>BSAI01000005.1:17005374-17226071 GCA_036245035.1 Adrianichthys oophorus | reverse complement strand
ATATTATATTATATTATATTATATTATATTATATTATATTATATTATGTTATATTATATTATATTATATTATATTACTCCTCACTACAACTCCCATCTGCCACTGCCATAGACTTCTTCCTGCACAGATGTTCCCCATCATCTTCATCATGTCACCCGGCATATAAACCCACTCCAGTCTCTTCACTTGTGCAAAGTCTTGTTTTGCATAGCATTCAGTTTGAACAGTTTTCCATTATCTGATTCTCCGTGTTTTGACCCTTGCCTGAACTCTGACTACGTTCGTGTCTTGCGCTTGCTCTTTATCATTAAACTGTTTGCACATGGATCGAAACATTTCAGCCTCTTTGTCACAATTATATTATATGATATTTAAATCTCAAGTTATTTGCGATCAAGAAAAGTATGTTTAAAGTGTAAAATATAAAATAAGCACTAAACCAAATTGAATCAAATTAGAAATGCCCGATGATACCCTGCTATATAAAGTTTTATAATCTTTTGCCTATTCTTTTTTTCATTGGTTGTTTGTACACTATACCATTTTAACAATACGAATGGCAAACTAAGCCAATAAACATGAACAATAAAAGTAAGAGTATAGAAAAAAATATTTTATCTAATAATGAATTTTACCTTAATGAAAAAATACTTCTTCAACGTGATTAAATCTGACCCCATTTGGTCCTGTATGTAGGGTTTCTTTCATTTTTAAGTCTTGATGACTAATCTTCCCATGTAATTTCATGTCTTAACTGATGATTGTTCACATGTAGTGGTGATAAATGAACTTCAGTGAATCATGGTTTTACCTTTAATAGCTCTAACTCTTTCTATGCATGCTTTGCACTTCCTCAGGGTTTTCCTTTTTTGCTTTTGTTATTGCAATAACAAATCTAACATGCAGCCCAGTGATTACAGCCATCATGTGATTGTGTGTTACTGAGCCTCAGCTATGAATAAGCAATGCATTTCATCCTTTTATCAGACTAACAAGCTGTAGACTAGAGAAGAAAAAGACTAAAGCCTTAGAAATCCCTAGATATTGGTCAGTGATTGAATGACCTCATAACAGGTATTCTTGCTTAGAAGCCAATATGCTCCTACCGAGAAAATGAATTACTTTAATGCATGTAGTCAGTCTTTGCATCTGACCTGGTCAAATTGCTTTAAGTAATGCAGCTCAGCTAGCATGTTCTAATAAATCTACAAGTTAGACTTCATAGTCAAGCAGATGTCAGAAGGAAGGAGAGTTTTTGTTTGAAGATCACCTACACAGAAAATGACTTTCTGAGCAAACAGCAGAATGGCTCCATTGGCAATGGAAGGGAACTTTACCTTCTCTGTGCTGTAATGTCATACCAATTCAGTACAGAAAAAAAAATATTGAGCTTTCTTTTTCAATCATTATGAATAGGTACCGTCAACAGTTTGCTTTCTGGCCTGCAACCCCCCCCCCCCACACACACACACACACTCCAATTCCTTTCTCTCTGTCTTTGCTGCATTCTACACCACTGGTAGACGTGTTCTTTACAGATGATCTCCTCCGGATTTCCAATTTGCAGCACTTTGACTGCTGCAGGCAGCTGCAGCCCTTCAGCAACACGGTCAAAGCCAAACTGCTCTCTCTACTTTACACGAGTGTGACACCAGCATTCACGCTCTTGTCAGTTTGTTGAAAAAGAAGTGGATTAACATCGTTCAAGGAGCCTTACAGAACCAAATAGAAGCTTCAGAGCCCGGTTTAAACGGTGGTCAGATGTATGCGTCGGAAGGGAAGAAGAGACAGCACCAGTGCAAATCAGCAGCATCTATTGACAGAGTTACCAAACCATGCAGTTTGGAATCCTAAACTTAATAACCAACATCAGACAAGTCATAGTTTATTTGTTTTGGAAATGTCATTCCTCTGGCTGTTTTCTACTGCAAGCTCCCGTATTGCCTTCTCTTCCCTGTGATTTTCCCAGAGAAACCCCACTGGGCAAACCAAGGGGCTGCAAAAATGTACAAAACAAGCTCTCTGCAGGGTTTGAGTTACCTTTCTCTGCTTGTAACATATGTCTGTGCTAAGATAAAGAAAAGAGACAAAAAGGACTATGACAAGTGATGGTCTTTTTGTCACACACAGACACAAAAAAACCAGACAAAATCATGCTATCAACTCATGATGGGTTTGTGTCTAAAAGGTTTTCTTTAAAACATTAAGACATGCAAATGTTTTTTTCCTCAGTCACTGCAAAATGCAAAAAATAAAAAAGGCATTACAAATTAAAAGGGTTAGAGTAAACATTTCAATGCTCTTTTGATGTTTTTTGTCCTTTTAACATTTAAGAAATTTTGGCACGAGTCAAACTTTTCCACAAAGTCTGGTTTCCATTGCCATTTCTGGTCATAAATGGGTTCAGACACCCTTTTGAATCATTTGCAGAAACGACATTTGAAGCACAAATGAACAGACATGCCAGAAAAAAAAAACGTTTTTTTTTCTCTTTTACAAAATTTGAATTTACAAAGTTATTGGAAAAAGGTTACGAAATTGACCAACTGTTTGAGTTCAGAGCAAAGAATTTGTGATGGTTAACAAACAAAAGTTGTAAGAAAAAATACAGACATGTATTAAATGTCTAAATATTCAGAAACAGAGCTGGAGAAACAAATGCTGCCCTACCTTCTGGTCACACCAAACAAACGTATAACAAGGGCAAAAAGGTAAAAATTAGACATTTTTAGGTTTTTTTTGTGTTTTTTTTTTAAACAACAGAAAAAATGTATGTATTAACACCTTTTTAGTTGTTTGCAATTTTTTTCCTCCAGAAAATGGTGCCAGGAAAACAATGGAACATTCTTTACAATGGAACATTCTTTACATTTGACTTTTATACAATTATGTTGCAAAATATGGATGTTGTCTAAAGTAACTGATATTGTTTATGTAGTTTTTTTTTTGCATGTTTAAAACTCACTTTTCCACATTACTTGGCTGAAGTGTTTAAAAAGTCTGCTTCTAAAATCTGAAGAATGCATGCAGTTTGAACATTTTCCCAGCAAAATTCATTGTGGTGCCCAAATCCAGGCCTAGAGGACCATCCTCCTGCTGGTTTTTCAGAAATCCTGCCTTATTTGCTGCTGAATACCTGAATCAGGAGTGTTTAGTAAATAAGAAGCCCTCAGTGGCAGGTTGCTTGGAAAACTTGTAGGACACCGGCCCTTGAGGCCTGGATTTGGGCACCCATGGTTTAAAAGGTTTTACTCTGTGCTTATGTCAAAAAATATTGATCAGTCTAAAGTCACGAGGTAATCAAAATGTTCTTTGGTGGCATGGCTGTGGTGGTGGATGAAATCTGCTCTGAGAACCTCTAGTCTCTGGATGTTGTGGAGCTGTCTTGGGTAGCACACCTTTGCAACATAGTGTGGTGGTTGGAAGACTGGGGTGTGCTACACATACTGGGGGAAATCACACTACTCAGCCTCCTTGGGAAAGTCTACTTTATGGTGTTGGAAAGGAGAATATGTTCAATAGTCGAACAACTTGAAAATTCTCCCGGTTGTGGAGCAGCAGATCAGCTCTACATCTTCCACGCGTGCTTGAAGGTTTGTGGGAGTAAGCCAGTTTGATCATGTCCCTCAAAGTGTTCTGTAGGAGGTGCTGTGGGACCTGTACTGAGGGCCATCCAGTCTCTTTTCAAACCACAATAGGAGTTTAGTTCATGTCAAACCTTCTCCCAGTGCTCCTTGCACTTTGGCAGATATGCCACAAAGTTTTCTTTATCGTGTGTGAGGACCTCACTTTCATCCTCTTCACTTTAAATCATGCAACTTTTCCTTCTGCTTTTCTCTTGGTAAACCTTTGACCAATCAGGGACTCAGATTTGATATTGATGTATGGATGGCGTCCCTTTTAATTCACGGAAGTGCCAACTGTTTGAAAACTGATCATGAGAAATGAATAATTGTGGTTTGTGCCTGGATGGAATTGTATGGAATTATATATAGCCCTGATAAAGCTATGAAAGAGAAAGAAGCCCCTCCCTGCTCGTCCAGTGTAAACACCTGCCCGGTGTGAACACTGCATTCAAGATATGGTAAGAGCTGGAATAGCCAGGAGGAGCTCAGAGTAGAACTCCTCCACACTGTGAGAGGCTAGATGAAGTGGCTCGGTCATCTCTTTCAAATGCCCCCTGAATGTCTCCTTGAGGAGGTGTTCGGTGCACGTTCCCCAGGGAAAGACACAGAACATGCCGAAGGGACAATGTCTCTTCACTGGTCTGGGAGAACCTCAGGGTTTCACTGTGTAACTTGAGTAAGCTTCTGTGGTGACCAGTAAAATGAAGTGCAGTATATCAAGCATATCAGACAAAACAAAAATAACCTGTTTGTTAACATTTTAAAACAAAGCAAATTAATATCATCCTTTAACAAATGCATTTTGTCAGTCCCCCACCCATATAAAAAACAACCTGCACAGCTTCTTTCTTTACTTCCTTATATATTTTTGACCACCACAAAATATACCGTGTCAATTAAAAATGATTAAAAAAGCAGACATCTTCCTACTCTTTGATTATATATGCAATCATCTTTAGAAGCATCTTAATAAGGAAATGCTCACCTGAGCCTTCGATATCATCAAACCTGAAAAGATTGAAAGTGGTTGAGACTTCTGTTCAGCAAGAGGTGAAATGTGATAATAAATATGTATAAGACTTTGCTGCTCTGCAGCAGGCCGTTTGCTTGTGTGCACTTGTGTTTAGACCCTTCTCCTTTATGGTGCACCACATGGCAAAGCTATTTATAACCCCATACTCAGAGATCTGAATGGCATCAGTGACAGCTGTGTAAAAATGACTGTTAACCTGTTTCAAGAAAAAAGAAAGAAAAGCTGTTACTAAATACAGCCTGAAAGATGTTTTTTTAAGCTGAAATCTATGTATGTATTTTCTCTCTAAATTAAAATGTGATGTTTTTATTGATTTAAAAAAAAAACAAATTTTTTTCTATATTTTCTAGATGTGTTACAATAAAAATAAAGCACATATTTTTTTACAGCCAGGAAGCATGCTTTAATTATTTACTTCATTAAAAAAGTGACTGAAAAAAATGTAGTTTTTTTTTTTTTACCTAAATGATATTAAAAATATGTTAGAACCTTTTTGTTTTTTCCATTAACTTACTAGCTTTTTAATGACAGCCACACTGCATTAAAGCATTTGAGGTGGTTGTCGTGAAGTTGTGACAGTTCAAGGGTACTAAGAGCAATTAATATATTCAGAATGGTCATTGTCAAGGTCACTGCTTTACCACCTTGCGCATTGTCTATGCACTGAGGCAGACAAGGATGCAGTACATTTCATCAGAGACCTCCAGGGAACAAAATGTAGAGCCATGACTTGTCTAGACGCCTGCTACTCATCCTCTGTATAGCAGCTTTGTAACAGCTCTGTGCCCAAATGTGTTGTAACTCAGTCTGCTTATGTATTGAAGAACTGGCAAAGTCCTTGCATCTCCCAACTATGCTATACACCTCATCTGCTTTGTAATGCATGCACTTTACATTGCAAAATGTAGCGCTGGCTCAGGCTTCCCTGATTGACCTGCATTTCACAGCCAGCTCGGTCTCTGCTCACCACACCTGGGGTCTGTAGCTGGTGTGCGGCTGTCACTGGCCATCGCCATGCCATGCGATTGATGACAGCTATTCAGTGATGAAGCTGTATTCATCATTCCTGTCCAGGGCTGCACTGACCAGATGGACCCTGACCATCCATCCACTGTCAGGGACACATCTGTTCCCGTTGTTGTTTAGAGTACTAACAAGTCACCTGCTCCCTGAAAGGCTGGTGTCAGCCATAACGGCAAGAAGGCTCTACACGCCGCCTGTTAGAAAGTGAGAAAAATCCCTGGGAAATTGTTTTACTTTCACTTTTGCAGCCATTTTTGTAAATCATTATATCATAAATGTAGAAGTTGACTCTTTTTTTAATTTTAGGTGAAAGTTTGTCACTTTGCAAATTTAGTTTGCTTTGGTTTCCTTGTATCATGTTGTCTCGTCTAAATACATCCCCATTTTACTTGTTTGCTAATTATACATGTGTTTTGTAGGGCATTGTTCCAACTGAGAACTTTTTTCTAATATAACAAACCAAGTTTTCACTTGTCCATGACTGTTTTTACACCTCTAATAACTTACCGTATATCATTCAACTAAGGCCCGTGTCTAATTGGCGCCGGTCTCCAATAAACGCCAGGTCTAACAGGCGCTCGTTACTGTTAGACGCTGGTCTCTAAAATATCTTTGGTACTTGTGTAGTGAGCCAGTGTAACGATGGCCATGAAACGGTCATTCAATTTATTGTTTAAACTTCGTGCCTCAGGTTACACCAAAGAACATTCTGGTGAGCAATTTGCACGATAGTGTTAGGTCGGATCCCGAATGTGTCCAAAAATGGCACTAGAACATGGGTGATATTGAGAAAATAGCTGCAGAAAAAGGAGCAACAAGCAAACAATTTCCTGGTGGAGATGCAAAGAAAACCAGGGACCATTAAATAAATGTTTTGAACATGGATTATTGAGCAAAGAAGGAAAGGTGCACATGTTTCAAAGAAAATGATCCGCATGAAAGTGGTGAGGATTTTTGATGAGAGAAAAGAAACGTTCACTACCAGTGCTAATCGGAGCAGAATACAATGTTCTCATCATTTCAATAAATCCTGAAATGTTCATCTGGTTTTGTTTGCATTTTGTGACAGAATTCCACAACAAAAATAACCCATTAGCCATCACCATTCTGTCTGTGATGGAATAAACACCATTCTCCAACAAACGTCTATCTCTAATAAACGTCGAGTCGGCTGCCAAATTTTTGGAATGAATGCCGGGGCTACTATTGGCAGATATACGATACCAAAAATGTTCCCAGAAATTAAGTCACAGTGACATCATCAGAAAATTTTACAAGGTGCATTTTTTTTTACATCATGTATCTCAATAACGAATAAAACCATTTATTTGGTCCATCAAACTAAACTTTGCGTTCATAACAGCAACGCATGAAGATTTATGATGGTTACATTTGATGCATTTTAGTTTCTGTTGTTTTAGTCACTTTTATGCCATTTGTGTGTTTAACCTGCTCTGGCATAATTCTGTAATTTGGACAGTAAAAACACTAAGTATCTTTTTAATGCTTTATGCTAATCCAAGACAACACCTACTGTATAATGCATTCCTAATTGCCTCTTAAATGTCTCCAAATTTAACGAGTCTATGCAGTAATTCACAAAATCTGGCATCAATAGAAGACTGAATAAAATATACCAAAATGACTGATTTAATTAATATCAGGACTTGGGTATTAATCCCTTTAGCTTTTTAAACCTTTTAAAAATCAAGAACATACCACCTCAGCAAAATATAAACACTCACTTGAACACAGGTGTCAGCTCATCTTTGCACAGATGGTATGCTTGACAGAATGAAATGCTTGATATGTGTTGCTTTGCATGCATAAGTGTACGTGTGAACTGTAGTTGTATTGTGTACATGTTGACAAGTTTGTATGGGAAGACCCTTGGAGCCAACAGGTATGTTTGTAACATCTGAGTGTCTTGACAGGCTCCGCCCATTTAAACACATATTCACACCTGACTGTAATGATTATAAACCTCCAGCATCTTGTTGCCTGTTGTTTTATGATTCTACCTCTACTACCCTGTAATTATCCTCCAATTTCTTTAACCCACCCTTTTTCCCCTGTCCCCCCCCCACCATTCCTCTCCCTTATTTCCCCTTCTTCTTTTCCATCTGGTCCAACAAAAAAAAAATAATACAAACATAATCAGTGTAATAAAGTTTAGACTGAAAATACAAAAAGGGTTTATACAAATATACACATTGTGTGTCTGAAGATTTATAACTCCAGATCGTAACAGTAAAATATGTCTTTCACAAGATGCTCTCAGCTCATTTCTGTTTGCTCAGCTGTTGGACAGGACAAGTTGAAAGAAATAAAATAAAAAGCAAAACAGTTTTCACAATTTAAATGGGAACAGATGCATTTACACCTGAAGTTATGCAAATGAAAGCAAATTCTAAGAAAAAAAAAGAACAGACATGGAAAAAAAGTCAATAAATGAATTCCACATATTTAAATCTCAGGACTCAGAGAAATCAATCCAGGGACATTTTCTGCTCCTGATATTTTTTCTTTATGTCTTCTATGTTTTGTGCTGCAGAATGTGTTTAAACAGCAGCCAATGGAACTTTGTGACTCCAAGCAAGAAAGAAAAAAAGCAAACCAAAACAAAAAAAGTACAAATGGCTGTCACATCCACCCACACACGTACATACAATCTCTGTTGGAAGAAAGTGGATTTTCATACAAAAAACACCAGATACAGAATCTTCCAATGGGATTGTGTGGGAGGAGTGGGCATGTTTTTGTCTTTAACTTAACTGTGGTAAAAAAAAAGAAAAAAAGTTGTAAATTACATTTTATTTGTCTGGTTTATTGAGTAGTTCTGTGAATGACAGCCAGATAATTCCAACTTTTACAAATTGGCTGAATTGATGGAAGATGGAAACAGCAATCTACAATAGAAATAAGAATATTTTGGGAGATTTTTATCAACGCATTTAAAAGTAAGCTCAACTAAAGGGATTGGAAAGACCTGATTAGTAGGTGTAAGTTCATTAAAACACATGAGAGTAGTCCAAGTGTGACGAGGGATGCCATGAAGCGTCTCACTGTCTAAAGACTCAGTTGTAATCACTTTACTCAGCGTGAGCAACAGAAAGCCTTGATTGAAAGTATTGATCTTTTGGCACGTCTCTTCAGGTGACTTGGGATGTAAAAGTCCCGGCCTTAACTTAAAAAAGAAAAAACTTCATCTGCCTTGATCGTCTAATCAATAATTAGCATCAGGACAGTGGAGGTTTTAGACAGACGGAGGGTTGGCTAACTTTCAGCCTCCTGCTGTCTTTGTGTTTTCCACAGGAGAGGAATCTGCTGAGTAAAGCTAATCTGGCAGGCTGGGGCCGTAAGGGCAGGGTGGGAGCCTAAACAGCAATGACTTTCAGTTTTATATGCTCTGCCCAGCCGGCTCCGTCCACCCACCACCCCCGTTTGGTGCCCTGCAAGATCGACAAGATTTCTGTCACCTTCAGCTGTGGCAAGCTGCCAAACAACCAGACATTGTAGTGGTGAATAAAGAACAGAGGACAGCTGTTGTAGTGGATGCGGCAGTATCCAAGCGATAATAACATCAAGAAGAAGGAATATGAGAAACTGGAGAAATACCAGGGACTCAGAGAGGAACTGGAGAAAGCTTGGAAGGTGACAGTGGCGCTAATTGGAGGACTCAGGGCTGTAACCCCCAAACTGGAGGAGTGGCCACAGCAGATCCCTGGAAGGACCTCCCTCAGACATCTCAGTCTAGAAAAACACATTGCTAGGAACAGCTAAGATCCTGTGCAGGAACCTCAAGTTCCCAGGTCTCTTGTAGAGGACCCGAGCTCGGGGTGAGGTATCACCCAGAGGGCGAGAAGGGCATTTTTATATATATATTTAAAAAATATATACAATTTTTAAAGGGCCTATATCAGTTATTCTTAAGCTTTTCAGAGTAAACTATATGCACATATGATACTATATTAAGCACACTAAAAAAATATATATATGAGTTCTTTTCGTGGGCTTATTTTCTTATCTGAAATAAGTCTATTCGATGTCTGAGGCACCGCCTTTCGCTCCTTGTGGGTGCCGTCCATTTCTAGAAATGTCATCCTAGAATTGGTCTTGGCAATGTGTCTGCGTTTCTCCAACCAAAACATACAACATCCGACATTTTGCCGATCACGGGTAGCTCAGCAGAGAAAGTGAGTCTTTGCCTGGAGGTGGTGCTGGCAGTGAAGACACTTCCTGGAACGGGCTGTTTTTACTTGTCTACGTCACGTTTTCATGGACTGGGAGGGACTGATGCTTAGAAAGCAGGGTTTTAGATGAATGCTCAGAGATGCATGAATGGAGTAAAGTACAACTTTGGGGATGTTTTCTGTGAGGAATTAACATCGTAATACAGTTTTTTTTACTTGTCCTGTCCAACAGCTGAAAAAGCAGATATGAGCTGAGAGCCTCTTGTGTTGAACAGATTTTACTGTTACAATCAGGGGTTATGTCTGTGGACACACAAGGTATATATTTGTATAAACCCATATACGCTATACTATATATAGATACATTTATTACATAGTACATAGTGGTATACATAGTGGTGATCTGTGTGGATCTATCTTGTTCAAGAGGTGTGGTGTCCTGTGTTGTCTATGTAAAGTCTTGTCTTGATTTATTTGTATCTCTTGCAAAAAAAAAATAGGGAGTGAGTGGATCGTATCCATTCTTTCCTGCTAGAATCATCATAGTGTCTTTGTAGTTCGTCTTCCCAGCGTGAATACGTTTTCTAGTATTGTGTCTGTTATATTCTTTTAATTTGTTATTTTACCGTTTAATGAAGCTTTTCTTCTTCTTATGGCTCATAATGATTTTCTCAATCGGCCCTAGTTGTAAGGAGTCCCGTGACTCCTTAAAGTATGAATAATAAAGTGTCTGGCTTGTAGATAGACAAAAAATCCTTCTGAGGAAGCCCATATTTATCTTGCACTTGTTTGAATTACATTAGCACATCATTATCAAACAAACCCCCAACCACTCTTATTCCTTTGTTGTACCATCTACAAAAAGTTGTACTTTCAATTCGTGGAATGAAATTTCTGTTATTCATGAGCGGTGTTAAATAAGAAAAAATGCAGTTATCATTCACCCATCTGTTCATATCACACCAGATTTCTTATGGGTTTTCAATCAATAAGTTATCCTTCACATTCTTCATTTTGTTTATATGTTCACTTAGTAGTGCAAAGGGGAAACATCCCCAGGATTCTAATGAGTTATCTTATTATTTTAGGTTAGAGTAAACCCAGTCATAAATAGTTCTACTTTTACAATCCCAATTATAATACAATATATCAGGGAAAGCAAGTCCTCCTTCATCCTTTGGAAATTTAAGAGTTTTCATACTCAGCCTTGGTCTTTTTTCCCCTCCGGATGAATTTGATTGGTCTCGTTCCATTTCCCCAGCCATTTTCCTAGTAACAAACCCATGTAGCATTTGCATAGGATATAGAAGATTAACCCTACCCATCCAAAAAACTGGTCCATCCATCTAATTAGATCTGTTTTAATCTCTTTATGAATCAGATCAAGTTTGTTTTCAGAGTATTTTGAACATTTGGCATGACATGAATGCCCAAGTATTATTTCAAAACAGACCAAGTCAATGGAAAATTTGCTGACCTAATGGATTTTCCGTAACCTCCTAGCATGGCAAGTGTTTTATCAACATTGATATTATGGCCAGATATGGAACCAAATGTTTTTAAAGTCGACATTGCAGCTGGTATAGATGTCTCAGAGTTAGTGAAATACAACAGAACATCATCTGCATACAGGATAGTTTTGTACTCAATTGTCCCTGGTTGGAAACCTGATGTATCAGGATGATTACGAATTGCTTCAGCCAACAGTTCAATCGCCAGCGCAAAGATAAGTGGGGATATAGGAATCACCCTAACGTGTCGATCTCTTGAGACAGAATTCTGGCAATCTGATGCCATTCACAAGGACACTTGCCCTTGGAGAGTCGCAAAATAATTTTATCAAGTCAATAAACCCTTTACCGGGGTCAAACTTTTCCATGAACGAGAACAAAAACTTCCATTCTATTTGACCAAAGGTCTTTTCAGCATCAAGAAACACAATTAGCCCTTGTGTTTTTTTTGTAAGGTTTAAGTATTGGATAATGTTCAACAATTTCCTCATTTTGCTAACTGATACTGTATTTCAAATAAAACCAGTTTGATCTGGATTATTTAAGATTGGTAAATAATTCTCTAATCTTCTTTTAAAGATCCAGGTTTCAAAAGATTAACAAGTTTTTATGTATCGATGAATATAAGTGAGTTCCTTTTTTTTTTTTTTTTTTTTTTTTTACAATCAAAGGAGAATTGACTGGTGAATGTTACTTTCATGGCCCATAGGATCAAATTATGAAGTCATTTTTACAGGTTCTACCCTGACAAAATGTGTCAGTGAAGATGGCCTCTGTTCCATTCCCATACAAGCTCCAAATTGCTTGTTTCGACTATAATGAGGATAGACTGTCTGTTGTTCTTTGAACTCTTTTGACCAACATTTTTTTCTTAGGGACCATTATCAGGTTGCAAAGGTAAAAAAATAAATAAATACTGTGGCAGCAAATTGATACTTTTAATGTGGCTACAACAATATATTAAAAATAAGTCAATTTTGATCAGTCATTTGGAAATCTCACTTTAAAAATTGTGTAAGGAAAGTCATAAATGATCAGAATTTGGGGTTCCACCTTCATTTAGTGGGCTTTGTTTTAGTGTTGTTGCATTTGTTTTCAGACATGGACAGTAGAAGAAGCAGTTTTAGCAAAGACAAAAGCATGCCGTTGTTAAGGTTTTATGCTCTAAAAGTCTTTTTTTCAAATAATCAGTTCAATAATCAGAAAAAAAGCATGAATACCTTTCTGTGTGTATGCCGATTCCATTTCTATAATCAATCTTGAAACTGGGTTAGGGTTAGTGCTCACAGCACGACTTTGCTGTTGCACAGTGATTCAAAAGTTAACTAGACACTCCAAAGATTAATCTGCACCTTTGTCTTTTTTTTATCATCCACGATAGGCTGTGTAGCCAGCCTAAATTGTTGCATTGAAATTAGACAATTTATTTCATAAATTACATAAATGAGTTACACTGAATTTTGCACTGTCTACTAGAGAAAGTTCAAACAAATGATGGGTAGAAGTAATGTCATTATTCATCTGCACATAAAATGTATAGGTCCCAACCTGCATTTATGATGAATCTGCCCTACAGATTCATCGAACACCAAAAGCACACTTGCAGGTGTAAACTGAAGGATGAACATGACAAGACTACTTTCCAAAGCAGAGACCCACTATCTTTTACAATTGAGGAGATGAAAGTGGACCCAGGAAGATGCTGGAAAACTGTCCTGATAGTGTCCCTTTGAGGTTGCTAAGAGACTGGGGAACACAACTAACGGTTGTGTCCTCAATCTGGGTTTGCATATTAAAAGATCACCAACCTGTGGAAAACATAACACTTGGAACCTGTGCTTAAGGGGATAAAGCCAGCAAAGGTTCATGGCTTTAGAGCTGGTTGCACTATTTTCACATATAATGAAGAAAGGGAAAACTGGAAGGACTAATTTGAAATATTTGAAGCATATGACTGGCTTGGAGCAGGATCTTGTTAGACTTGCACAGCAGAAAAAGCTGGATGTCAGGCATTTATGTCCTGTACTTGTTCATCGAGGACATAGCTTCATGAATGTTTCCAGAGCAGAAGTCATAATCTTTTTTTTTTCACTTTATAACGCAAATGAAAGAAGAAAGCTCAAAAGACTGATAAACGGAGTTAGCTCTGTTCTTTCCGTCACTGAAGTACCGGACCTTTGTGCAACTCGTCATTTTATTTTTGCATGTATTGATAAAAGTTCTACTTTGTTCTGTTTGTATGTATGCATGACTTTAATTGATTAATTTTGATCACTTTTATAAATGTACAGTTGTCCCTTGTTTATTGCTGGGACTATGTTCTATGTGCAATAAGGCTCTAAAACCCCTCACTACAAAGTTTACCCAGAAATTCACATGTATACACTTGTTTTGACTCTTAAAGAGTTCCATCAGTTGTCAGGCACATAGGTGTGTGAAATTTGTTCTGCAGCCAACCAGAATACAGTGTTCTGTAAAAATTAATTGTTTTTTGAGAAAGCATGCTGTCAACTTCACAAATTTCCTTGGGATAAATAGTGTTTTCTTCTTTTTCTCAAGAGCTACAAACAAAAAAGAAAAACAAAACAAAAAAATTATATTTTAAGAGTAATTAACACCACTTGAGTTATATCCTGAATTCTTGCACCTTTTTTTTTTCTTAACTGTCTAGTTTCACACTGACATCTGGTTTTCTGCATTGTCCACACACTTTTTTAGCACTTCATACTTCACGCAGCTTCACACTTCCTCGTGTTTGGTCCATAATGATCTGATTATTGTTTTGTAATCAATTGAACTTCCATTTCTTAATGGTCTCTTTGTGTTTGTGTTGATCGCAGCACCGCTTTACAGATGTGCCCACAAACTCATCAGCTAAGTGCAGGGATATGTAGAAGGTTACAGAATAATTAAGAGTAATTTGAGAGAAAGACTGAAAACAGAGACAACACACTGCTATCTTGCACTCTTCCCCACAAAGACAGGAATAATCCATGAACTTGAAAATAAATACAGAAGAAATGGTTATGGTAACATCAAAAATGCACCTTGTTACTTTAAAAATCTCTGGAAGGTTTTGTCTTAACCGCTTCTCAAAAAAAAAATAAATAAAAAAAAATATATATATATATATATATACAAACATGTTGTTGTGGTTTGGATTAATCTGCCCAAAAGCCTTTGTTCCTCATCACCTGCTTGGGATTTGAAGGTGTTGGTAGTTCCTGATGTGATCCAGATTCTGAATCACCTCCCCACAGGGCTATTGAGGGCTTTATTGTGAATTTGCTGATAAGAGCAGAGATGATAACAAAGTGAAGGAATTGCAGCTCTCTTTTAAACCAACCTTCAGTTTCCCATGCAGAATCTTTCACCTTCAGTTGGTTATTACCAAAAAAACGCTTTCTGCATTTTTGTCAGTATGTGGCTGCAGTTTTTAAAAAGTAAAAACCTATAAATGTGTAAATGTCATGACGTACATTATATTTTTTTTCTTGTAAAAAAACTCATTATGGTTTTACCAAACAATGCTTTTTTTTCTCCCGATTTCTTTCATTTTCATATAAAAATCAATAAAACAAGTAGAATAAGGCAAAAAAATAATAAATATAATAATTAGTGAATTCAACTGATGTTTTTTAGATTAGGAATTGTTAATAAATACCTCTATATGTTATACTTTTCCACAGGAAAACATTTAGCAAGGTGTCTTTTTGTCTGCAGAAATGCTAAGCTTCTGTTACATAGCTTCTCTCAAGACCACATCTTGTTGCACTTGTTGAGTCAATTTCAAAGGCAAGCAATAAAACATTGATGCATTCACCCAAACACACACAGAGCCGCTCCAGAGACTACAAAGATGACTGTTTTTTTTTTTCTTACAGTATGCAGTAGGAAAGGAAGCCTGTCAAAGAAGTTGTGTGTTTCTGGCTAATTGTTTTTTTATTTTCTTGTGTAAAAAAACTTGTTTGGGTTCCAAACAATGGCAGTTTTTGACCAAGCAAATAAAAATTTAAAAAGAATTAAAGTCAATCTGCCTTTGGAAACAGTCACAAAAAGCAAATACAATTAAAACAGTTTTTGGTTAATTATTAAATCTAAAAACCAACCAGGATGACCCCCTGAATCAGAAGACCATGCATCTGTTGTTGCATCATTTTGAACTTTCATTTAAACCCACTCAGATGAAAATGGTGTTTTTAACATGTTTGTGTGGCCTTTTTTTCATGATGGAGGACATATATAAAGAAAATTAAGATTAAAATTCCATGTCTGTGTATTTCTTTGCTCAAATTGTTGTGAACAGACAGGAGCAGACAAAAAAATGCAGTTTGAAAAAGCAAGTGGCAAGTAGCTGTAGCTGTTGCGTAAAATCTGCAATTGACAGTCCACAATCTCTCTGCTCTGCTCCATTCCAATGCATCCACTCGTAGACAAATAGATCCATGTATGTCTTTGTTTTCCTTGTCCAAGCTGGCATCTGGCTCACAACTGTACGGCTGGATAACTCCAGTATTGCTCGCCATTTTTGTTGCATTGCTGATGTTAGATTTGGGTTGCGAGGAGCTGTAAGCTAGCGGAAGAGCATATAAACAAAGGGATAGGTGAACTTCTAATAAACTACTGCCGCTCTGCAGAAACTACGTCATAGAAAACTACGCTGTTTTTACTGTTTTTTTTTATTTTATTTTGGCTAAAAATGGCATAATCATAATTAAACAACCACTGTGAATGCTTTAAATATAGATCAAAAGATGATTGGAGTGGGACCTTAAGGTCAAATATAAAACAGTGTATATACACTAGTGCTTTATGTATTATTTTTAAGTACACCATGTATGTTGCCTAAACTATGTCAGTGTCCATCTGTCAAATAATGTACATGAGCAGAGGCTTCAAGTAGTAGTTCTAGGAGCTGCGAGCATGAGCTTGAATATATGTTTGTATGTGTGGCTGCTGATGTGTTTTTGATGCCTTGTCTGTGCTCCTCTGCTCATGCACAGGCACTCAAGAGACGCTCGCACTAATGGAAGCTGAAGCTGTCGTCGCTGTATTGATTGCTCAGGCCTGCAGATTATTGCTCTGAAGAGTGACCAACAACAATCCACTGAGGTGGAAAAAACTCCTCTGACCAACCGGGGTGCAGTTGCTACCCTGAGAAGCAACATGTTTAATTGTTTGCTGTTTTCCAGCACCTACTGCTCAGTGCCCTCGGGGAGAAAGGCAAGTCCGGGGCCTGACCTTTCCTTTCCATTGCAAGCTTCATTCACATTTAGGCTGGGAAATGTATCAGTGCTCCCTGTCTCAAAATTGCTCCAATTACCAGATACAAACAAAATTGGAGCCCCTATCAACTGATATAAGAACGCCACATCCACTGGAGACCATGAAGCAGAAAAGAAATTCTACAAAGATGAGTCAGATCAGTAACATTTTAAGGATTGCTCATGATGCATTCTTTAGGACCATAGACCATGTGATCAGTCAGTTATGACTATTGTCTCTTCATTTATACTTCCCACAAAGGTTTTATGATCTCACTGATTAAAAGTCAGGTTGTGTTACAGGAACCTTCTTAAACACTTACATTGATTGCTGTACAAATGAGGTGAGAGATGCATAAGGAGAAGCAGGCCTGTGCTGGCAACAGCACACACTCCATCAGCATTAATCTCAGTAGATTGCAATTATAATGAATATTAATGACTGTTTTCTCATACATAATATTTTCATTATGACTCTACAAAGTAGAACAGGCCTCCTAAAACAACCATTTATCATAACTATGCACCACGATGGTACGACTGTCAAACAGTGTGAAAATGAAGCCATCAGAGGGTTTTTTTACACCTAAAACCTGCTACTTTGATGAAGACATTTTTACCAATGTTTAATCATTTTTTCTAGCAAATGCTTTAGATTCATCTTATTTCTGTCCTTGGTTAAATCAGATGGTGAAAATGTGTCTCAACATAAACATTCCTGCCCAACAGACATGTGCATCATCAGGTAACAAAGTGAAATTCAGAGTTCTTTATGTGCTGAAGCAGAGCGCTGCTTTACTTGCATCAAGAACCTATCCCGTGGGCCATTAAAACAGCAGTGGAGCCAGGCTCAAACCACACAGACATTATCTCTGAGCGACTGAACTCTGTTTGGGAATTGGTAAAGTGTACAAAGAAATAGACTTGGGAGAGAACACCCTGGCAAATTCCATTTCACATCTGAAGTGGTCTACTTGTGCAAGATCATTTGGGCTGGAGTGAGTAAACAGAGAGGACTCCATCGCTCTCAATGACTTATGTGTGAAAGCAGGGGATTACAGCAGATCCGGAAGTCTTGGAAAAGCATTCCCTTGTAAAGGGAATCAAACCAGGCAATATGTTCACAAGCAAATACTGCTCTCAAATTGCCTTCTCTGTGTTAAACTTGCAAAACTGATGTTTAGAAACATCTGGAATTATTCACATTTAACCTTTTCTATATTTAATATTATTTTCTAAATGTAATGTGTGTCTTAATTTATTAAATATTTGGGAGACTCTTCTCTTAAATCAAACAAAATCCTAATAAAAGCTTCAATTTTTCTAATAAAGGAGATCATTAAATATAATGATCTGATTTAGCCCACATGAATCTTCCAACAGATGACATACTTTACCTTCTGTCAACTCTGGAAAACTGACTACTGTGTTTTGCTTTTTCTAATGTTGAGGCAGTTCAACCATACTTTTTAAAATTTGTATCTGCTGCAGTCTGAGCAACCACAATGCAGCTGTTCATTCTACAACACCTAAAACTGAAATGTGAATTTAGATTTTTTGGTTAGATTGTTGGATGCAGACTAGAAAGATTGTAAATATGACATGCGCCCTAAACAGGCATGTTTCTAGCAATTTATGGGGGGCTTTTTTGCCGTATATGAATATTGGGTAGAATTTATTCCTCCCAAAGTGTATAGTGACAACAGCTACTCGATCTAGTCAAATAATCTAAAATGTGAGCAACCCGAATCTCTCATATAAAGATATACATTTATTTACATTTTGAGTTTACTTACTGTACATTTTTCAAAAACTACATTGCAAACATAAGCAGCCCAAATCTCTTCTTTAAATATGCAATTATGTACAAATTGGCTTTTTACATTTTTCAAAAGCTCGATTAGAGACAAAACGGTAGAGGCTCTAATCACGTGGCAGCCCAGAAATAAGAATTTCTCTCCTAAGAACATTTCCATCCATTTGACATTTTTCCTTGAATATTTTTTTTTGTTTGTTTTGTTTTTAGCAGATTTTTCTTTTTTCTCATACATTTTCCTAATTGTCTTTGTGAAAAAATAATAAAAGAGAGGGTTTGGAGAAGTTTGATGCAGTTGGATTTCAGATGTTCTGCTCGGCTGGAATCTGCTCACAGGTGGAGGCTTGTCTTTCTACTATTAACTGCTCGTCCGTCTCCTGCACTAGGGGCAGGCGGGAATTTTGTGCTTCCACAATTTTTAGGCAACGCCAGTGCTTGTTGTTCTAGACAATACATACCCCATCCCAAAATAAAAAGATGACCATTTTTTTAGTTGTTGGATTTTTAATAGCAGACAGCTCCATTTCGCTCCACCCCACAGCGGGATCTCTGCTCTGCTTTACAGCCGTCTGATTGACATTCATCTTCCGCCTTGTTTATTAAAATAAAAGATTGCTTTTGTTCAAAAAACAGCCAAATTCTGTCTTTAATTCAGTCAAATTAGATGCCGACTGTCTCCGTCGTATGAAAATCCCACCTCTTCTTGCAGAATTTGCAGAATTTAAAAAGGAACTCCCGCGTCTGTCCTCCTACTTAAGTACTCTTAGTAAGATCCAACATTTGATGTATTCTGTGCGTGCCTGATTAAATATTTTTCAACATGTATTTATTTGTATTATATATGATCATATTTTCAAAGATTTTGACATTTAAAACTAAAAAGAATGCTGGACTGTGTTGACAGTACACAAATGTCAATAAAAAATAAAAAAAAGGGTGGCCAACGCTAGCCCTGGCCACCACGTAACTGGGGCTTACCTAGTTATATCTATGCAAAGCCTGTGCACATTTATACCCATTAACTGACAATATTGTTCAGACATTAGATTTGTTTTATATAGATGGTTTTTGTAGAGCAATGCGTTGGCCTGGCAAATTGTCATGGGTGAACCCCACCTTTGGCCGACAGTAGCTGAGTAGGCTCCAGCAACCCTGTGACTTCAAACAGTAATTATCAGGTTTGGAAAATGGACGTATGGGTTTTGTAGAGCTGGAGTTGACTTTTACACAATCACCAGTAATTTTGTGTTTACTTATGTGTTTAAGTTACGTACAACTCTTATCAGTCACTCTTGGATTTTGTAATGTTATGATCAATTTTTGCAGATTTAACAAATTGTTAACAAATGTTATTCCTTCATTATTCATTATTCCTTCCACAGCATCTAATATATATATATATATATATATATATATGTATGTGTATATATTTATATCTATATGTGTATATATGTATCTATACATATACGTCTATGTATACGTAAATATAAGTGTGTATGTATGTATATGTGTATTTACACACACACATATATATATATATATATATCTATATCTGCTATTTGGAAAATTCACATTGATTGCATTAACATCTGAAGAGCTACGGTACGTCACACACACTACAAATATATATATATATATATATATATATATATATATAAACTTGAATCGGCTGGTTCTGTCATGAAGAGGACAGCTTTGGGCTGTAATGCAACATTTTATGTTACTTATATATATATATATATATATATGGGTGTATATATGTATATGTGTGTTTTTATATAACGTTTTGATTGTTACTATTGTTTGATTGTTACTATTTTTTTTAATAGCTGCAACTCCATGCTTTTGGATTTGCAACAATCGTAAACAAAACTCTCAGCAAGATCTTAGAGACTGACTTATTTGGCAAATAACAATGAACCATTGGTGTGCGCAAGTAGTGTCTAAAATGGACCAGCAGCTGACCACTCCTATATATAACTGAGTTCACTATACGCAGGACCATACAGGGATTGAAGAAGTGCATGCAGCACAAGTTACCAAACGGACCAATCACGGTTGTAGCAGCTTGAGTCGCCCTGATTTGTATATACTCTCAGTTCAATCGCAACCTGCAGTGCTGTCAGATTTTTGATAAACCTTGATAATGTTAGCAGAATTTTCGCCCTTTATAGAAATGGAAACTCAAAGAATTTGTTTATCCTCCCGATCGATTCAGCCACTTTCACTTACAACTCTTCAAAGCACAATAAATTATGACAGAAATTCTTAAGTACAAGGTAAATAATAAAACAAATGTTTCTGTATTTTAACATTTCCCATTGGCTGAATGAGTCTAAATTGTCTAAATTCATTTCACTGCTTGGGAACTTCTTTTCCCTCCAAAATGTAAGTTGCAAGCCTGCTATGCATGCTACATAAAACAAATGATCATGGATGACAGTTTAGAAATGCTTTTTCTGAAACTATAATGAAACTATTGATGATGATCTTGAGATTTTAACTTTAAAAAATTCACTGTAAAGTGTAGATTTTTGCAGAATTTCCTATTATTGTGCTTTATAACAACAGGGACCAGCCTACGGATTTATTACCAAGATTATTTTAAAATAGTCATTCACAAAACAGAGACTGTGACTGTATTTTTCTGCAATTCTTTATTTTATTTTCACCACCATTAAGTCAATATTTAGGTTTAGGTTTTTGAAAAGCAGTTCATTCATATTTGTTATGTTTTTTGAAGTGCAGGCAACAACGTTGGAATTTTCAACCAACAAAAATGTTGCTTTGATTGCAAAACTCTGAATCTTTTTTTTTTTTTCAGAAAGAATATATAACACGGGGGTCATCTCTTTTACAAAAGTTGTATAATTGTATAATTTATTTTGTTTTTTGCTCGGCGGTTTGGAAACTCTATCATATCAGATTCAACAACAAACCTTAAACATAGAACACAAAAAAATTATAATAATAGGAAAAAAACAGCAAACAATTCCCATATCAAGCAAAAACAAACAAGATTATTTTAAAATCAAAAGAACTGATCTCAAGCAGGGTTGAACTCTCATCCATTAAAGAATTCAACTAACTACAGCTTTAACGTTTGCTTTAAAAACATTAAATAGGTTAATTTAATTGTAATAAAATGAATCAGTAAAGTTGTATTCTTTTACCAATAAATAAGAGTTTAACTAGGACGAAATTTGCAGCAAGATTTAATTCTTTCTGTCTGTAGTTTTACTTTAACCCTAAGACATGATCTTTGGTGCATTTTAGTTAAATGTTCTGGGTTTTCTCACTTTAAATCTTCCTAATTTCTTTAGATATGTTCTGTTTTCAGAGTGCATTTCCTCCCAGTCCCAACACACCAGGTTTCAGATGTCAATTACCCACATCTGTTTCTGTTTCTGTTAATTACCCATTGTATATATATTTAAACCTGTTTTTCAGAGGTTTGAGGGCTCGTCAGGTTGTGGTGGTGGTATTTGTCATTGTTCAAGGGGTTGGGCTGGCTCACTTTAGTTCATTTGTATGAGGTTTTTGTGTTTTAGTTTGAGTGAATCAAATCATTACTTAAAACAAACATTTTCTAATGAATAAAGATTCCCAGAACTCTACTATTGGCCTCAAAAATAGCAGGAATTATGTGTTCATTGTTCTGCCATACTCTCACAGATCATAGGTGTTTAACAATGACAACAGTAGAAATTCATGGTTGACCATCCTCTTAATGTTTTTCTATTCGGCTTCAGTTTAAAATTAGTGACTTGGTCATCTGCTGTCAAATGTTCTTAGATTGTAAAAAGGATTTAATGAAATGGTTTAAAATGAGCAGATTGCTAATATGAGAGTGTTCAGAGATGGACTGAGTCTTGAATGGGACAGAAATGGGTTATTGTTGGTGAAAACCTGAACCCCTGCTGAGGGAGCACACTGGCTGCTATGGCAGATCCATCAAAGCAGCAGAGGCCGTCTCTCCTGACGTGAACGTCGGCATGGGCTCTGCCCGCTGCTGAGAGCTGAGGCCAGCATTGCATTGCCCACTGGCTTCAAGCCAAAGTAGTCCCACTACCATTGTCCTTCACCTTTTTAAATCTGAAGCCCTTTATTTGGTTATGAGACAACAACTTTGTGATGCACGCCACAGCCACTGTGGAGGCTTTTATAAGTTACTGTCTGGAAGCAGAAGAGTCTATGTGAAAGTGTTTCTGTAAAGCCTGTTGCAGACCATATGACACCATGCTGTACAGTATGACTTGGACCAGACTTGCAACATTCCCTGCATCATCTGGTGTATCTGTCACATCCACAATTACATTATTGCTGTTTTACTCACACGAGCCACTGTGTCAGAGCTCTCAAAACCAAGCAGATGGAGCTCGTTGGCAACAGAAGGCATGCAAATCATGGATCATTTGATTGGAGATCTTATTTAATTATTCAACCAAGTGGCTGTGTTGGATACAAATCAATACATGCTGCCTACTGTACAATATGTGTAAGAAACTGTTCCAGTTTTCAACTAATAATGAGTAATTGAAAGATGAAAACTTTTTTTTTTTGTGCAGAAGGATTTTCATGAGTACAAGGAATTCCTGACTAATGTGAACATTTTTCAGAGATTGAACCGAAACCAGTTTCTGTTCTGATTTACTTTCTGAAACATAATACTGCAATCATGAGATGAGGAGGAGGGAACGTCACTTTTCAGTGCGGCTCTGTGTGCATATATCAAGCGCAGCATATCCTCAAAGCCGCATTCAGATTTTGCCGTTCCTTTTTACCCGAGCGTTCTGGAAAAACCCAGCCGGGAGAAGTATCACGCCTACAGTTGTGACAATGAAGCCAAATTACAATCACGTCAAACAAGACAAGGATTTCAAGCAGTGAAGTAAATTAAATGAAAATATGATGTTGGCCGAACTAGTTTGCAGAAAAACAAAATAAGCTGTATTTAACATTCAGGCGCACTGTTGAAGTGACAATTGCTTATCTCCATGGAGATCAATAATGGCTGCAGGATCATTGTGTAAAGTGTCTGCAGGTTTAATGCAGATAGGATGTCATTATTATTTCTTTCTCCTAATGACCATCATTATGCATGGACACTGATTGAATTCCATTTGTTACCTACGTTTGAGCCTGAGTGGAATAATTACCATTTAAGTATTTCCATTAAAATTCATGCACGGATGTTCATACTCAAACCTTCTTTTGAAAATAACTAAAGTATTCTCTGAATGCAAAAGATAACAAAAAAGCATTCTTGCTTTTATATTTCAAAAATAATTACACCTGAGTTGTAAACCAGGTCTTCTGAGTTTGTACATTTTTTTTTTTTTCTTTTCATAAATGACGGCCAAATAAAAGCTGTTGCTGCACAGTTGCTATCAATATAAGACGCTCTCTTAATATTTAATCAAAATTGATTGCTGGTAAGTGCGCTCAATATTTTGCACCCTTTTAAATTGCTTTTTCAGCCTCTTGAGTCATGTAAAAAAATAAATGTTTACATGGCTATATGCATATCTGTTGTATTCTGTCTTTTAAATCACGGACTAGAAGGTGATTGTTTTTCGAGTAGAAATTAGTGGATTTTTTTCCTACTTTTCAAATACAGTCCACAGCCTTTAAAAAAAAAAAAAAAAAAAAAAATGTATTCCCAAAGCAACTCTTTCAAAGGCCTACACATCTTTTTTTTTTTTTTCTTTCAACAGTGAATTGATTTAGCTAAAATTGAAGCAAATCTCTACCTGAACTTGTGGCCATCCTGTATTTTAGTGTGAATACACACAAATAAAGGTACATCACAGGAATATAAGTTGATTTGTTCCCTGAAAAAGCCATCTTTCTGTTAGTACACAGCTCCCTGGTCAAAGAACAAGCCAGCAGAGGAGAAAGGAAGCTCATCCGCAACGAATCAATCACTGACAGATTACTGCTATAACCACTTCCATCCACATTAGAGAGGACAAATGCAGAATTGCAACTGAACAAGTTCTAGTTTTAAGCCAACGGTGGGACTTCCTGGTGATTTATCAAAGTCAGCCGCTGAACAGCATGCATGCGTGATTGTAGTTCACGGCACACAGAAGTGAGGAGCGCCACTGAAAGGAGTGTTTATGCCCTCAGCTGTGGCACTGTCAGCCTTGTGGAGTTCACTGTAAATCACATTGCTTTTATTGCAAGATTTAGTAGCTTATCCTCTTGTGGGCTCGATTCACTTCATGCTTATCCCTATTAGGACTCTAGCCGGGGCCTGTACAGGATCGGGATGCACATTTTGGAATATTGGGGAAAATCAAGTCTGTAAATTATCACTGTTGTTCCCCATAGACATTCTCCTGCAGAAAATTGCTTCATTGGAGATTGTGAGTGTTCATATATGCAAAGATCTATATTCCTGATGAAAAACCAGAGACTTTGAAGGTTTATTATAGGGGTTCACTACTCCATCATAACCTACAATTCAAAAATTAACAGGTTAATTAAACAATGTAAAGAAAGTTTGAAACAAAAAAAATACAAAGATTTCAGAAACTGAGAAAACTCTAAGATTATCTTTTTTTTAATGATTTAGTGTAAACACTGCAGTATGATTTTTTTTTTTTTTTTTTTTTTTTTTTTTTTTTTTTTTTTTTTTTTTTCATGCAGCTGATTTTTCCCAGAGTCAGAAAATAAATACCCAGCAACATCTTTGAAGTGATCACACATGACATAAGCGTCTGTAGGCAGAAGGTTAAAAAAAGCCAGTCACATGCTAAGTACAGTAGACCACTAACCTCATTCCAGGCAGTTTTTGCTGGCTGGGTATGGGAGCGTGACAAACTGGGGAAATGTGAATTTTTGTTTTTTTTTCTTTCAGTAAATGCAGAGGTGTATTTATGAAAATTTGAGTACAAAGATCCTCCGTGCAAACTGATAAGATAACCCCCCCCTCCCCATGTTTTGTCTGGAGGTTTGAAATGGGCTGCACAGGAGCTGTGCTCTGTGTGCGTGGCTGTCTGTGTGATGTGTGTATTGATGTTCTGTAGCAAGAGTTCAGGGAGGCAGCTGAGCAAAATAATTTAGAATGTCCTGCCTGCTGACACAAGGACAAAGGCACAGACTGAACATGCCCATATGAGGAAAAGACAATGGACACGGCTACACCTGGAAATGCACCGCTGCTGTTTTCACCGTGACCTCCACAGCACACACAGATTTTCACAGGCTGCTGTTCCCACACAAGCTCGGACATTCACTTCTGGTTGAATCATGAACGACATGGTGCTCCATTATGGTCTGAATTATCTGATGAGTAATGGCATCCTCAAATGTGCTGCACCAAAACTGATGCAGCCTCGTTTTTTGTCATTTGTCTTGATGGCAAATGTATCTGAGAGTGACACAAAAGCTGTGAATGTAGCCGAGGTGCATAAACCTGAAGTGTCTTTATTGTTGTGATTTCAGATTTCATGCCGTTGGAACTAGCATGATGCAGTGAAGGAACCACTAAAGGTGGAATCCATGCGTCACGTGCACTGCAGTGTGTAAAGCATTCTTTTTGATGGATATGGAATCACTGCCACAAAACCTAAGGTCGGGGCAGCTCCAGGATGTTTTTTTTTTTTCTCTGCAGTAGCTTAGAGGTGGTTGTAAGGAGTTGCCAATTCATTTTATGCAAAATTGCATTTCCAAGAAGGAAAGTAACAGACATTCATACTCGTGATTTTATTAACTAATTGATATCAGATTTAATTTATTTCTCGTCCGAGTTAAAAATATTCGGATCTTGGAAAGGTTGACTCATTGCAACAACATATCAGTGATTCAGCTTTTGGCACGTGATGTGTTCAATGACTCGATCAGCAGGTACAATACAAATCCGATGTGAGCGCTCTCGTTCTGAACGTCAATCCATTTCCTTAACGCTTTGCGGCTGGGGGTTTGCCGGAGACTGTCGCGGCTACTGTTGGGCGAAAGCAATATACACCCTAGACATATCGCCAGTCGCCCGGGTGGCGAGGGAGCTCCGCCGGCAGACGGAGCCGCTGCGGGATGGAGTGGTAGCCTCCTGAACTTTATGATATTTTTCTTATTTTCATTGAGATAAGGAAACGCCAAAGAAAGCGGCAGCCATTCAGATGCATTTCCAGCAGCGAGAGTGTAGCTCACCATACCAGGAGAGTCTTAATCATCTTATGGACCCAGATATGGAGACGTGATTACCTATGTTTTTCTAGAGCTTTTTAAAATAAGTCTCTACTGTCTCTAAACATTCTCCGTGTCCGCCATTCAAATACAGACACAGCTCCAAGTACAGATCAGGCTAAAAACATTAGCCAGTAGCTCCTTCCACACATGGCTGGGGCATCAAGCTTAAACATATATTTGGACAGGTGTGGAGCAGCGAATTTGATGCTCGAATCATGTTCAGTGTGAATGCAGCTTTAGGCTTTTATATACTTGGGGTTGCTTTGCCAAATCTTGCAGTTGCTATAGCAACCTCAAGCTATCGCCTGGTGATGTCCCTGCCTAAGGTCAACACTGTATGAATTTAAAAAATTTTTTTTTTTTGCTTTTGTGAAATGGCATGCATTGTACTACATTGTATGTTGCTTATAAGCATTCACAGACAGTTTTGTGAGTATTCTTTAAAACTTGGCATAAAGTACTGGAAAAACTCAACACAAAATCCTATAAATGTTTCTGATTTCTGTGTTCGACGCTAACTTTCTGGAATCTTAAATGTCATAAAGACACACCAACAAAAATTGTGTTTTGGTGATTTTAATTATCACTTTTCAAACGGTTGGCACTTTTGTGAATTAAAAAGGACTCCACCCATACATCAATGCCAAATCCTAGTCTGTGATTGGTCAAAGTTAAACTGGTTCAACTTTTCAATGCATGTTCAATGGCTGCATTTTGTATGTAGAGCCTTAAAAGAGACTTAAAAACGTGCGTAGCGACGCGTGAATGCAAGACTATTGAAAGTAGAGGGCTGAAATGTCCATTTAAGCACGTTTATATAGACTTTTTAAAGGAAGTGGTTGCTTGAACAAGCTTTCCCAGGGGCAATGTGAATGCAGCACTTTGTGGTCTACAGACATGATACACTATTAATATGAGATTGTGGCTTTTAATACTGCAGTTATTTTGTTGCCTGTCCAATTATTTGCTCAAAGAATGCTTGTTTTAAATTAACCACAAGCAAACAGTTTCTTTTTTTTTCCTGTACTCTGACTGCAGCACACTTCTTACCTTGTCTCTGCTAAATAGTGAGTGGGCTTTAGTTTATCCTGAAAATGGTGGGCTTACGGCTGAGAACGTTCCTGCAAACATGTTTTTGAAAAGCTGCAAAGTTTTGCTGCAGTAAAGCAGAATTCATTAAAACTGTAAATCATTAAGAAAGTGAAGATGTTTCGAGAGGAGCAGCCGCCTGGTAAGCTAAAAGCTGCAGTCAACAGGAAGTGAGTCAGAATCTGAACTATGACTTAGGAATTTCAGGATCCATGTGGGAGAGCTGCTCCCTTTGTCATGGACTTTGACCTCTGAAGTTTTCTGACCTTCTACATTAACATAAATGCTATAACTGTGAGGCATGATTTGTTAGCATATGGTAATGCTTAAATCTTTCATTTCAAAAGCGTGATCCATGCAGGTCAGCAGAGTTAAGAAGCCTGATACTTGGATGTGTTTCAAAAGACATGCACTTAAGAATGAACCCCTTATTAGAAGCTTTATTTCTGCGTACATTTTAGGCTTTCTAACATCTTATTTGTTTTAGTTTATCCTATACTGCTTGAATAAGTCACAATTTTAAAATATAAATGTATCATTAACGATCTTGTGAATTTACTGTGACTGTAGATAATGACTATTGTGGCTCCAGTGTTCAAGTTCTAAGTTGACATGATGGGTGTGGCACCAAAATTATTGACTTGGGGCTTGAAAAATGAAACACAAAAATGACTACAAAATAAAATCAAAAACTTGTTTTTAGCAATATCCAAAATTGTTTTCCTTTTTCAACCAAAAAAAAAAAAAATTAAAGTCACTCAAGTGGTTCTCCAGTGTAAATGGATCTGGGATCCGGCATGTCCAAAGTTTGGCCCGTGGGCCAGATGCAGTCCACATTAAAATTTCCACCAACTCACAGACTCTTATCATAAAATCAAAATATGCAGCCCTGGCACCTTCTAAAAACTACATTTTCTTGACTGACATTTGTCAAATATGTTAAGCTGTTGTCAACTTGTGGCTACTTGACCTTTAGAGCCTTAAGGGCCAAATGAGATGAACAGATTTGTTTCTCAGATCAAAAACCAGTGATTTGTACCCTCTGAATCGGATTACTGTTATGTTCCTGTTCATATGATTTAAATTTAGAAGTTTACAGTTGGCATTTATTTATAAATGTGTAATATTTCATGTGAACCCAGGTTATATGTTGACAGTTTTTTTTAACCAAACTTTTTCATTCTTTTATTTTCAGTCTTCAAATCAGAAATTGCAGTATTTTTGGTGAAAATAATTTGGATGCATTTCTGTTTTTAATGTGAAGAAATGAAAAGTATTGCAATAAAATTGTCATTAAATATAGTAGTTTATTTGTATTTAATGTTGATTTAAGGGTTCAAATTATGCCAGCCAAATGGTTGGCCCTCATACATTTTCACCTCACCAGTTGTGGACCTCTTTGCCCTTTTTTTCCTGGGAGAAGTGATCCCACACTAGAAGGTAAAAATAGTTAAAAGATGCATTAAGGGTACTTTTGTAAAATATTGTTGTTTCCGCCCAGATTTATTTCTTTGTTTTATTGTGAAATTATTTAATTTGAATTGTGATGAATCAGCTTAAAAGACCCACTCCCATGAAAAACGTGTTTTTAACATGTTATTATAGTATCTCTTTACTCAAATCTTGAGGGATCGGGAGCAGACAAAAACCCATGGTTTGAAAAAGCTCGAGTTTGTGACGCAGCCACTGCGATGGGCGGGTCAATGTTTCCCTTCTTCGCTCCGATTCAGATGCATCCACTTGCAGACAAATAGATCCATGGACGTCTTCAATTTTCTCAACTGAGCTGTCATCTGGTTCAAAACTGTACAGCTGCAGGCTCTGATATGGCTTGCCTTTTTTCCTTTTTGCTATGCTGATGTTAGCTTGGGTTTGAAATGCTATAAGCTAGCGAGTTTTGACTGTATAAGAGAAAACTGGGCATAGTGAGGCAACTGAATTGGGTTCATTTCGCTGGAGCTGGAGGTAAGACATTTTCTTCGGGTGATGTCACACCTGCTTTTTCGGGTTGTCTATATACAGTCAATGGAGTAAACAAGCGGTTGATGGGAAATTAGCTGAGGCTAACTTCTGTTACCAACAGTCCCGCCCACAACTCAGAGACAAATTTCTAATGAACTCCTGCTGCAGAAACTATCTTAGGACCGGCTTTTTGATTTTTCGTTAAAAAAATGCATAACCATAATAAAAAGACCCCAAAATGGGGGGGGGGGGGGGGGGGGGGGAAATCATAATTGGAGTGGAACCACTGTTCCAGGGTGACATGAAGGAGCCTCAGGTACATGTAAGCGCAAAACACCAAGTTGAAGTGAGCAAAAATCGACTTCTGCTTTTGGGGATCAAGTGCTGTTTGGGAGGAGAATGGACAGAAGGATTGCAGCTTTTAATACGTCAAATTGCTAAAAGCGCAGAGTTTCCACTAAAATGATAGGCGCTGCTCAGTAGGGAATGCTCCCTTTGAATTTGGCTCTAGCCAGAGAGAACATGCGCAGTGAGCAGCGTGCTGCCTTCAGTCGGCGGAGCAGCTGTCCAAGGTTTGGAATTCCAACATGGCAGAGGCTGTGGTCAGTCTTCCGCTCACTTACTTGGATTGGTTTCAAATCGCGAGCAGCCGCGCTTGACCACAGCAGGCCGTTCAGCTGCGCTTTGGCCGGATCGATGCCGCTATAAGCCCCGTCGCTGCCCTGTCACCTACACAGGTAAGCCCCGATCTGTCTATCAGTGATGCGAGGAATTTCAAGAGGAACGGAGAAAAAAACCCCGCTCCAGCGCGCATCCCGCAGCCGCAGCGCTGCCTGTCTGCCTGGCGTCTGTTTGCGCGCAGTCACTGCGCGGTTGTCACGCCGTGGAATTCCGACCGACTTTCTTAATCCCCGTCTGACGTGACCGCAGTCTAAGCAGGAAGCGTCACGCACGGCTGAATCCGGTCAACTTTTCCCGCAGAAGTTTTTGCATGGATAAACTTGCAGCGAAAGCGGAGGTGACCGCGCGCACGGGCTTGTGTTTGCGCGCAGACTCGGGGCAGCTGTTGACAAGTAATCTATTAAGAAAATAAAGGGAGGGGGCACCGCGCGCGTTTTGCCTCTTCCTCTAATGGGCGGCTCGAAGAATGTGTGTTTTGCCATCAACAGCCTCTCACATGCTTCCTATTTACTCCAAACTCGCGTAAGAAGTGACAGACAGGCTTGCTGCCGGTGCCTCTATGGCTCCGCGCGTCTCCGTCCACAGCTTTTCATTTAATTTCAACCTGACTTCTAATTTCATATATATTTTTTTAAATTCCGTCCAAATAATTCTCGATGATCTTCAGCGGGAAGAAGGAAATGAGACGTGCGTCCTTTTGGGTTCAAAGTTATGAATCGCTGAAGACAGAAGTGGCTGTAATGAGAAGCAACCTTTGGAATTTCTCTTCGTGAAAATTCCGATTCTGCTGTTTTTTCTTCCCCTCTCCTCTTGTTTTTAGGCTGGAAGACATGATCACTAGCACCAGTATTTATGGTAGGCTCATGTTCTATTTATCTTCATATTTTTGTCACATTTCGGATCCAAACACAATTTTGCAGCTTTTTATTTCTTGTCTTGTGTGCATGCATGTTTCATCTTCCAAAGTAAATTTAAAGATCAACAATGCAGCAAATGCATTTATTTATTTTTTTAAAAAGCAGCTAAAGTCACATTTTTATGTTGTTTGTGCTAGATTTTCTTTACTTCTTTCATGGTTTTGCATGTATAACTCTTGCAACTCTTTGCTTAATTGCATTGTGGCCATGATTTATTATTATTATTTGAAGGAGTGTAATTATGGGTAAAATTTAAAATGTTTAATTACATTTAGCAAGCTGGTTTTTATGTAGAGTTTTACTGCTTTGATGCAATTAAGCTTAATGTGGGAATATCTGTTGTGCCCAAAAACATTAGGTCTGTCAAGAGTGGGAATTGAACCCTTAACTGAAACAAGGGGCCACAGTAACTCCAAATTATACATACTTTATTTTGCAGTGACTTAAATGTGGTTCGGTGTGTGCAAAAGTTTCCATCTTGGTTTTTAATTATGAATTTTGAAAGATTACTGAAAAATATGACATTGCAAATACTGTGGGTTTTTTTAAGCCGTTATAATGGCAGCATTTATGTCAAACGCTGAATGCAGATTTTCAGTCATTGCTCATACATAAAACATGATTCCACAAATTTGAACAAATGAGTTCAAAAGCGAGGAAACGGTTACTCGTGGTCTTTGCAATTATTTGCACGTAAATAGACGCAAAGTCAGGAGAAGTAACAAGTAGTGGGCTGCCTCTTCTGCCAACACTGTCCTTGGTGAACCTATTCTACTTATTTCCAACAATTTACTTAATTGTGTTCATTTCGTTTGCATGTTTTGCTCTGAGAGGAAATTGAAATCATCCGCGGTGAGCTGAAGTGTTTTTGCTCCTCTTGAAAAATAACAGCATCCAAGCGTCCGTCACTCAAAAATGCACATTACCACGCTGATCAGTACTTTTGAGTGTTTGCTTGTAATTGGTTTTTTGTTTTGTTTTTTTTATTGCTCGAATCTGAATATTTTCAGATTTATACGCATACTTGTGTGGAGTTTTTTGAAAAGGTAATTTTGATTATTTTACTTGAGATGCACAAGCATGATGGGAAATCAATTGAGAAATTACATTTTCTATTTTACTCATGCAATATTTTGAAGATTAAAAAATAAGTCAGAATGCATTTAGTTTTGACTGCGGTTTCAACCTTTTTAAACGTCAGATGGATTTAGAATAACAGAATCAATCATTTCGCAGCCATCAAACGGTTTTCCATGATGCCAAATAATTCTGAAGAGTTCCGTGAGCATATTCATCACATGAATGTGCAGCACGTGTGAGCTCCTGTTGTGTGTCAGGCGACTCATGCAGATCCTTACTTAACCCCGGACACCTCGGCTCTGTGAATGGAAAGAAGCTGACAGCCCTGTTTATTTCTGATAGCACCTGCGATAACAATATGAGCTGTTCATAAACCTCTGAACAGCATTTGTCATCTGGCTTTGACATGGGTTTGTTTGTCATCTACTTCAATTTGAGTCGTGCATGTTAAAAAAGACCAATAAAGATTGGTACAGTGAGCACTAAATCATTTTTTTTTTTTTTTTATAGAGTGGGAAATAAAGGCTTCCTTGCTGAAAGTGGCAATAACACATTTCTTTTCCACTGGGTAGTGTCACATAGATTACCTGAAATATTAAACTGCCAAAGTCATTTTTCACAATAAACACTTTTCTTTTTTTTTTTTTGTTACAGAGCAGCTTTACAAGTCGGCATTGTTTTGTCCGCAGTGCTCCACGTTGTATTTTTTTCAGACTAATTTGTTGTTGGGAACATTTTAACTCCAAATAATAAAAGAAATACATATGTATGTATATTATTGATAATGCTTTCAAAATGCAGCCTATTTTGACAAGAAACTCCTAAAAATAAATCAGTGCTTTTAGTCAAATCCAGCTGATAGTTCAAAATGATGGCTGTTAAAGTCACTTCAGAACAAACTGTGATGCCAACACCCCCTGAGATGTCTGTAAAGCTGTTTGTAAAAAGATGAAATATTAATCTTTAGATATGGATCTGTTCGACTGTAACTACAGGAACCCCTTGACTATATTAAACAAGATCAGAGTAGCATTGTCATCTTGAAGCAAACATGTTAAGCAGTGTCTCATCTATTTTTCATGCGAAAAAAAAAAAAGCAAAGGAGTCCCCCCACAGGACTCGGATTCAAGCAAACGGGAAGGAAAAAGTCCAGTCTTTTAACATGTTCCCCCTCCCACTTCTCTCTTTGTTTCTGTCTGTTTGTCTCGCCCTTCCCTTGTATCTCTGTTGTTTCCCCCATGGCAGCTTGCTATGTTATCTTTGTGCGCTTCTCTCTGCACTGACAATTCTTGCAGTGATTTAAGTTGGGCTGCATTAGAAGGTGGAGACAGCTGTCTGTGGCTATACAGAGGGACACATTTGCTCTCCTGCAAAGATGAAGGACCATGAATCCTTGACATCCTCCCTTTTTTTTCCCCCTCTTCCCTCCTCCACCTCCTACCATCTCCATTAGACTCACTGACTGCCTGCTCAAAGTTGTCATAGACATTTTCTGCAATGCATGTTTCTAACATTGGCTGCTTGTACGACTTGCACGATTCCCAGCAATGAGACCTTTTTTCTTCATTATGAAGAAATGGAACTAAATAGTCACAGAATAATTTGATTATACTAAGTATTTGTTTTTTAAAACATATATATTCAGACTTGTTAGATATATATTGCATTATGGTAGTTTCTGAGTGTGTTTTGTATAATTTCCCCACTTTTTAACTGTTTTAATATAATTTTCTGATCATTTTAACATTGTTTTATCTTTATCTCACTAAAACTTGATCAAACTTGAAAGTCCTGATGTTTATAGGACTCAAGAAATCTAAATGGAATGGAATGGAAGAATGAAACATTTTTCTTTCATTTTCACTTTTTATTTAAAAAAAAAGTCAATTAGAGTCCAGTTCTTTAAACGAGACTTTAATTATTTCTAAATAAGGACTAAATCATATCCGGCATGATATTTACAAGGGATAAAACATTAGTTGTCTAAACCTCCTTGTTCTTCTCAATTCTAGCACTTTAATGTGGTGCTTTTGTTTCATCTTCTTCACATAAGATGTCTCTGCACTCAGACAAGAGTCTGCTGGGGATTGGCTAGAATAGCCAATCCCCGGGTGTACTAAACTAGGTTTAGCAGTCAGGCTTTTAATCTGGACTTGCAGGATATTCATGTGCATTCATAGGTTTGCTGCTGTAATTATCATACCCCCTGTGGCAGCCGGTGAGACGTTTGCCTAAATCACTAATGTTCTCATTACACTGTTTACATTTCAATTAGACGTGCAGAACCCCGGATTCTTCTTTAACTGACCAAAAGAATTTGAGGGTGGTCAATCTATATTTATTAAAGTAAGAATGCAAGCTTCTGTTATAGCTAAACGAATCTTCTGCAGCTTCTTTTTTAAAAATGTTCCAGCGTGGACTGAGTGGGAGAGTTGCCAACCACTCCAGAGGACAGCATCTCGTTCATCTTACAACATCATGTCCTCATGACGGAATCAGCTTCACTTCATTTAATTTATTTCTTTAAACCAGATAATCTATTGTCACTTTGTGGCTCCAAGCCCCCAACGCTCAAAGAGCGCGGCTTAACAAAATGTAAAATCTGTCCGAGTGCTGTTGCTTATCATTGAATAACCTTGGTGAGGATGTTTGTTCATGTCCTTCATCCAAGGTGTTTCTTTTTTTTTTTTTTTTCTTCAGACCTCTGCTTTTTGTATGTGCTTTTGCAGTTTCACATTACAAGAAAGCATCAAGCTTTTCACAAGACTATAGGAGAGATGTTCTTTGTGCGTTGAAATTCCTCTTGTTTTTTTCACATGGGCTGCACGGTGGCGCAGTGGTTAGCGCTCCTGCCTCACAGCAAGAAGGTTCCCGGTTCAAGTCCTGGCTGGGGGACCTTTCTGTGTGGAGTTTGCATGTTCTCCCCGTGCATGCGTGGGTTTTCTCCGGGTACTCCGGCTTCCTCCCACCGTCCAAAAACATGCTTCATAGGTTAATTGGTCACTGTAAATTGTCCCTAGATGTGCATGTGAGTGTGCATGGGTGTGTGTTTGTGGCCCCTGTGACAGACTGGCGACCAGTCCAGGGGTGTACCCTGCCTTCGCCCATGAGTAGCCGGGTTAGGCTCCGGCAACCCCGTGACCCCGAAAGGGATAAAGCGGATTGGAAAATGAATGAATGAATTTTTTCACATGAAACAGTGAGATTAATCATGTCATCAAGGCCACCACTGCAGATGGATGGAAATCTGAATGCAGCTGCAGCACTTTTTTCAAATATTTGTTGTGTTAAAACTCCCTTCGTTTGCTTTATTACTCAAATATTTTTGGAAGAGCCCTTACCTTTAAGAAACCACAACTCCATGATAACAATAACACCTGATTAACCGAAGATGTTTTGTCAGAACTTCTTTGCTTTGCTGTTAGAATACAACTCTCACGTTTTTGAATACCTCAAAGTTTGACATTTATATTCAGGAGTTTGCTTTTGTCTTCCCTTCATTTATCATACCTCGTGCTAATTGTCATAAAGATCAATTTGAGACAATTAGCTCCAGAGATGATCCGATGAGATGCGAGCTGTCTGCGTGTTTCTCTGAGTTCTCGGCGAGTCATTCGTCCTCCGGCTTTGGGTGGCTGACAGGTTGGCCCGGTGCCAGGTGGTAGCAGGGGGAGCTTTGGGAGCGAGGGAAGACGGGTCGAGGGTTTGCCGGCTGGTGGGGAGAGAAGGAGGGGAGGAGAGGATGGAGGGGTGTCTTGCTGTCATGGAGGTTTAAGGTGTCAGGGTGTGGTGAGGCAGCAGGCGTCTGCTCTGACATGTCCACGTCTGTGTTGATTTAAGACGGGGAGGTTTGTTCTTTGAACAAATAAACCGATTGATTATTAAAGTAAGTCAAATTACTTTTAAATTTCCGGCCTGTCTTTTACAATTTTTTAAATGATACAATTAGTTTATATTACAGAACTGCGAGCAACAAACTGCTCCAGAAATCAGCGTCATTGCTCTGCTTTGCCAGGAGTTGACACTTCCTTTATGTTCATTATCAGGGAATCACCTCAGGGATTTGCACTGACTTTGCATGCTCTATAAAGCTGTAACAGTGGTCAGCCCCCATGCTTCATTCCATTTTCAGCACCAAGGGAGAACAGGTGAAATACCACAAAGTAAAGCTTCTGCTGACGAGATAACCGCAGTTGAAACTCCCACTTTTCAGAGGAAATCAAGCCGTTTGTGCTGTCGCTCATCCTGTCATGTGACACAAGTTGAACAAAAGCTTTTGTTCTGTTTGATTCCGGCGTGTAATTAATATTATATATGGAGAGTACAGAGACGTGTCATTGCTGTTAGCTGTTGTTGCTGTGATGCGTCCAGCTCACTAAGCCCACACATCATTTTTCTTTTCCTAAAGTCACAAAAACCAGCTTATTTTTGCAGCTTTTCTGTGATGTTTTCAGGTTTTTTAATTCTTGTTTTTTAAGGGTACACATTTTAATATTCCATCTTTTGTGGCAGTAGTAGACTTGCAGAGTTTCAGTAAGGCCATAGAATGGTGCATTTATTTATTTGCAGTATTTGTTTCCCAGATTCTGACTGCATGAAGTCGTATTTACACAGAAAACAAGGGTCAGTATTTGTTTCCATACTACCATACAGTGCTATTCTAAACCATTTCAGGAAAATAAAATGGAGAAAAGCACCACTTTATGCAAAGTGAGCTCTGTGCTAGGAGTTTGTGGCACTGTAATGTGTGTTCTGCCTTTGCATGTGTGTGCTCCTGTCAGTCTGTCAGTTATGCCTAATGTGACTCCCAAGAGGTACCTGGGGGAGACCCATCTAGCACCCAGTCAGCCTCCACTGGCGGCCAAGTGGTGACAACGGGTTCCCACAGAGAGAGAAAGTGTCATAGCATGTATGTAAACTAGTGACAGATGACTGGAGACATGTGGCCTGTAGACACTGGGCCTGAAAGCAAAGCAGTGCTGCCTCTGTGGGTTCTCCTTTTACTTCCCCGTTGAGACTTCAGGGAGCGGGTGTCGGGCTACACCGGCTCTACAGAGAGCAGGGACAACAAGTCAAAAGATGTGAATAAAACGGATGCAAATCATTCAGCATGAAAAGTCACCCAGGTTTTTGTTTGCCTTTGAAAGGCTGCAGCACAAGAGGGAAGTTTGTTTTCTTTCTTTTTGCGAGCAGAGCTCCAGGCAGCTTTTCTAGGCCACAGGTCACGTGGGTCAGTGTTACACTCCCTGCAGCCTTACTTCAACCCTCAGTCTGGAAATAGAACATGCAACGTCACCCAGCCAGGAGGGAGGTAGATTCCAGACTTCAGCAGCCACGGGCTGCACATGTGGAATCTGCTTGTATAGTTGACCCCAAGTGTTTGAAACCCAGAACACTCCCAACAGGATGATGTTGTTTCTTGCATACTCAAATGAGCGGGGCTGCAGGAATCGCCTCATACAAAGTGGACCACTATACTTTCTGTTTAGCGCTGGCTGAGTGCAATTCATCAAGGGAGCTCACACTTGCCAGAGGCAGATTTCTTTAGCAGTGTGTGCATAACCTGTAAGGGAGAGTTAAACGTAGCAAATAAACGGAATAATAAATGTTTGTGTGTCTGTCGTTTGGCTGTGTGCCCGCTTTCCCATTTGTTTTAATGGGTGGAGGGCTGGCACAAGGAGGACGAGGATATCTTAAAGCAAGTTTACTATTCTGCTATTTTTTGTTGAATGCAAAAAAACAAACGGTAATCCTTCAGATTCTTGCTTTTTTTTTTTTTTTTGATTACGTAGCACTGAACCACACTCTGCTCCTACAACTGATCGGATTTATTTGCGTTTTATTTTAGGAACAAAAGCTTAAAGCGTGATTGCAATTACAACATTAATCAGTATCCACCTTTTAACAGTTAAAGTCTCAATAGTGACCGTGAGAGAGGGATCTGTACGTCCAAGCGACAGCTCAGCCCTCTGTCCAGGGAAGTAAAATCTATCAGCTTTGATGGGTTCATGCTCTGGTGAACATAGGCATGCCAAACTGTTTATTGTGAGCTCCAGTAGTGCTATTGTGCTATTCTGTAGTCCATGGGGCACCAGAGCCAATTTGCATTTGAGCAATGCCTGACCCTTTCTTGTTTATATTGATGACTGGGATTTGTTTCTTAATAGAATTCTGTCTAATTAATTAGCTTTCAATTTGTTGAACTCTGAACATGCAAATGCAGCACAATGTGGACCTAATGCAGCTTTAAAGTGTACAAATGGTGTTCAATTTGTGTTAATTCTTGAATTTTGCGTTGAAAATGAAACTTGCAGTTTTGCCCGAGGGATTCATGAATAAAACCTAAAGGTGTTTGTTAAAAAAAAAAAAAAAGACAGGAGAGAGATTTGAAATGACTGCCTTTCAATTCTATTAATTATCTCATTTATTTTTCACAATTGCTATGTGACACAAATTGACCTTTTTCCCGTCATTTCATAATCTATTAAGGGATGTGCTGGAATAATTTTCGATGCACGCCCCTCATTTGTGTCGAAGAGCTGAACTCTCTGAAGGCTCTCATCTCCTGATCGACGTGGTTCACAGTTTGTGTGACTGGACACCAGCTTCTCCTTCATCTGGACAAACTTTGTCAGAGTTTTGTGCCGCACGCAAAGATGTTGGATGTTGCTGCAAAGCTCTTCTTAAAGCTTTTAAAAATTTTTTTTATCTTAAAGCACTTTCCAAGGAAAAGACAGTAAAAAAAAAAAAAAACATGCAATTTTTGGGTTTCGGTATTTTATTAGCTGTCAATCCTTCTCATAAAAATAATTGAAAGTTGAATATTCTATTACATTTTTGTAAATGTTATATTTTTAAAATTGAATCAGTGTTTTTTTTATATATTTTTTTTATTTTTAATAGCTTTAGATTTGAAAAGTTTAAAAGCATAGATGCTCACTAATTAGACACAAATGTTTTTTTTTACAAAAAGTGCTTTGCAACATGTTCATTTGAGATATTTGGAAAATAAAATTCATAATATTTTTATCCTAAAGTTGTCGTATATTCAAACTTGTCATCACTTTTGCAGTTAATTGTTTTCTACTTTGCAGTGTTTTCATTTTTTGACCCATTTATTCACGTTAGGCAAGCACCACAGTAAAAAAAGAAAATATAATTTTGCTTTTGCTGGATTCTTTTGAAAACAAAATGACGAACATTAGGCTTTCTGCTGTTCTCCATTTAACCGTGGTGATTCTATTGAAAGTGAACAGCTCCCCATGAATGTGTTCCCAGGCCAACTGCCGTTAAAATGCCTCTTGACTGAGCGCGCGTGATTCCTTCTCAATTTTCTGCTCTGAAGCGACAGTCAGCTGAGAAACACACAAGACACCAGCAGGTCTACTGATGTAAAATCAAATACAGTTTACAAGCTAAACTGTATCATTATCTGGACAGGACCCTGTGTTCTGATTTTTTTTTTCCCGTTGGTTATTTTTTTAATGAGCTCAGCTATGTGATAGATGCGATAAAAAGAGTAGAACCGGAGAATAAAATATTCGATAAGATGCTGCAAAGCTCTCATAAAAGCAGTAACACAGCTGAGTATTCTTTGTTTTTTTTTTTTATTTTAAAGCAGTTTCTAAAAAAAAAAAGCTCAAAAGACTGGGGGAAAAAAACATGTTCACAATAAACAGCAAATTTACTGTCTATACCATTTCCAGGCACATAGAGAACATAGATGTGACCAAGACAAACTAAGAAAACTATTAGGTTTTGCTGGTTTGGAGTACAAGCTGTGAGATGACATGATTTTACATTTTCTTTGATTACAGAAGTGAAATCTTTTAGGGTTAAAATATCTTAGAAATTACACAACCGATATTAAAAGCTAGGAATCAAACCAATGAAGAAAGTAAAAGAAATTTTATTTTGGCAGTTCAGCATGTGCCATCACTTAAATGTACTCTTCCTGTTGAAAAAACATTAAAGTAATAATTTATGCCTCAAGTTGTCTTTTTAAAATCTAAGAAAATTTTTATTTTTGTGAAATTTAGACATGAAGCATGTTCCTAGCAGACAAACTGTTAATTACTATTATGTTTAAGGTTTGGTTTCAGGAAAACTACACACTAAACATAACAGTTGCATTTTAACCAGAAATATTCTTAAGTGGATGCACATTTTTTTTAGTGCGGAAACTGGTGTAAGTTACCAAATGTTTAAGAGAATTTCTGAAAATTGTGTGATGTGAATCTGCATGGGTTCTAACAGCTTACCTTTTGTGGATGACTCCAGAACAGAATTCAGAACAAAGGAGAGCACTGAATATGGTCAAAAGCAAGCCGCCCCAACCTACGTTCCAGAATTTGGCACAAATCAGGAAGTACCAAATGTTGCAGTTCCACAAAAGACCACTGGGGGCAAGTGTCAGAAGAGAACATTTTCCTGTTGACCCTTATGTTTAAAAAAAACTGAAATTACACTATAAAATAAGTGTGTGTGTGTGTGTGTGTGTGTATATATACATACAATACTGCTTTATGTCCTATTCATGACAACTTTGAACTGGATAATTTTCTTTTTAAAACCAATCACTTCAGTTTTATTATAAATCAAATAAGTGCCTTATTAGGGGTATGTTTCTGTTTGATGGGTGAGTGGATTAGTTATAAAGCTCACCTTTTACTTTTTTCTACTGTCGGCCATTGTTGACATGGTTTTGAGGTGGATGGAGGAAACTGCTCTTACCATGCCCATCCCACTTCAGACTTTACTTCCTGCCCGTCTAGAAGTGCATCTGTCACTTCAGAACTGTCCATCTAACAGACAAATGTCTCTCATCAGAACCCTAATGCTACGCACACACTGGGCATATAATGCAGGTTCTTGAGTATGCTTTTAGGATACAGAGTTCACATTGGACTATCGCTACCTGGTACAAGCGCATGTACTCAGTTGTTGAGGTGTCATATGATTTGTGCAGGGCACAAACTGCAATTATCAATTTCCCCTTCGTGATCAATTTTCAAACGATTAGCACTTCCATAAATTAATAAAGAATGCCATCCATACATCACTACCAAATCCCAATCCCTGAATGGTCAAAGTTCAACTGGTTTAATTTTCATTGCGCGTTCAATGGCCGCACATTTTGTACGAAGAGATCATAGAAACGAGTATAACTATTCGTGAACGCGTAAGCCGGAAATGTGCGTATGCAATATGCGGGTTTACATAGATGTCTCCTTGGAAGTGGTTGCTCAAACCCCATGTTGCTGAGACTGGTGTAAATGTTTTTATGCTTCCCAGACGTAGTTGTGTGGAGAGCTCAATAGTTTGAGATCTCTTTGTTCTTTTTATATTTTAAATTTGCATCCAGCAGTAATCATGTTTTTTATGTCGGAAAATCCACTATTACTGGCTGAAGCACACAGATTGTTTTGAGAAAGCTGATTTTGAATAGAAATAATCTATAGAAAAACACAAGTTTTTATGTCAAAAGTTTTTTAGATTTTTTTTTTTTGTGCCCCAGTTTTAACTGTTGGTTGGTGTTTGTACTCTTTACTACATTCTGTCGTCAAAATGGGTGATTCTCATTATTATTTCAGCTGTAAATGAAAGGCATAAAGAAAACAAGCTCCTGAACAGAAAAAATACAAATTTTCCTCATTAAATGCAGAATCCAGAACTTTCTGTAAAGTAAAAGCTTTCGTTCACATCTGTGCCAGCTTCGTCATTCCGAGGCATTGTTTGCCAGTGGGCGAACCAATCTCCTCAGCAGCTCTTTCCTTGTAAAAGTTCCCCTTCGTGGCTTCACTACTTCACTCCAGTAACTTTATTACAGTATAGCTGAGAGATTTCTATTTCATATTGACCTAAGATTGCCTTAGTTGTCTCATTTCACCTTTTGTCTGGCCTGTGTTGGAGAAGTGACCTTCTTTGAGACTCTCAGTCGATACCACAGAATGCTTCAGATAGTCTTTGACAGCAGTTACAGGCAAACATCCTTTTGCTGCACGCCCGGCTATTTTCAATTAAAGTTCAATTTAAAACTTTTAATCGCTTTAAAAACCAAACAGGACAATTAACGGCCTTGAAATTCCTTGTTTATGCATTCTGTTATCGAATGCCATATGGTTTGTTGCATTTATTTCTTTAAATACCTTTCAGGCAAACTCAGACAAGGTGCCATTTAACACACTGAATGGTCTCTTTGTAAGAGGCTGACTCAAATCTCAAATGTTCTTTTATGTTATCAGCATTGTTGTTTTTCTTTCTGTGTGAAGGCTTGGATCTGGTATTTCCATCATTGTTTATCATTTCCTTGAAGTATCTGTGGAGTTTGATACTAATGACTGGGGTAATTCTGTAAAGACTTATTCAATATGTTGGTGGAATTTTATTATTTATGGGAGTTTTTTGCCATGCTCTTTTGTTCTTTTTAAGTCTGGATGCATGCCTTCAATGTACAGCAGTTTGGCTTTTTGTACTTGGAAAAGTAAATGTCATATTCAGGGCTGCAACTAGCAGTATTTTATTATTAATAGTCTATGTATGTGTTAAACAATCACAATATTTTTGAATACATTAAAATATGTTTTTAGACTTATTGAAACAACATCAGTGGGGTAAAATATGATCATATATATACTCTATAGTTATATATACTCTATAGTTATACGCTATACTCTATAGACTATAGTTTACTCTGAAAGGCTTCAGAAAATCATGGTGTGGCCCCTTTAAAATATTATTGGGATTTTCTGTTTCATTCATTCATTTTCCAATCCGCTTTATCCCTTTCGGGGTCACGGGGTTGCCGGAGCCTAATCCGGCTACTCATGGGCGAAGGCAGGGTACAACCCTGGACTGGTCGCCAGTCTGTCGCAGGGGCCACAATCACACACACACATACACACTCACATTCATGGACAATTTAGAGTAACCAATTAACCATGTTTTGGACGGTGGGAGGAAGCCAGAGTACCCGGAGAAAACCCACGCATGCACGGGGAGAACATGCAAACTCCCCACAGAAAGGTCCCCCAGCCAGGACTTGAACCGGGAACCTTCTTGCTGGGAGGCAGGAGCGCTAACCACTGCGCCACCGTGCAGCCCCCGATTTTCTGTTTCTTTTTTTAAATACATTTGAACAGTTTAACGTTCATCTCTTTGTCCTTTATTGATTTATTTACACACAACATTAATCAGTGAAAATGAGCAGATTTTCTGAACCTTGTAATGTTGAAATGTCAAAGTTGTGTTAAACTTTTTATCTTTGCCAGTGATGAAGTTGAAATTAAAAACAAAAAAGTTAAGAGAAGGAAAGAAGAATCTTTTTTTTTTTTTTTTTTTAGCCTTTTGCCATATTTACGATTTAAACAAAGCGTTAAACATATTTTTTCCTGCAAACGGATGATTAGGACTTTAAAGTTACACCACTTAAGTTAATGTGAGGATTTAACATCAACTTCCAAACTTGAGTTTCACAAACAAAACATTTAATCATATTTGCTAATGATGCACTTGTTTCACTTGAGTGCATAAAAAAAATCTCTTAACTGGTGGCTTTGGCTTGAAATGGCTGGTTGTTAATGGTTAGACTGAATCCTCTCAGCTTTATTTTGATGCAAAGCAGGCTTCATCTGCCCACTAGTTTTGTTTTCAGTGACAAATTCACATCTCTTTTCTGTTCCCCTCTACATTTTTCCAGATTGCATCTTTTTTCTTCATAATGCTGTTTTCTACTTTTACTGTGCCAAACTTGGAATTATTGTTAACAGTAGTGTAATTGACACTACAATTTTACAATTTTAAAATGTGCATTTTTACGCTTATTTGTTTGGCATTATGTATTAATTACATACAGAAAAATGGGGACGATATTGAATTGTCAGCACAAACTGCTAAGCTGACATTATCAAATTAACATTTAATTACTAAAGTTTTTTGGATTTGAGTGATGTTAAAATGTTTAATAAAATTGGGATTCCTTTTTTGATGACCCAGCTGTCATGGTTCTTAATATAATAAGGGTCATTTTTGTGTAGAAAAACCTCTCCCTCAATGTGTTACACACTGCAAGAAGATTTTTTGTTTTCATGAGAAGAAGTTTAATATGCTTCAAATTGTTTATATTTTAAGAAAAAGAAAAAAAGCAATATTCTAGCACAAGATTGTTGAGAAGAACAGTTGGTGGAACATTCCTTTTACTCCATGTAATTGAGTGAATTGAGTAGAATAATTAGCTAGAAGACCCACTCTGATAAAAATGTTGTTTTGGGTTTTTTTTAACATGTTCTTGTAGAATTTATATATGTGTGTGTGTGTGTGTGTGTGTGTGTGTGTATTTCTTTATTCAAATCGTTGTAAATCAAGAGTAGATGCAAAACAAAAAAGCAAAAGTTAAAAATACAAAACAGTAGCTAATACAATTAAACATGCTTTTCATGTGGTAACAGCTTCAGGTTTAAAGGTTTTTGTAATAAAGTTTCAAATTGACTTTTTTAAATTTTAAATATCTTTTCAAATTTGATTTTCTTTTCTCTAAAATGTTCTTTCATTTTTTTTTTAAATGTTTCCGTGTGTACTTAAAGTTTATACCGTTTTCAAAAATGTCCAAAAAATAAAAATAAAAATGCTCAAACTGGATTTTCATTCACTTTAAGCTGATCTTGAATTGACCTTATAGTTAGTAGGGAGAAGTGTAAACAAATGAGTGATGGGAAGTGGGGGCAGGCTTACTTTGTACCAACAGTGCCACCCACAACTCAGAGGCAAATTGTTTGATTACCTTCTGACGCTCTGCAGAAACTTTCCAAGGAAACAAGGGTTTTTTTGATTTTGGCAAAAAACGGCATAATTGTAACTAAAAAACCAATGGGAACCCCTTTACAATAGCTCAAAAGATGATCGGAGTAGGATTTTAACCGAGGCTGGCACACATTTAGACTGTCAGTGAGCTATTGAGAAGACCTTGTTTGCCCCACAGTACTCCTCCTTTTTCCGCACTAACCAGTTTGTATTCATAACCAATCACAGATCAGTTCGGTGCTAAGAAACAAGAGACAACTGCTTTGCTAAGGGTTTGTTGTGGAAAACGGTACAAGAACTCTAAAACCATGGTTGTGAATAAAAAGAAATAACTTGTTTTTTTTTGCAAAGAAACAATTCAACAAAACAATTGCAAAGAATCTGCTCTTGCAAAGTATGAACAAGCCTTCATGGTAAAAGTTAAGGCATGCCTGTTGTGCTTGGGGTATCTGAACTTTGAGGCGGGAATATGTTGGCGAGTCCACCTTTGATGAGCCCTCATGCAGCAGGGTCAAAGCCTGCTTCCACATCTCCTGAAGTGTGTAAGTGATCCCTAAGAGGGAAAGCATGCACATTGATGGAAGCTGGAAAATCATTGGTCTAATGCAGTATTTCCCAACCCACGTCCTTAGGGAACACTGTCCTGCATGTTTTCTGTCCTTCCCTGTGAAAACACACCTGGCTTTAATAACTCAGTGTAAGGTCGCTTACACTTGTCTAATGTTAAGAAATCTCCACTCTTTATGTTGGGTAAAAGCTGCTTTTTTAAAAGTAATAAGCCATTAGAGTATTGGTCAGCCTTATGCTCTGCAGAACACCGCGTTTGTTTTTGGTGTTATCCTGCGTTAAAGTGTGTGTTGGGCTGTTGGTAAGTGTGCAGACTTAGCTGTAAATTAAGGCAGTAATGGAAGATTTGCCTCCAGGGCCTCTGAGCATTTTAATGAGCATCAGTGGGACAAAGAAGCGACAGGTCAATCTTAAAATTTACTGGATTACTGAGAAGCAGCATGATAAATACATGTGGACTGAAAGACAGGCATTTTTTTTAGGGGCTTTGCTCCAGAACCAGTGGGAATTTAAATGATCAAAAGTATGTGAAAAGAAAAAGAGTTGTGAGGACATCAAACGCAAATGGATGTGTTTGTGTTTTAGGTAAAACAAGTTACTTTTGTTTCTTTTAAAAGGATATTCCTGCTTTTGTTCTGGTTTTCAAAAATGCTTTTTTTTCACCATTTGCTTTATAATTGTGATGATATTCATTTTGGGGGATTTTTTTTTGTTTATGTTCATCTATTTTTTTTGTGCATGCAGGGAAATTATTTCTGTAATGAGGGAACATAGCCAAGTAAAACAAAAAAATCTGCCTTTTTTATACTCAAAGGAAGATATTTAAAAAATATATAGATAAAAACTGTAAACATTTCAGAATGGAATTTTCTTTGGTCAGCAAATACATATGAACCTCCTGCTAAATACATCAAGTCTAAGTTACTTAATTTTCTTAATATAAACTTTTTTAGAACATCATGGACTTACTTTGTGGTTTTCAATATGTTTTATGTTGGCAAAAGTTATCTAGTTATAAAAGATGTAGATCCGGAATATTTACTTGGATTTCAGACAGTGAAAACTTTATTAATTTTATTTGTGTATATAGAATATCACATTTTCTATAGTTGTTTAAATGTATAGAAGCAAATAAAGCATTCATTGCATATGTTATAACAGCAAATGTATTGTATGGTGACAAATCAAACTTTTTCCAAAATGTGTCCTGAGACCATCAAGAAAAAAAATCTTAAGCTTCAGTAATAGTAGTTTGAAATATTTGAAAGGTCTGCAAGAATAACAGGTATTTTGTCTTAAGGATGTTCAGCAATTGGGTCTCACTAATAAAGGTTTTAAGAAAAGGCAAACATCCGACATGTTGCTGTCCATGTTCAGGTGTGTGTTAACACAAAGTAGGAGAAAGCTGTGATCTTGCAGAGACAGTGTTTTCTGTGCATCAGTCTGCAAAGCAGTTTGGCATCAGTTTTCTTTATTAATAGAGTTTTTAAAAATAAAAGCATTCCCAGCGATGCCCTTACTAGGACCAGACTGTACAGCTACCAAAGAAACTACCAAAGATTAAAGCACATGACAGAATAATTAGAAACAGAATTTAAAAAATATGAATTAGATGTTAATTTCTTTTTTTTTATGATTCAAGCGTTAACAAATTCCTCAATATCTGTATGAATTGCAATAATATGTGAGAGAATTTAAAAAAATGCTCAAAATGGCAGACAGTGGTAGGATTCCCGTCAAAATAAAAAAAAAAATTGATTATGCACAACAAAATGAAAAATAACATGAAGCTATAATCAAGAATATTTTTTAAACTAATTAAAGAATTTGTTAAAGACCTAATTACTTTTTTTTTCTTTTTCTGGTTTAGCTAACCTTAGATGATGCTTAAAGCTAAGAAGAAGGGGAAAAAACAGGATGTGTTGAAAGATCAGGATCTTGATCTTAATAAAAGGAAGTTTCTAGGTTAGATTATTAAACATGCTGTTGCTTTCATTAAAAAAAAAGTCCAAACATTTTTTTGTTTCAACAGGAAAGTAATCAACCATCTTCCTTGGTTTCTGTCAGTCACTAAATACTCATCTTTGTGGGGTTCACCAGTCCCCCACATCTATTCAGTCTGCTCGCATCAGTATATCTAAAGTATATTTTTTATAAAAACTACAAACTTTTTGGCAAATTTTGGGATTCCAAAAACACATTTTTTCAAAAATGATTTTAAGCTTCAAAGATTAGGAATTTAGGAATTTAGGTCACTGTTCAGTAGGACAAACTATTTCCCTGCAAACTTCTTTTTCAAATAGAAGATCTTATGAAAAGATAGAAGCAGTGAAGCTGCATAGAGGTCAGATATTTGCAGAGCATGGTCTCAATGATCAAGCTTGCATTTTCCAACACATTTATAATAAAGTGTGGTTGTTGTTGTTTGCTCTTTAAAATGCACAGTATAAAATTACTTTTAAATTACACATTCTGAAAATTCTCTGGCAGTGTCTGCTTCATGCGCTCATTAAATTATCTCTTGATGTCAACAAATTCTCCCAAACTCACTAAAGGTTTTAAACACCTATAAAACATCATAACAGAATTGGGTTTTTTAGCTGTTGCTGGTATTATTTTTCAAAAATGAAGAAGTATTCTTTCCTTTGCTGATTAGGACTTTTAAATTGTTGTCCACTTTTCTCCACATCCTCGTCCGCTGCACCGCCTGCTGCTGCTCAGCTGCAGAGCAGCTGCTGCCTGCAGTCTTTTGACATAGCTATGCCTCCGGTAGTGAACATAAATAGACAAGAAGTAACCACTTGACATTTCAAACTAAAAGTGACTTATACATGAAAAATTATATTGGCAGCTAAGCTATGTGTGCTATGTCAGCGACATATTTTACTGCACACAAATGGAATGTGACTGAAATTTTTTTTAGCTGAGCTGATCAGGGAAGCTTGAAGATCAAATCCTCACACTGGAATTTTTGTTTGTTTTTTTATGCTTAGTATGTAATACTTTTATTTTTTTGCAAAGTGCAAAAACAAAACACAACATTGAAACTTTCAAAAGGTCAAAGATGCTACACTGTGAATCAGACACAACTGTAATGAAATGCTCTAAACCATTAACCAGTAACATGAGCAAAAGGGACAACCTTGACATTCCACACATGCAACACTGTTGGAGCTGTGTCATATACAAAAATGCTTCCAATTTCAAAATGTAATCCTTTAGTTTTTGCTTTTTTGTGTGGCTTGCTTATTCATTTATTGAATTATTAAAGATTAAATTTAATTGTCGCTAGTAGAGTATAATAAGATCTGAAAACACAGAACAAAAGGTAAACATTTATATTTAAAGCGTTTGTTTTGTCGATGTTTAGTAAAAACTGTGACTACTACTGTTCAGTGACTGTCTTTGAAGCTGTGTGCACTCAGAAGGCACTTTAATACAAGCACCTTTTTGACTGCCTGTTGACACATCGAATCAATCAGCCTGAAAGGAAAAACCGGTCCCATTCAGATGGGCAATTTTCAAATGCGTTTGCCGGTTTGACCGACACCAATAACCTGACTACGATTAAAGTCACTTCAGTCACAGTCCTCTCCTGTTCGGAGGCAAAATTCAGCAGGTCGTCTCAGCCACAAGTTAGGGGCTAAATGCACTGAGCTGTGTCCCTGTGATCTACAGATCAAACATTTGTGATGTTGAGCAAGTCTGTCTAAAAAAAATCTATTTTAAGTCAGGATAGTGAGGAAGGGCAAGGATAGTTTTTGTCCTTAAGTTTTAAGTGGAGTATAAAAAAGAACTACATTTTCAATCCTTTTTTGATTAAATAGCTCTTTGTTTTCTGTTGCTGACAGGTTGTTCCCACACATTTTTATAAGACACGCAACTTATAGTCAGCCTATTTCAAATTAAAAGCTCCCACAAAACAACAATTATATTATTGTCATTCCTTCTTATTTTCTTATTTATTTTCTTATGTATTGCTCTGGTCTAGTTCCTTCTCTGGCTGTATCAAGTCAGAACCAGGCCCACCATGTGGGTAACCACAACAAGATTTCCAGCAGAGGTTTTTGGAACTACATAAGAAAATCCTAGTGGTGAAAAATTTATGCTTTTTTCATGAAGGAGAGATGTTACACAACATGCACACAGACTTAGGCTATATTTCTAATCCTCCATTGTGTTATGATTGTAGTTTGAGCAACGACCCACAGGGAAACGAGTAAAACAAAAAAACACAAAATAAGCAAACCCTAACCAAAGTTTAATCAAATAAAACAAAAAAGTCCAAAATGACAATTACACAAGTGTGAATTAAAGTGTAGCTTAACATTGAAAAGAAAAAAAGTAAAGTATAAACCCACCTGTTAATGAAGAAAACACACTTTCAATGATGCACACATTTGAGCTTTTAGGAAAGTTGTCATGACAATGCTGCTATAAACATCAAGTAGGTTTTTTTACTGTCAAGTCAAATTTTTTGACACAAAAATCGATGGGAAATTACTTCCTTCTGAAAAAAACATTTGTTTAAGGTTTGATTTGAATTCAGGAACAGAGCAGTGGACTTGTCGGACTTTATTTTGGGAAATTCTTCATCCAGCTGAGCAGCTGTGGTAACTGCATAATGCTTAAAATCGTTTTTTTTTTTTTTTTTTTAATCTTATCAAGTGTGAAATGAAACTGAACCAAATCGAGGTGTGAAGATTTTTTTGTTTACCACCCATTTTAAGGGATCAGCTCAGATGTACAAGCATTCTAAGTAAATCATGAAAGTGCAATGTTAAAGTACTTAAATTAGCTACAGCATATTACTTTGAATATTCTAGCCATTTAGAAAACTTCAAGCCACAAAAATGTTTAGCTGTGCCAAATCAAAGCATCTAAGCTTATTGGATTCTAGTTGTTCGGTTAAAAAAGCTTTTTAAATGAGACGTTGTTGACCTCATCAGACTCGAGCGCTTGTTTAATATTCCTTTTTTTATTTTGTTGTTACAGGGCCCAAGTTAAGCAGATTTAACTACTGTGTTAATACAACTCACAATGTAATGTCCACGCGTGTGGACACTAGGCGTTAAGAGATTAAAATGTATACCATGAAATTTGATAACATTTTCCATAAAGAAATGAAACCTTTGTTCTATATTTCATTGCTGAACTGTAAGAAAGTTTTTGTGCTATTATTATGTAATCCCTTTCATTGAACTTGTATGCAGATAGCTGCATTTTTAAAGTACTGAAACTATAGTATTTAAGTTTTAATCTGAAGTTGTTCTAATGCTATGTACGCACCAGGCGTCTGATGTTTTTAGCATATGGTGTTTACACTGCATTGTCACTACCCGATACTAGCAAATGAATTCTCAATTGGAAGAGGCTTGGTGTGAAATGTCGAACCATTGCAAATCTTGCTCCAGACAGTTCTATTCTAATATATCAAAGACTTAGTGTCATCTAATTCACACAAACCGCAAATTTGTTAATTTCTCCTTTGTGATCCCTTTGAAAACAGTTGGCACTTCCGTGTTTAGAAAAGGATGCCATTCATATGTCACTACCAATTCCAAGGGCCTGATTGATCAAAGTTCAGCTTGTTTAACTTTAACGCGTGTTCAGTGGCTGCATGTTTTGTACATAGAGCTTGAAAACTAACCTAAACCCTGCGTAGCGACACGTGAATGCAAGAGTTTTGAACACAGAATCCTGAAATTAAGCATATACACGTGTTTACATATACTTTTTATTGAAAGTGGTCGCTTGAAGGGTTAGGGTTAGGGTTGGGTCATACTCTGAGACTAGCTCTCATAGTTTCAGTCCCAGTAAAAATGATCAGTTTGTTAATGATGTCATCCAGGCCGTCAGATCACTTGATGTTGTTGCCCCTTTGAAACCTAAGCTTGTTAGACAAAACCAAGTAGCATTGTGGTTTAATGCAGAAACAGGTTCCCTTAAACAAGCAACCCGTAAGTTAGAAAGAAAATGGCTCCACTCCAGCTTAGAGCAGTCTCTGAATAACTGGAAATATAGCCTCTTAAATGATAAAAAATCTCTGCGTAAAGCCAAAACCCAATACTATTCAACTTTAATATCAGAGAATGAAAATGAATACATCAATATTTCTTTTTACTACTATATCCAGGCTGACCAACAGCCACAGCTCAGTAGAACCACATATTACTGCTACTCTCAGCTCTCAAGAATTCCTTACATTTTTTGATGGTAAAATAAAAAAAAAATAGACATAAGTTGAACAAAGTTATCCCAACTATCAATCAGCCCAGTGCAGGCAGAAGCGGTAGAAACGAAGGCATCTATGGAAACCTCTGTCACATTAGACTGCTTCACTGCTATAGATAAAGTGGAAAAACCATCAGTTATTACATCCTCCAGAACCTCAACTTGTCTCTTAGACCCAATCCCCACAAAGTTTTTTAAAGAAGCCTTCCCCCTAATTAATAAATCCATTTGAACTATAATAAATACCTCTCTAGAAACAGGTTATGTGCCGCAGTTGTTAAACCTCTTTTAAAAAAGCCCAGTTTAGATCCTGGCATTCTGTCCAACTATAGACCAATATCAAATTTCCTCTTTCTGTCAAATATGCTGGAAAGAGATGTAGTTAAACTACAATGCCACCAACAGGACAATTGCCACCATATTGCCAGACCGCACCATAGAACTGAAACTGTGCTAGTTAGTTACCAATGACTTGTTATTGGCCTCAGAAAAATGACTAATCTCTATTCAAGTTTTGTTAGACCTCAACGCAGCCTTTGACACTACAGACCACAGCATCTTACTCCAGAGACTAGAGCATGACATAAGGATCAGAGGATCTGCCCTCTAGTGGTTTGAATCCTATTTATCAGATAGGTACCAGTTTTTCTTAATGTAAATTCACATTCCTCTAGTTGCACTTAAGTTATCTATGGAGTGCCACAGGGCTCAGTTCTAGGACCCATCCTGTTAATACTTTACATATTGCCCTTACGAAACATTATCAGGAGACAAAGTATTGATTTTCACTGCTATGCTGATGATATGCAGTTGTATTTATCCATTAAAACCCTGCCAGAATGACCATTTAGAGAAACTTTATGCCTGCATTAGAGACATCAAGACCTGGATGACAATTATTTACCTCTTCCTAAACCCAGAAAGAACTGAGGTCATTAAACTAGATCCTAAATACCTGAGAGATGCTCCATCTGATCAGATGGTCTCCCTGGATGGTGTAAATATAGCCTCCAATTCCACAGTTAGAAACCTAGCGGTATTATTTGACCAGGATTTATCATTTAAGGCTCACGTATCACAGGCTTATGAAACTGCATTTTTTTTTCACTTTCGCCAACATATCTATGATCAGAAATATTTTATCAAAAAGTGATGCTGAAAAACTCATCCATGCATTTGTTACGTCTAGGCTGGATTACTGTAACTCTTGCTAGCAGCATGTCCTAAAAGTTATCTAAAATCTTCAGTCATTCATTCATTCATTCATTTTCCAATCCGTTTTATCCCTTTCGGGGTCACGGGGTTGCCGGAGCCTAACCCGGCTACTCATGGGCGAAGGCAGGGGATACCCCTGGACTGGCCGCCAGTCTGTCGCAGGGGCCACAATCACACACCCATGCACACTCACATGCACACCTAGGGACAATTTAGAGCAACCAATTAACCTGTGAAGCATGTTTTTGGCCCCTAAAATCTTCAGCGTGTTCAAAATGCAGCAGCTAAATTTTTATTAGCAGGAACCAGCAGAAGAGAACACATTACTCCTGTGTTAGCTTCACTTCACTGGCTCCCAGTTGAATCTACAGTCAAGTTAAAAATCCTTCTGCTAATGTATAAAACCATAAATTGTATGGCCACATCCTATATTAAATACCTCATAGTGCCTTACAAACCAAAAAGAACACTTTGCTCACAAAATGCTGGACTGCTTGTGGTTCCTAGAATTTCTAAAAGCACAACTGGAGGTAGAGCCTTTAACCACCAAGCCACCATGCCTGTCTTATGGAATAAACTCCCAGCTCATGTAAGAGAGGCAGACATAGTTTCTACATTCAAAGTTAGGCTTAAAACATTCCGTCATCTGCTTAGTGGGCTTACGCAGGTTTAGATTCGATTCATAATATAATTAAATTGAAACGCTAAAACTGCAGATTTTCTATTATTATTATTATTATTATTATTACCATCTGCTATTCGTGCCATATTACATTCAACTTACCATTAACATGATTGAATTAAATTTTAATACCAATTAGTTTCTAGCAGGCTAATAGAAGTTAGAAGCTGGATAAAGTATGGTGCACTGTTGTTCTCGCCGCTATTACTTCTGTGCTCTATTCTTTATTATTTACCCAGTACTATTTTTTATTTAGTTCATCATGCCTCTGTTTGGCGCAGTGCAATTCATATGTTGTCCCTGTTTTCCACTCCCCTCCAGGGGAGTGGGTGAGATTTCAGGTAGCTCCTGTCTTTGGCTGTGAAGCTCGCCTCTGGCTCGTCTCGCACCCTCAGCTGCCTCAGTTTCATCTGGATTAAGCCACATTGCTACACTATTCAAACATCTAGTTGTTCTTCAAACATGCAGTTATTATTTAAACATGTAGTTGTTGTTCATGTAGTTGTAGCATTAGATAAGCTAATTTTTCTTTAACAGTTCTAGCACATCGCCTGTTATGAGTTTTTCTTCAACGAGAAAGAGGGTCTAAGAGCAGAGATGTCAGTTGCATTAGTCTGTTTAGTTTAGTAACCAGCTGTTGTTTATGTTTTTATGATTCTCTTTGTTTTGTTTTTTTTGCATAAATACCGATGTGAAGCTCATTCAGACAGCAATGGTTGTGATTCTGGGCTTTATAAATAACACTGAAACTGAATTGAATTGAATTTTCGAGCCCGGTGTGAAAGTAGCATAAGAGATTCGCTTTGATGTCTAACCTGTAGCTGAAGTGACTCTCGTTCAGCTGCATTTGCTTCCTCTTATAAGGGAAAATAGTGTTTACAGGTCTTTTACTTGCCTGACAGGTAAACTACTGTGAACTCACTTCAAGTGTACATTTGTCATCTTCCATTGCTAAACAGGCAGGTTTACTTAACTGTAATTGTACAAAGACATTTGGTAATTTGCCATCTCAGTAACTCTGCAAGACATAGACAGTAACCCTGGAAAAAGACACGGATAAGGACAGCTTTCTTTTTTTTTAATTTTTGTTTCTTAAAGTGAGAGATTTAATGCCTCCCTACAATCAAAGCTTGGACTTCAAACCACACATGGCTGTAAAAAGAGTTTTAACGTCATATGTGAAATGAATCACTTCGTTAAAAAAAGAGATCCCAGCACATTCCCTCATATATCCGCGTGAATTTGGACACAAATACAGCCTTGTTTTTATTTATATGCATAATTGCTGTCTGTCGGGTATATTTGCACGCTTGTCAAGTAAATAGCTCTGTGTGTGCAGAATAAAAGCAAATACTCTCATAATTATGTTTACATCTAGCGATGGAAATCCCAGGGTTGTAATGATCAGTAATTGTAAATACTTTTCAGTATACCCACTCCCTCAGCTGGGACTATTGTGTGGTGGAAAGTGCTTAATTATGACATTGTGCATGGTTAAATGTACCAGTCTGTTGCAGCTTTGCAAAACACTTTCAGTGTGTAATCACGCTCAAGTCTGACTTTAAAGAGCTCATTACAGTTAGTTTTCTAAGGAGCGGCTTATTAAACACAGTTACCTAATAAGCATCTTTGGTGGTGCAAATTGGTTAAGATGGAAATGAGTCTGATTAGGCCGTGTTTCAATTACGACAGCTCTCCCTCCCCCAGCTTTATCCACCCACTGTTCCCTCCCCCTCAAACATAGATGGAAATAAATAAAAGGAGGAAGAAAGTCTGACTCCTTTTGCTTTGGGAACCTCCTTGCATCGACTCCATCTCTCGCTTCCTCCCTCGTACACTCGTGCTTCGAAAAAAGGGGAAAGAAAACCTCCCCGCCACCTCTGTTTCCTTTCAGCAGCACTGTAATGAATAGAGAATTGTGCAAGCGGTGGTCCAATTTACGCACTAGGAAATTGGATGGACAGAGTGGAGGCCCCCACTCTTGCTTGCTTAAAAACATCCCAGGCTACCAGATTAATGGTTTCCAAAAAGGTCAGCATCTGTGTTTCATCGATGGTGATCACTGAACCAGAAATTAAAACACTGCGTTGCTGAAAAACACCGCAGTAGCATTGCATGTCATTTTCACCCCCTCCTTTAAAATTGATGTTAAATAACAATAATTATATCAAAAGCATAAAACATTTTCCGATGCTAGTGAATCATTTTTTTCTTGAGAAATGGTGTCAAATCTACCAAGGAATCATTTGGATAAAGATCCTTTAATTAGACAAGACGTTTAAAATTGCACATATTCTGGAAGAAAAGCCACCTTCTTTTGGAAGGCTATTTTGAAATATACCCCGGGGGCTTATTTAAACCTTGAATTGACAAACAAAACTGGAACAGAGGCCTTTTTTATTGTTGGCCCTTCAGTGGAATTTGAGCTCATATCCTGTGGGCATCTGAAAACCTTCCTCTTATAGAATGCTCTGTAATTATACCACTGAAAAAGACAGATAAAGGAAAATGTGAATGTTGCTTTTTTAGTTTAAAGAGCAAGGTTGGAGTGCGAACGAAAGCATCACATCATTGTGATAATCCAGTGCAAGCTTGTGTGGGCTTCAATTTGCGTGTTTAGTGCACAAGTATTGGACTTCTTTGTATCCATCTGTTTACTATTATGCTGCTTCCTAAGATGGGAGCGTCAGCACTAATCACACTAAATTAAATCTCACTTTTGTAAAGTTTAGATGCTTTGAAATGGAGTTTGAATTGAAACTTTAGATAACATTTTACAAGTTTTAGAAATGTAGTGGTTATGCGTGTCTTGTATTTACAAATTTCAACAAAAAATGTTTTTTTATTGGATGCATTTCCTTACTGTAGAAAGAGTTTGGAGACTGTGCTGCATTTTGATCACTTCAGTGAATTTAAGCACTCTTGACAAGAATGTCCAAAATGGCACACTGCAGTAAGAGTACAACCACTCTCATTGTTATCTGTGTACAATTTCTGTCATTGACTAACTGGGTCCTGAGTGTTAAGGAGCTCTTCAGAATATGTATATTTAAAAAAATAAAGCAATAATCCAGTTTCTTACCCCGTCAGTAATGGCTTTGATTCTTGGCAAATAATCAAAAGCCAGCTGCTGTTTCCCAAACCGTGTTTTGAGTGTAGGAAGAATTTTTTTGTTTTGTTTTGTGCAAATCTGGCACAGAAAACCTCCCACTTCTGAAACAAACCTGTCTACATGACTTAAAAAAAAAACACAGTTCACACAAAATAGAATATTTATTTCATTTTCCCCCCACCAGTTCCAAAAGCTTGTGTTCATCCAAGTGTTTGTACATTTCTTTTTTTTTTTCACTCAGATTTTTCCTTTTTTTTTGTAATCATTAGCTTGGACAGTTGACAACCGCACAAGCTATAGCATTGATCGCTTTGACTAAAACCATGTAAATTAACACAATTAGTGAAGCATCATCCTGCTAATTAGCTGCTGGTGTCTCGGGTGGCAGGTTGGTAATGGCTGAAACAGAGGCAGAAGAAAAACTGAAGACAAACACTGCATATGTAATCACCTCTGGACAGTAGCTGCTTTTCTTTAAATTGTAATATAGGCTTAAGCCTATTCAAGTGTAAATAATACTGTGTGACAACTTAATAAAGAAACCGTTTTATTTAACAGGCGTAAAATAATAGGTTTGATGCATCTCCTCCCTTATCCTTTGGTCAAATTAGTGTTGCACAAAAAAATTACACTAACACTGTTTTAACTTGTAAAAGGCTTTTTCTAAATGTTTATGAAATCGCCTTAAATAACCCCAGAGTAAAAGATGACAGTTTGAGGAAAAAAACTTTTATTTACAGATTGACTTTTGATTATTTTTGTCATTCAAACCCCTGAAGGCTGCATGGAGAGGCTGCAAAGAAAAACGGAAGTGAGCCATGTTCTTTTTCTCCTCACTCTTGTGACAGGGAAGCAGTAGGCAGACTGGATGTGGATGTAATTCATGCTGGGCTGAGGGCTTTGTGTGATGAAAGCAACAGAGCGCTGCCAAGGAAGATTGCTTTGCTGCTCTCCTCCAAGCAGATTTGAAATTGTCTGAGAATGCCTCAGATGAGTGTTGAATTATAGACTGACCAGCAGTGCCTGTGTCTTTCTGTGCTGCTGTTTGTGGATTACGCCATGGTTACTATGGGTGCTGGAGCCTGCATTTTCAAACTGACCCTAATGCGTGTTCAGTTGTTGCAACACACAAACCACCGCTGACAGTAGTTGTACATGTCATTTTCTTTTATCATTTCCATCTTGTCTTCAAGCACAAAAATATGCATTTCTTCTGTTGTTTACTTATTCTTTTTTAGTCATATAAAAACATGTACAAATATTTCATTTCAATCATAATGAATCATTTTAATAATACTTATTTTTCTCTGGATATCTAGGTCTAAAGATGCAGTGGACCCCCGAGCACACACAATGGGCAGAGCAGCACTTTGACATCTCATCCACTACCCGCTCTCCAGCACACAAAGTGGAGGCCTACCGGGGGCACTTACAGCGAACATACCAGTATGCGTGGGCAAACGATGACATCTCTGCATTGACTGCCTCCAATCTGCTCAAGAAATATGCAGAAAAGTACTCTGGGATCCTAGAAGGCCCAAATGAGAGAGCTCTGCTGTGCTCGTACTCTGATAGCACCAGTGGACTCATGAATGGACGAAAGTCGGAGAATGAGTCATGGCAGGAGGGGATTTACCCAATGAACTGTGCTCCAGATGTTATACCTGTGAGCAAAGCTGGAATGACAGCTGCCCTACCCCCCGCAGATGTCTCGGCTAGCATAGGCAGCTCCCCAGGGTTGGCTAGCAGCTTGTCCGAGCCCAGCTTCTCCAGCAGTAACTGTGGGAGCCACCCAGCCACCACCCTCCATTCGGGCATTCCCTCTCAGGAATATACTGCCAGCTACAACGGCTCCTACCTGCACTCTAGCTATAGCGGCCAGAGTACCCCAGCCCTCCGCTCCCCACACCCTTCTCCTTTACACAGTGCCGGACTGCTGCAACCACCCCCTCCACCTCCTCCACCCACTTTAGTCCCAAGCTACAATGCCGGCTCTCCGAACATTCCCAACTACAGTTACCCTCCGACGGGGTATGCTTCACAGACTGCCGTGGGCCCTGGTTACAGCTCTGGGGGAGCACCTCCACCTTCTGCATACCTACCATCAGGTATCGCAGCCCCTACACCAATACCCCCCACCACACTGCCCAGCTACACCTACCAGTCCCACAACCACACACCAATTGCACCAACACCCTTGAACAGCAGCACATCCAACTCCTTAAAGCGAAAGGCTTTCTACATGAGTGGACATGGAGACATGGACCCTGGCTATGGCAATTTTAATTACAACCAACCCCGCTCCTCACAGAGCCCCATGTACAGAGTAGCAGACAGCAGCATATCAGACTCAAGCAGGGGCAGTGGTTTTGAAAGAAATCCCGATGCACCATCTTTAGCTTTTAAGTCCACTAAACCGCAGATGTCCTCTGATCAGCAAAGGAAGTTTAATTTGCACTCTGGCAGAGCACTAAGTCCTCCATCCTATGGATCAACCAAAAGCTCTGTGGGGGATCTCAGAACTGGTGAGCCGTATGGCAAATTTGGATCTCCCATTATGAGTGAGCAAACTGAAGAGCACAGACAGCATCTCTCCCACTCCCTAACCGGGCCTGACATTGGTTCAGCTACCTCGTCTATTCATGCTGCAGAAGAACAGCTAAAAAACAGTGACTCAAACTTGGTGGAGATGGTGACAACAGAAATCCTTCAGCAAGGCTCTGCTGTGGACTGGAGTGACATTGCAGGTCTTGATATGGCCAAAGCAGCTATTAAGGAGGAGATACTATGGCCTATTTTAAGGCCTGATATGTTTAGTGGACTTGCAACGATACCCCGGAGCCTCCTTTTGTTTGGACCTCAGGGAACGGGGAGATCACTGTTGGCACGCTGTATGGCCAGCCACCTGGGAGCTGCTTTTTTCAGACTAAATAGCTCCACACTGGTGACCAAGTGTTTGGGAGAAGGGGACAAGATCATCCAGGCTTCTTTCCTTGTAGCTCGGTGTCGTCAGCCAGCAGTAGTTTTCATCAGTGATGTGGAGCTGCTACTTTCAGCTCAGCTCAGTGAGGACAGCCCGGTGAATCACCTCAAGTCTGAGCTCCTGATACAACTTGACAGTATTCTTACCTCAGCTGAGGACCAAGTTCTTGTGGTCTGCTCCACCAGTAATCCCGAAAAGATCCCCGACTCCCTGCGGAGGTACTTTACAAAGCGATTACTCATCCCGTTGCCTGATGGAACCGCACGCCATCAAATAATCAGTCAGTTGCTCTCACAGCACAACTATTGTCTTAGTGACAAAGAAATGTCACTGCTGGTTCAGAGGACAGAGGGACTTTCAGGACTGGATGTGGCTCAGCTGTGTCAGGAGGCTCTGATTGGTCCTCTCCATGGCATGCCTGGTGCCGAGCTGTCAGGCATCCACCCGAGTCAGATGAGACCGGTCTCCTACCAAGATTTTGACAATGTATTTTGCAAATTCCAGCCAAGCATATCGCAAAAAGAACTTGACATGTACAACGAGTGGAATAAAATGTTTGGTTGCAGTCAATGAAAGAGAACCATCACACACACAATTTATATGAACTATGAGCAAATGAATACATGAAGATGAAATAGAGAATAGAAAATCCGCCTGCAGGCTTCATTCAGATGGTTAAAAACAGTCGACTCCTCTAGGAGTTAGATCAAAATGCTCAATGAATAAAAAAAGATGCTCTCATTTTTTTGTATATAAATATATACATGATATTTATACATATATCGATATACTGCTAATCTTGAGATTTAGTTGCTGTCAAGTGCCTGACATGGTGCTGTTTAAGCGTTTTGTTTTTACCTTATCTTCACACAGTTTTCATTTGTGGCATGTGCTAATAGAGGAAAAAAAAAAGCTTTACAATGTGACAAAAAAAAGGTGTTTTTTCATTGGAAGAGTGTTTTTTCAGCTGTCTGTTATGTGCTCTCTGTGAACCGTTGTGGTTAATTTGAGCTAAATTAAATCTATTGGCATCATTTCAGTTGGGCTCCATTGCCTTGCACTGGTTTCATGTGTGCGTAATCATTTAATTACAAGAACACTGACACACTTTTGTTCTGAAACAGTCGGATCTGTTGAGTAGAAAACATGTTGGAGTTGGTCGTTGTAGTAGCTTCTTCTTGTAACTGAAAACAAGTACTACTTTTCCTTTTTTTAGTTCAGTTTAAGTTTAAAAAAAAACATTTTGGTAAAAAAAATATGATGGAAGGTAATTTTTTTTTTTTTTTTTTTTATGATATCTTTATAAAAACTCAGGAATGTATAGTACCTCAAGAGCTTGTGCGCAAGTGCTAGGCTTGCATTTGAAGTTGAAGTATCAAAACACACAAGTCTTTAATACCTCAAAAGGCTCAAAGTGTGAAGGCTCCTAAAGTGAATGTATGAAGGTAATGGTTGATTATTTGTGAGATTTTCTTTGAAGAGGATTTCATGGCTTTTGAGTTTGTTTTATATAAAAACTGACAGCTACTATGGGATTTTGGTTATGTTCCCGTATGCATTTGTGTTTTAGCATTTTTTCTGTAAGCTGTTGAAAAAAAATTCTGTTTAGTCCCTTGTTTTGAGAGATACGGCTGTTCAAGGGCAGTTTGGGGCAGCACAGAGAAATTCAAAATGCAAACATCTTGGGTTCAGAAGGACAAATGCCCTAAGGTTCTTTTTTTTTTATGTCACTATCTTCTGCTGCTGTTTTATCATTAGGATTATGTACAGCCTAATTTCTTTTTCTACCTCAGTGTGTTTATCTCTAAAAACAAATTCAAAAAAAGACAGCAAAGGGACAGCACCTCTGCTTTTCTGATGAGTAAAACCATGAAATTCCCAAACAGCAATTTCCTGTGAGCGACATCTATCAGCTTTGCCTTTTGATAACACCTTTTTCATCGTGTAACCCATTCATTATAAGAACACCACTTTGCCTTCAGCTAATTTAGTCTTTATCAACCCACATACACAGTTGCATCATGTTTGGTTAAGACAGCTGAGCCTGTGATGTGAAGTGCAAAATTAGAGTTCTCTGTGAAAGAGATTTTTTTTTGTCTACAACTTTTTTTTGTGATTTAAATACAACGCTCACAGTAGAATTAGTCTGACCTCCTTGTTGCAGGCTGTAACGTTTTTTGTGGGGGTTTTTTTTGGGAATGCATCCTGATCGTCTGCACACAACTTTTCTGATATGACATTCATGGTGATTCTGTCATTTGAGCCGTTCCATTTACTGCCATTAATTAGAAGACTCCCTTACACAAAAAACAACCAAAAACCCACATGAGGTGCCAGTTTTATGAGATCAGGTAAAAAAGGAACAAACGTAAAGAACCAGAGGAAATGGGAAATATTACAGAGATATGTAGCACTGCAAGTATTAAGTAAAATAACTGAGGTGCTAAGGTTTCTCTCGTTTTTAAGGCATTTATATGCATGATTTTGCTGAAGCTTTTACCTGTTTTACTTTCTGGCATTTAATCATCATCATTCATATAAATCTCTGCCGTCTTAACATAATAGTTTTCATTAGGAAGCATCAGAATCAAAAGCTCAGCATCTCACTACATTATGGAAAGCAGTTTGCCTAGTGTCGGCTTTTAAATTATGCATGATTTGTTTTGGTTTTTGTCCTTAATGAACCAGATGATCTTAAAAAATGAGACAGAGTTCACATTAAATGGTAAAACAGTTAACAGACAGATAACACATAAAAGGTTGGCCATTTTTCTTGGGTAGATTATCTAAACATTTTTTGGGTAACTGTACTCAGAATGGAAACTAAATTAGATAACCCAAGCAAAATTTGGTAAAATAAATATTATTTAAACACATCTTTGCCAAAACAATTGCATTGTTATTCAAAATTGTGCTAGTGAAATATGTTTTCTTTTTTTAAAGCTAAAAAGCATTCTTTAGAAAAGGTTTTAAGAGCTATTCTCAAAATAACTGCATTTAAATAGTTTGGATTTTTTCTGAAACCAAGGTAAATTCATTTTTCGAGGTATAAACAGGGCTTAATGGGACATAAGAGTTTGGGTTTTTTTTTCCTGAGGATTGAAGGTTTTTCCCATCATCACTGGAAGTTGTAGTTTTTCATATTTTTTTGTGTGAAATGTAGGCGAAACATGACTTCTATTCTTAACATACCTACGCTGTCATTTTGACGATAATAAACATGTTTTTTATTCGTAGTTGTGGTCCAAAAAAAAAAGCACAAACGTGGCAGAGAGTCAAACTGCTTTTTGTCCCACTACAATACAAGTTCAGAATACATTTAAAAATGTTTTTCTTTGATTTTTGAGGGGGTGTTTTGAAGCCCTAAGTTGCATTGACAAGCACAGATTTTAAAACAAGAGTTGTATGTATGCGAACATGTATGGGAACTCTCAAACGAAGCAGTACTAATTGTCTCCTAGACAACAGAAGGTCTTGTCGTGTACTCTGTGTTGTTCCCGTCTGTCTTGCAGACATAAGCGAAGTTACATTTGTATGATTGTTTTAACTGTCATAACAACTGGAGCGTAGGAAGACGTACGCCCAAAACAGTTTCACACCCATCAAGACAATGCTTGATATTTTAGAGGCCGTTTAAGTTCTAATCAACAACGATTATGTCGCTAAACGATTTACGGGAACAAATAAGACTTGATAAGACTCGAAGCTTTTATTCATAAGCACATCAGATTTCACACTGGCACAAATTTAGATATTTAAATCTTTTTTTATGTATTTCTGTAACGCCTAAAATATAGATTCCATGAAAATCTGATGAACTTTATGACCATTTCTACCTCATTGCTACATATGTACTGTTGTTGTTTTTTTTTATTTTGAATGTCATTCATTTATGGATTCCTTTAATTTTTTTCCTTTATTAATTAAAATGGTGACTTAAGGAAAAAAAGGTAAAGATTAGGCCTAAGTCTGAAAAATCTACAAAGGAGGCTGATTTTACACTGTCAAGCAGCAGAAGGAAAAAGGCACCTTGAGGCTAAAGATGAAGTTAACCTGCACAACCCGATCCACAGTTTATTTACAATGACAGACAAACTGCAATCTCTTATAGGTCTTAGATGAAAAAGCCTTTTCCTTGGAGAAAAAGTGGAATTGCTTTAACCCTCTGTGCATTGTTGTAATTCTATGTCATTTGTGCAATTACAATTCAACAGTCAAGTATAAGGGACGAACCTTTTGCTATGAGTATTTTTAATTTTTACTCTGCATAGATATGTACAGAAATCCAACTTGCACATAGATGTATGTATTGTACATTTGCTATTGGTTTACAGCAAACATACAAAAATGCACCACATACATGTTTATATGTGTGTATGTATTGCCATATTTACAGTACAGTCAATTTCTTTGTATTTCATTTCAAAGGTTATTGAAAAACTGAATAAAGGCGGTTTGCTTCTTAAAAGGACTTGTTTTCTATCCTTACTATTATGTTGTGATTTGTAGTAGAAACATAACAGTAAAATGATGGATTGAATATAATTATGTTTTATAGTTTTTAGGGTTTTGTTTTCTTGGTATAACAGCAATGCTGACAAATCCACTTTCATTAAATCATTGAGTTGTAGGAGGTACTTGTGTGGGAAGTTTCTGTACAATTAGCATTAATGAGAACAGACGGAGCATTCTTTGTAAGTAGGAAAAGCTTTTTATAAAAGCAAATATGTTTCACGGATCCATAAAGTAGGATCTAGGAAAATGGACTCACATAATGTCACTTATGAGTTATTTTAGATCCAAATGACTTATATGAAGCCCAGAAAACTTGACATATGAGGTTTTATGTGGCAGTTTTACATGATGATTGTAGTTGCACGTGTTTTAACATAAAAAGTTAAGAGAGCAAAACTATGGTGGCCCTGAATTACTCAACACAAACATTTTAAATGCAATTAAAATGACAATTACAAAGCAAAGTAAATATATTTTTATAAAGCATTATATTTTAAAAAACAAAACTAAATTTGAGAAATCAAGACATAAAGAACAAAAACGAAAAAAAATATTTTGGAAAACAAAAGTAATCAGTAAAATCAGAAAAGGTAGGCACTACAAGACATCACTGATTGGATGATGCTTGTCCATCATTTCAAATGAAAGTTATTTGACATAAAGCAATACCGCATATTATCATCCAGTCAGCGATGTCCCACAGTACCTACCTTTTCACGATTTCTCATTGTGTATCGTTTTTCTAAAATGTCTTTTTTTTTTCTCAGTTTTTTTTTGTATTCATGTTTTGCTTTTTAATTGTCTTTGTGATATTTAACATGTTTTTGTGTCAAGTGATTGGTTTATGTAATTTACACTTTTACCACCGTACAAAACAGAATCTTAGCAGGACTAAATTGCTGTGATCAAAGGAAAGAACAAATATCAAACTCCATTATGTAACGATACCTACAAATAAATAGATGTTTTTGTTCAAAAAAATCAGCACAAAACTGAATTCTCGATCAGCTGCTCATATAAATTAGTCTAAACATTCTTTCATTTCTAACATTGTATTCCTTGTCTCAGAAAACATCCTTATTATTTCATCAAGGCCTGAAATTCCTCAAACACACTTCCTGCATTGTATAATTTTTTTCACAAGGGCCATTTGAGAAAAAGTGGAAAAAAAACATCAATAAGGAGACAAATAAAGTTGAGTCAAATGAATTACTCTCTGGTTATTAGTGGCTATTTTGTAAATATCAAAGATCCACTTGTCCCAGTGTTCTGAGCTTCATTTGCATTCTGATGAAACTGAAGTGGATGTGTGTGAACTTGGGGGTTATCTGTGGAGCTGCAGCAGCGAGCCGCCGAATCAGACAGCTCCGAAGCGGCATGGCTCAAGAGGATGAGCCGCAGACCTCTCTAACATCACTTCCTTCATAACAATTAAAATATGCAAACTGATAATTTTCCTTAAGTAGCCCTAAATGTGCAATCTATTTAAATATGAGGAGCTTGCAGTGCCGGTTTTGTGTGGTGCTGGAGGAGGGGGATAAATTATGCAAATAACAGAAAGGACTCTTGAAAGCCTAATTTTTCTGTAATAAGCATACTGTTTCATTTAATTTTTTGCCTGTTATTAAAAGTGACAGTTCTTTTGCTCTGTCTGATGGCTATATCTGACACAAGCCCATGAAACTGACTGCTAGACTAATGGCGAAGCATTTTTGTCGCTTTTAGATGATGGTTACATTCACAAAGTAACTATGCACTAGAGAGTCCAGAAATGAGGTTTAATTACACAGTAATCGCTTCTGATGGACACTAGGAAGTGTGAGCACTGCCAGACTGCAATCCATCAATGACAAACCTCTGGCCAGTTTTAATTCCTCCTCATTTGCATCATAACCTCGGCACCAAGTTGCATAAATGCTGTTAAACGTTAATAGGACCTGTCTTTCCACTCAAAATGAACACTTAAGCCATGCGGATTCTCTTTTCATTATATCTCCTTCTTTCACTGTGCAATCGTATCGCAGACACACATGCGCACACACCCATCACACACAGTCCATATCTCCTCTCTTTCGCCTCAATTCTCACGTTCTCATGAGTCTTCACATAAATAGATCCTCTTCAGAAGGGAAGCAGAGCACAAGAGACAGTGCACGGTCACTGCTGTGCTAATTGGGAGCAACATGTAAAGTTTTATCTCTCGAGTGTGAGCAAATCATACAGGGAAGTGTAAATTCTTACTTTGCGTGTCTGTACGTGTGTGGGTGTCTGTGGGTGCAATTGAAAGTGCAGCTGTGCACACTTGCAGCGCACGTAGCAGTGTTCAAACTATGCAGGCGAAAAGCAATCAACTTGTCCTGCTCCTCAGAGACTGGAAGAAATTATGTTTTTTTATTAATTGAAAACTGTTGTTGGTGTGTCAATTTACCTCTTTTCCTCTGCAGACTTTTATGAGGTTGATTAAAGCCAAAATGAGAGACTATCTTGCAATGGGGAAAAATATTTGTATACTCCTGTTATACCTGGAGCATCCCATCATCCCCGAAATGTTGGATTGTCAAAAGTAGACATTTGACCCAATAAGTTACTTGTGCACTGAGCTGTTTTTATTTATTGTGGCAGCATGGAAAATTGCATATTTTGTGCTTCAGCAGTCCCTCTGTGGCATTAAACATTAAACTCACTGTATACTTTTAGATTATTATGATATAACCTCTATAATCCCCAGGATGCCAAGGCAATTTTTCCTCAATACGAGAAAATAATTAGATGTATGTATACAAATGCACTAAAAAAACATTCAACCCCCTTTGCAAATTGGTTCATTGGCAAACTTTTGTTTGCAATCAAAAAGAATACCTAAATAACTTGGATACTAGGAAATATGCAGCAAAAAAAAAAAAAAAAATGCTGGTTTAATAACGTCTACAATCATGGAGGGATAAACCCTCTGATGGATGTAGTGCAAAGGTCTGCTGAAAACTTGAATATTTATTGATATAGCCAAAAAAAATCTTTTTTTTTTTTCCCGGTTTGGATCATTGACTGTATAAAAGAACTGGACTGAGTGACCCCTCCATTCCATTGCGTTCCAAACAGGAAGTACCCGTAAACTCCAAGACGCTGAAATGTCAGACTTCTATAGAGGAAATAAACAGCTATTCCTCAGTCATTATATTTGCCGTTTTTTATGGGTTTGAAATGAAACACCACTCCAGAATCTTTTATAGTTTTTCTTTTTTTTAGAACCCATGTGTTGTTGGAATAATGGCTTCCAAAAAAATAGGGGAATTAAATGAATATATGACATTTTAAATGTAAACCAGGGATGGACAACTTCAAGCCTTGAGGGCCACATTCCTGCATGCTTTCCAACATACTCTGCTCTGGCATGTTCTAATTGGCTGGACACACCTGAACCAGGTAATCAGTCATGAGTAGGGCTCGTAGTGTGGTAATAAGCAGTGGATTTCAGGTACCCACTTGGGTAAATTTAGAGTAGACAAAGGTCATAAATGGAGACAAAAGAAATGAAAATATTTAAAAGCCAAAAAATTGACATTAGAAAAGGATCACAGATTATGATGGGGAAAAACTGCCGTGTGACAGTTGAGCTTAAAGTCTTGTTTCTGTATTTAAACAAATTTATTGCACAACAAAAATGCAATTCTTAACATTCATCATTTTCATTATTAACATTCCAGACAAAAGCAGGATCTTCTTTTTGTCGTCTTTTCTTCTTGCTGGCTTCTAATTAATCTTTTATTCCTTAAAGGACAGAGTTTGTAATTTAATTCTACTATAAAATGTAATATTTCTATAGTAAACATATGCTTTTAAGCATTGTAACATCCATAGCATAAAAAAACGCAATAATGCAGTTGTTATACTTATTCCTTTGGGAAAATTCCTGAAACTTTCTTTAGATTTTTGCTTTTAACTGGTTAGATTGGGAGATTGGTTGATCTCTTTAGCCTGTCTTAACCCCTGACTGGGAACAAGAGGACCTAATGGGGAGCAAAGACAGAAGAGTACATGTCCAATAGTCACACATCCCCCTGTCAAGGCAATCATGGGAAACACAGAACGTCACTCTTTCAATTTCATATTTTCCACTGAGCAAGTCGCCCTCCATAACGTCATTATCTCCGGCAGATCTGCAGGGTCTTCTGACAGGGCCATGTTATCCAGGCGCTGGGGAAATGCAAATTGATTCCATATCAGCCTTGGCATTTTTAAAACCTCCACATTTTACACAGACTGTCATTTCAGGCAAAGATATGAAAATCAGAGGGAAATGTCAAACTGTGGATTGGCTGTATTATTTGAAATGCGTTGTTTACTCTGATCACTGGATCGTGAAACAAGATACTTCTTAATGCCACATTGTCAGTTTACAATTCAAGAGGGCTCTATTATGCTTTGATCTGAACAAAAGTGGACGTTTTATTCACATCAGTCAAACAAAGATGGCACTAAAAGGCGTTCAAAAACTTGGGCGAACCCAATAGCAGTTGGATGACAGTGGAAATATGTAGCATTTTACATGCAATCTCAGCCGGGGAATCAAGTCAAGCCACTTTTAACAAACAAATAAATAGTTTGGAACATAAATCTCAGATTTTAAAAGTAATGGGGCTATCCTAAAATAAAAAGGAAGAACCAGAAAATAATGAAAGTTTGAATTTAAAATAGGATAGTGATTTTGCAAGGAGTTGAATTGTTACAGTGGGTTGTATCTTCCAATAGTAGCCGAGGTGTTTATTTAAAAAAATGTCGGCTGACCCGGCGTTTATTAGAGACCGGCGTTTATTGGAGACCAGCGTTTATTCCATCACAGACAGAATGATGATGGTTAATGGGTTCATTTTTCATAAAATCTGATTTCTGTTCTGATCACCACTGGCTGTGAACGTCAATCTCCGTATCAAAAATCCCCTTCGCTTTCATGGCGATCATTTTCCTGGAGACACGCGCACCTTTTCCTTTTCTCAGTAATCCATGTTCAAACCTTCAGATTTGTTGCTGCTTTCTCTGCTCACCAGGAAACCAGGCTTGCTCCTTTTCTTTCTTTCTGCAGCCTCTCAGCGATTTAGGATTCACCCAAGAATTGCTACGGGGAGCTTGCAGGTAAAGATTTTAGCCTGTTAGCTACACGGAGTGATGTCTGTGTCTATCTGATTTATTACACACGAAAGACATGGATGATGTTAAGCAATCAGGTTTATCTATTTTGAAAAGCTCTACAAAAACATTAGTGATCATACCTCAATGTTTGGGTTCATGACAACATTTAGAATCTTCAACATGCTACCGAGAGCTTCTCTCCACTGTGTCTGAACAGCTGCTTCCCGATGTTTCCTCTCTCACTTACGGAGTTTTGACGCCTCTCTGTCCCGCATTAACCCAAAGAATAAAATGTGGGTACCTTTTTTTGAGGTGTCAATGAAACAAAAGTTCAGGAGGTTGAGCAGACTGCTTTCCCATCCCGCGCCAGATCTCTGTCTGGCTGCCAGCTCCTCCCCGGTTGCCGCATTGCGAGCTCCAGCTCTAAAGTGTACCCCCTTAGTCCAACAGCAGCAGACGGGATGGGCTCCTGAAATGTCGAAAGGGATCCAGTGGGGTAAGAAAATGAATGAAGTTCAAGATAACTATGGATCGATCCACTAGAAACACCAGGAAGTCAGTTTGCTCCTTTTCTTCCTGCAGCAGTCTTCGCTCCTTCATCCATCTGCTTGCAGCATTCTCTGATAAGTTTAAGATTCATCCCAAAATGTGGTTCAGATTCCTCACCAGAATGTTCTTTGGTATATTCCACCACAAAAAGTTCAAACAAAATGGAATGAGTCTAAATGTTGTGATCCCTGCTACACTGGCTGAATTCTGCTGACACCCAGCCTCCACCCTCTGCCTGACTGAGTACACAGCATATGCGCAGGGGGGTGTGGGTAGGGAGGGGGGTGTTGGGTCTTAAAGGAGCGCGGCCACTATTAGGGACCGGCGTCTGATAAAACTAACACTTGTTAGACCCGGCTTTTATTGGAGATCAGCGTCTATTAGAGATCAGCCATTATTGGAAGATATACGGTAATCAAAAGAGAAAATAATTTTCTTATAGCCTTTTTCTTATGATGGAGGATGTTGTCACAGGTTGCCATGTGAGATAGACCTAGGAACAACCGGCAAGACTGGACCAGAAACAGATGGAACATCTTCCCTTGTGTCCGCCGGTCGTCTTGTGTGATTAACACCACAGGCACTAATAGCATCAGGAAGCCCCTCCTTGTAGGCAACAGGCTGACAGTCCACTAGAGGATCACAGGTCACCTTAAATGGAGGGAGAACATGAGTGCAGACACAACTACTATGCCATTCCCCAGGACGATGTGAACACCATCAACAGCCATCGCTACTTCCCCCTGGAAAAAAAACATAATTGAGCATCAGTCTATTCCATGGCACATTCAGAACATCAAGGCTCATTCCCATCTATCTTTGAGCCAACAAAGGTTTTATCAGAAAATGGAAAAGTGGAAGGTAGAAAAAAGGAGTCCAAAGCTCCAGTGTCACATATTAGTTCCATGTGCACCAGATCTCCACCACCAACCAACGATTGTAAACCCTCAGTTGTGAATGGTAAATAAGACTGTTCCTCTGGGTGGACCTCCCCCACAGTCCCAGAAAGAACCTGAGAAACTGATGAGGCACACATGGCCAACTGAGCAGCACCAGGCACCTTCTCCCGCCGAGGCTTCAGGAGAAAACACTTGTTTATGCAGTGTCCAGGCTGGCAAATATAATTACAAATATTGTCCTGTGAAAGCCACCTACCTCGACACCCCACAGGGGGTGATCTATCCGAAAGAACATCAACAGGACCTGTTCCAGTTCTGACAGCTGAAGAGTGGGTCAAATGATAGTCATCTGCAAGCGAAGCCACCTCAGCCACTGACTTAAACCCCACAATCACTGACATAAGTAAAGACACAACTAGAGACTGAAGCCTTGAATAGCTCCAGAAGCATCAACTACCTCAGACCCTCAAATGCGTTCATGCCAGCCAAAGGACACCAGGAATCAAAACGCCACACCAATTCTCGCATAAATTCCAAATGAGTCTGATCCCTACACTTACAGCCCTGGAAACATTGCCTGTACAAATTTCAAGTGATTAAGTTCGTCTGATCTAACTTCTACATGCACCGGACATTCCACTCACGCTTTCTCCCTTTCTATTTCCAATTGGACCAACAGCAGCTCCTTCTGCTGCTTAATTGTCGAAGCAACAGTTGATCCAACGAGCAACAAGTCCGCACCAAAATGGGGAGCCAAACCAAGCCTCAAAATCCCCATATCCGACAACCCCGCCCTTAAATGAACCAAAATCCACTCCTTGCTCATCCTAGCATCACTAACATTAACATGATCATGCTCCACGAGCAAGAGCAGCTGTTTTTTGAATTAATTAAATTTTCAATTAAATCTTCCACTACACCATCCAGGTTTTTAAACACTCAAAACGTGTGCAAAAAACCTCAATCAATGCGTGAACTAGAGGCAAGTGTGTCCCGCAAACTGCAGAACCCAAAACTTGCTAACTCAACCCTAGTCTTCAAGAGGCGCAGTGGTGGGTATTTATGCACTAAAAACTTGATGGCCCGGACAACCAGACAAGTTGATCACCCCATGAAACCACGGAAGTGCTCCCGAGCCGATATAGGAGAAGGGAGGCTCTGTCCACCATACCTCCGCACTAAGCAAAACACCTGCGGTAACCTCCCTATTGGGAAGCACTGCTAGGCCATCCAGAGAACACCGCCAAAAATCATGTGCAAAATAATGGCAGCAGTCACTCCATAAGCCAGCAACAACAAAACCACAGCTTCGTTCCCGGCACACAAATACAAAAAGGCAAATCACTCTCACCCACCAGTGCGTTACCCCAAAAACACAAAACAGGCAACCAGAAATGAGACAGAGAAACAGAAGGCACAAAGACCACACAAGCAAAAGCCACCACGCACACAAAACTGCCAACCAACAAAACAACGCGAAAACCACAAAACAGCATGTCAGGACGAGCTCCCAATTTGTTAAGATTGGCCCTGAACTGTAAAAAAATAAGAGGGGAGATGAAGCCGAATTTTGCACATTTAACATTTTTAAGGAAGAATGAACAACCAAACTAACAGAAAGCATGAAGATGTGATGTTACATGTGTGTCTGGGAATGACGTGTCTGCTTGTAAAAAAAGAACAAACGGAACCAAACAAATGAGTGCCTGCAGGGGAGTAGGTGAGAAGACACAAAGCTGCAGCAGCGGATAATGATGTGGCAGGAAGAACAGAAGGAGAGCACTCCTGAAGAGCTCCTTAGGTGAATCTTTTACGTCCCTTATCTGATTTCCAAATATCTGCACCTGTGCAGGACGAGGAGAAAAAGGGGGATGCAGCAGGAACAGACCCACATGGCCCAGGGCCATAACAGATGTATACAGAGAAAATTAAGATTAAAACTGCAATTCTGAATATTTCTTTGTCCAAATCGTTGTGAATCAGGAGCAGACAAAAAAATGCTGTTGGAAAAAGCTTGTAGCAGTGACGCCAGAGCTAGAGTCAGTAATATAAGTTTTGGGTTGTGAGGGGCTGTAAACTACCAGGAGAACGTGTAAAATAAGTGATGATGGGAACTGCGGGCAGGCTCACTCCACGCTAACAGTTCCGAACGCCCGCAACTTGGAGGCAAAATTCTGATAAACTCCTGTCGCAGAAATATGTTCTAGAAAATGACACAGGTTTTTGCCTAAAAACGGCATAATCATAATTAAAAGACCACTTGGAATGCTTTTACAATAGATCAAAAGATAATCTAAGTGGGACTTTAAGAAACCTCAGATTTCAAACAGTTTTCATAGTTTGTGTTGTATGGAGCCAAATGTGAGTTAAATGTACATTTTATTCAACACTTTGTTTTGCAAAAAAAAAAAAAAAAAAAATTCTAGTTTACTTTAACTTACTTACTGGCAACTGCATGTAAAATATTCCCACATGCAGATATGTAGCATCTCACTCCGAAAATAAAGTTATCTGATGAGGGGTTTTTTTGTGTGTTCTGTCAAGATACAGCAATTATTGCCTCCTGTAAGTGTCCATTAATTTATCTAATAGGATTTAAACTACTTTCTGATTACATTTATTTGGTTCAAACATTATTTTCTTAAACCTTAGATCAATGTGAGACATTTTCAGGCCAAACCTGGAAACTAAGTAGGAAAAAAGAGTATCCTCCATCTTTTTTGGTGCTCTTTTAAAATGAGAAACATCAGCTAGGAACTGTTTTTGAACACGCTATGAAACTTCTCACCACCTTTCAAGAGTGTCAGTGGAATGGGAATGGGTGGTATATCACCAGAAAAGAAAGCAGAGTTGAATCAGATGGATCAACAGGAGCATCAGCCCATTGGGAAAGAAATGGTAAAAACAACTTACTTCTGATCCTCTCTGGTTTATTTGAATCTCAAGATATAGTGTTCCAGATGACGATCAAACTCACTTCTGTTGGTTACCACCACTTCCTACCAGAGTGTATATTGCGTTTAGGCCTCCGGTGACGTCAATCTTTAATCTATTTTGACATGCCTAGTAATGATTCCAGTGTTGATTCAAGGGTCTCTGCAGTACCACAGTTTAACGTGGTAAAAATACACATCACTGTGTCACAACAGGCTTAGTCCATTCTTATGACATGTAAAACAGGCCAAGTACTGCGCAGAGATGCTCACAAGTCCTTTTGGCAAGTCTAAGTCAGGTCTGAAGTCTGTGCTAAATAATTAAAGCCTCGAGTCCTCAAAGCTTTTTGTCAAAACAATCATTTTATTGCTACAAATTTGTCAAAACACTACTTTTCAACAACTCTTGGGGACACAATAGCAGGCAGTTGGTGTTTTACGTTTCTGAAGCAAAATTACTGTAAAGACAACTTTTGTTTTTAGAGTTGACAGCCATGTCCTGAAGCTAAAAATAGGAAAAAGACAGGAACATTGTTCACAGGTCTCAAAATAGAAAGCAACGTTCACATAATGCGTGTTTAAGAGGCCACTTCCATAAAAAGTCTATGTAAACATGCAAATGCTTGTTTTGGGCTTCTGCGTTCAAAACTCTCACGTTCACACATAGCTACGCAGGTTTTTTTTCTCAGACGTTTTTGGGCTCTACATACAAAACGCGCGTTGAAAGTTAAAACAGGTTGCACTTTGACCAATTCACTTGTTGGATTTGGTAGTGACGTATGGATGGCGTCTCTTTCAATTCACAGAAGTGCCGATCGTTTGAAAATTGATCATGGAAGAGAAATTTTCAATTGTGGTGATTTGACCCCGTCTTTCATATATCAGAATAGAGCTGTGAAAGAAAAGCCTGGAGCAAAATTCTGATTTGCACCGCTTCAACATTTCGCACTGAGCCTCGTCCAGCTGTACGTGGCAGACATGCACAAGTAAACAAAAAGAAAGAAGAAGAAGCCCCTTACTGTTTGTCCTGTGTGGACACAATGGTCAAGAATGCATGTTTTTGAACTCATGTTGCATGAACGGTGTGTCCAAACCTTTATTCTCTGCATTGGCTATTATACCTGAAAGAGAGGTCCAGCTCAAGTTGGACTCGGGGTCCAAATCCCCATCCTTGGTACTACAACCAATATGCAAAGTCCTCACTTGTGATGACTTGTGGTAGCACTAATAACTAAACAAAAACTAAATTACTTCTAATAACTAAACCCTTGACAAACACTCAAACACCTAAAACATATTCAATTAAGTTTGTCTGGTTTTCTCAATCATTTCCTGCCTATTTTCTCTTTTAATTGTCTGTTCATTTGTTTTTAATTAGTGTTTTGCCCTAAAGAAAATCTAGTTAGTGATATTCTTTCAGTGTCACTGTTCTTTTTTTAAACACAGGATGTGTAAATCTCATGCTCGGCGTGAAGCAAACACAGGGTGTAGTGTTTTTATTAACCGGGGTGTTGGTCTCAAGATCTGATTGACTATTACAACTGTCTGCTTCTGCTTGCTTACAGCACATGGCAGCCTGCTCTGTGGATTTCGAAGGCCTCTGGCAGATTTAATAGAACCTGACAGCACATGCAATCTGAAATATGATTGGATAAAACTCTACAAAAATATAAAACATTGTCAGCAGCTGGAGCAAGTGGATTTCATGACATATAGAACAGACTAAGAGGAAATATTTTTAATCTTGTTTTATTTATTTAAAGTATTTTGAATTACATAATTATATAGAAATAAAATGTAAACGTAAATTTCATTATGCAGGCAAAGTGGTAGATCTTGAGCACCGGTGTCAGGCTCTTTTTTTTCTACTACTGTCACCATTGGTTGGGAATGGAACTCAAGAGGAACATAAATAAAAGATTTTTATAAAGGAAATATTAGAATTGGTCCTTAGTCTCTGAATACTGGATTATTAATGAATACTGAATACTGTATTCTAAATCATGTCGTCCGTCTGAGCCAAAGTAAGGGAGAAAATAATAAATGTGACATTTACAGTATGTAACAACTGCAAAAGCTGGGAAATGTGGGGTTATGGACCCAGGACATTTGTTTTGTTTTTTTGTTGGGTTCCACTTCCTGTTTTATTTTGTTGCTGGTTGTTACTTCCTGTGTTCTCTCCCTCCTTATTGGCACACCTGTTTCCATTTACCTCATCCCCTCCTCCTGTTATAAGTCTTCGTCTCCCCTGCACTGGTTGTCGGATGGTCTTTTGTACCTTCATGAGTTTGTGTTCAGTTTCTTGTGAACCTTTCTCAATTAAACGAGAGACTTTGTATTTACGAGTGTCGTCTGCATCTTTGTTCACATGTCAACCCTGACAGGAAATCTGTTGGGTCCGTAGTTTTAGGAACAAAAAGAATGCAACTGGTGTCTTAGTACAGCTTACTACTGATGTTTGCTATCATGATGCTGAAAGAAAAATGAGCACTCCACTCTAACAGCTTCAAAAGTTTGAAAAATCATTTTCAACCATAGTGATGGCCTTTCTTTTCTAAATTTCTCTTTCTTACTTCCTTTTTTTTTCATTGGGTAAACAACAAAAAGTTTACAAAATAAATTTTACCGAGCTTACCTTAAAAACACACATTTTCCTCTGTTTTTACAAATACACATCCGAAAAAACAGTCATATCATCAGCATTTGATTGTCTTTTCTGCAGAACTGTGGATGTGATGGCAGGAAGCTTCAGAAAACAGCCACTGCTTCTGTTTAAGCGCTTCCCTTGGCTGTCCAATTCTGGGAATAGACTAAGGAGGAGAAAAAAAAAACAAGAGAAGGAAACAGATGACTAAAGATGACGCTTTTGAGAAGTTTGTCAAAATGTGGTGACAAATGCAACTTGTAAGTCATTATTACACTTGAGTAGAGAGTCATGTTGAAATTATAAAAAGAAGGGGAAAAAAACCTGCAGTTTCCAGCCAAGAATGATTGCCGGGAGTGTTTTTTTTTTTTTTTTTTCTTTCTTTGGTTGACCCCCTCCCCTCCATATCATTTTTTTCTCTTCATGCATGGCTGCCTTTCATATTTGAAGAGTTGCAAATCTGGATTTAATGATACTCCAAATGGCCATCTTTACACTCAGTAATGACTCCGTTTTGATTGGTGTGAGACTGTCAGGGTTTCATCTTTACTAAAAGAGCTGCCTGTCATCCAGCATTGACTCATCACTTTCAGGCAGGGATGAGGCTTGTTTTCTGTGTCAAATCATCTGTCTTGTTGGTAGTTCTCTGATCAGATAACACGCATGAATACTCCACAGCATCAACCATCACAGAAGGAGTTGAACAATACATAAATGGCTCTGGTAAAAATGTGAAATTTATATGGCTATTTTATTTGTTTGTTTATCTTTTAAGCAAAAAGTTGCATTTAACATTCACATTTTTAGAGACAGAGTTTAAGAAATAGATACACGTTTTCATACACAACGCATTTAAAGGTTTTACAATGCAACATTGCGACTGATGCATTGCTGTTGTTTGGCAAGTTACAAACCAGCAGCTTTTTAAGCGGTTTTGTCTTCATGGTGATTTAATTTGACTTTCTGGTTTATGTCAAGCATTAATTGTAGACAATACAACAAGAAAGAAGAGATATAGCACAAGTAACGTACAGATTACAAGATAAAGGAAAACTAACGAAAAGATGTAGGAAATGTAAGAAAATATCCCATCTTATTAACAGTGCAACTACTCATAACAAAGATTTTTGGTGACTATACACAAGTCACATCAGATTGATTAATAATTACATACTAAAGTCAAGTAGAGTTTGGTGTATTGCTTAAAAAGCAGTGGAAAGAAGCAAATTAATATAACTTATAAACGCCCACCCCTACTGAGTTATTTATTTTTTGCGTAGTTGTCATGATCCTGTTTTCTATTAAGGAAACTGGGCAAGTACCACTCTCTTTGTTAGATATGCATATTTTGACATTTTACAATAAGACTTGGCTCAAATTGTAAAAAAAACACTGAGATAATTGCTGTGTTAACTTTCTTTTTACAGCTTTCACCATTTTTAGCAATATGACAAAAGTGTGTTTGTTTCAGAAAGTTTCTATTTTAAAATTACAAGCATGTCAAACAACAAAAAAGTTAGGTTTGGAGTCTTTTATTTTTAAATGTCATTACCTGTTTAGCAATAATGTGCAGTGAATAACCCTTCTGTAATTCTGCTTGAAGTGTTTGTAGTCATTTAATATTCATGTGCAACTTTTAAACATCAAGAAAACCAAAGGCAAAAGAGTTTGCAAAAAAAAGCACATTTTGTTAAATGTTTACACATAAGTCTTTCTGACACAAATAACTATATTAAAATGTCATTGCTTTCATGTTATTACAGTTACACTGTTCCTCTGATGACAACACAAAGAAACTTTAATATGAAAGTGTGAGAAAACCTGTAGCGTGCAAATGCTGCTTCCATTCATTTCTCTAACATCAGGCAGCTCAAGGTTGGCACCATTCAAAGCTTTCTTCCTTTGATTTTTCGCCTGGCAGACCCTCAAATTAAGCTCACTTCTGTTTGACCAAAGATGAGACGAGGCAGTAAGGCAGCTTTCCCTCTTTTTTTTTTTTTTTTTTCAAAAAGAGTTTGCAATCTACCCTTCAGAACTCCACAGACTTATAAATCTCCCAAAAATCTCTTTTCATTGTCAGCCTGCTTTCAAGAGGCATATGGAAAATTCTTTCAGCTCAGATTGCAGTCTGACTGCAAAGAATGCTATTTTACTAGGAAATTTCAAGAAACACAAATTATTTTTACTTCTAAAATGTGTTTTATTTTGGAAAATGGAAGCCATCAAAAGCAGAAAAAAAGAACATTTCTCATCAGAAAATATTCTGCACAGTGTGCTTAGTATTGAACATAAGACATATAATAATCAATAAATGTAAAGCAGCCTCCTGCCTCATTTGTAATGATAATATATTGTTTGGATAAAACCCTATTTCCAAGATGAAGAAAAAAATCTTTATACGGAGATGAGTAGAATGCATTGATTTTTGGATCACGACGCTTGCAAAAATTGTGAATTTTAAATAGTGAATCGAAGTTACACGGACGTGTGTATTTTTGTTTATGTTTGGGTAATAAATTAATATTAAAATAACTGTGAAATATCTTATGGCAGGCATTCACTTTTAATAGGATTCCCCCCCTCCAGAAAGATCCACAAGGAAAGATTATCTGAATCTATGCCGAGCATATTTAAACGCAAGGGGCCATGATCCCCCCCCCCGGTGAGTTCATTACCATTCTCAGGTTATCCCTGGCCCCCTGAAATCTGGATCGCAAATGAATTAGTGTGAATTAAGAAGTCTCTGTGCGCTGAAACCTCTCCAAATCTCCTCCAAGATGAAAGGTCCATGGTGGTGGCTTATGCATATCTGGACAAACCCAGCCCAGAGGCAGCCTTACATCCCCAACGTACACCAAAAATAAAAGTGAGATGGTACAGGCGGGGGGCCTAAAGTCTCCATGTCTGCAGGTTTTGTCATGTGGGAGAAGTTGAGCAGGACTGTGATTCTGAGGCTGCTGTTGCTGGCGATTAATTACAATGCTGTGGTGCTGGCACTTCAGCATGGTTGATCCCTCTGCAGGCAGCGCTTCCTCTCATCTCCCCTCTGTAGCTTTCAAAAGGCTCTCTGCTGCATACAAGGCAGACTTAAAGCTGCTAGGGAAAGGTATCTTTGTTACACTGTGACTGTGCTTAAAACATAACAATACTTCAGTTATTGATTGTTTCTGTGAGTCTTTGTGATTATTTTTTGGCTGAAACAGAAAAAAACGCTTTCTACTTTTTCAAAAATGAAACAAAAATCACAATTTAATAGAGTAATGTCATGCAAATAATTAAAAATGCACATCATGTTGAATCCATATGGGTTTCTGCATGTGCAATGGTTTGCTTGCGCTTAATATTTTCTCCTCCCTCCCCACCCTTCAGACCAAGCCTTTGTAACAGACTGCAGAGACTGCCTCTCTCCCTCGGCTCATTCAGCATCACAACCTGCCCTTGTGCTGGACATCAAATGACCAGCTCACCCCCCGAGGAGCTCTCAAGTTTCTTCATTTCTGCATCCGCCTGGCTCTCCCCTGGTCAGCAGCCGGCCACGCAGAGAGAGGGGACATCTGCCTGTCTGAGGATAAGGGACAGGCTGGCTGACTATCCGTCTGTCAGCCCCTCAAACTGGACCCTGAACGTCACCACTCCACTCCCTTCTTGTTATTCTGGAGAGAACGCTTGGATCTGATATGTGGCATTGTTTGTGCCATACTGGTCTAGAATACCAGGCAGCTGGGGCTTTTGCACTGTAGTTTGCAAAAGAAAATACCAGTTTTTGCCTCAAAAGCACCACAACAGCTTTGCAGCAGGAATATTGCCCATAAAATCCAGGTAAAAATCCAAACTAAAAGGCTCAAGAATCAGAAATGAATCAGAAATGTGATGAGTTTTTGTATGAAGCAGATAATCTTTCTCTGCTGATGTAAACAAGGCTCGTTAATGATTATTTTGTAACGATTGCTTCAATCTAATTACATGCAGTTTTCTCCATCAAGGAAAGGCGCAGTGATCAATACTCATATTTGCATGAAAACCTTTTTGGCCTCAACTGAGGGATCATGGCAGAGCTGTCTGGATAAAGATGCCTTTGGCCTTTTCACCCATGTAACCTGCACAGTAATTTGTTTACCTTCTAAATGCAATATTTAGTCTTCCCGCACTGATTTGGAAAGAGGGTTATAGTGCACGTAAGCATGTAGCAAGAAAAAAAATGAGGAGTTATAACTAAAGTCATGTGGAAACATTAATTAGCTCTCAAACTAAGTTTCTGTTTAATTGGAATTGGTAAGTGTATTAGCATTTGCAAATCTTTACATTTACTTTCATTTCTGTGTAGTAGTGGAACAGGATAATGACATGTAGAGTCTGACACCTCGATGCCCAGAGAGGACAGACGCTCTGCCAACGATCCAGCATGGGTCTGATTGTAGGCCTGGAGCCTCCCATACAAGCGGAGGAGCACTGAGTTCTCCTCGTCGAGCCTCCTAGACTGAGCTGGAGGTGAAGGAGAGAGTATCACACTCTCCTTGTCAGCTGCAAGGGTAATTACTGCTGGCTGAAATTACTCAACATTTGTTTATTAGCTCCCCAGAGCACACTGTAAATAGATTGTCTGTTATGGTCCGATCACATTAAAACCTTGTGCTGTGTGAACCCACCTCCCCTCGCGCCGCCTCCTGTTTTCTGAGAGCCATCCTGCTGCTCACTTATTGAACAGCAAGAACCAAGGAGCCATGTTAAATGTGATTGTTTTCCATTAGCTACATCCTGTCTAATACCTCACTTGTAGGTTGCAATTACAGAATTCTGCCATGTAACATAACCTTCATTAGCTGACTGTAAACTACTGCAAGCTGCAAAACCCACCCACCATTATTCATTTTGTATATTATTATTCACGAGTGGAGAGTGTTTTAATTCAGTATTGATTTCTGCATGGATAGTTTGTGTCTGTGCTTTGTGTACTACATGGTTGCTGTGCTTCAAGTGTATGCAGCAATCGAAAAAAGTCCTGCTGGGTGGTTCCTGTCAAAGATGACATTCTGAAACATTTGACCCTCTAAAAATGAATTCTTGGCAAGAGCCCAGTGACAGTGGGGAGTAATTCGTTCCTTGAAAATGTAAGAAGATAAAAAAAAAAAAATAAAAAGAAAGGAGCAGAGGCATGCAATTGGCCTGTCAAAAGAACTGGAGAGTGGAGGAGATGTGTGGAAAAGGGAGAGAAATGGAGTATATTAATGTGAATGAAAAATGTGAATGAAATTTGGATTCACAACTTTCGGCGCAGAAATAATTTCACACTGTTTGAGACATTACACCAAATAATTCATCTCCAGGCGGCACTAAAGCACTTTTGGTGATAATAGCCCAGAAACATTTGTACCAGAGATATTTAGCTGTAAAACAAACTCAAAGAAACCTGCTTTGCGTGCCTGTGACAGGTAGAGCACAGCTCCCTGGGATCCAGAGTAATAAAACACCATCTTTCTGTGGCATTCTCTCTTTTCATCTAATGGTATCCTAATAAAAGCAAGCGCAGAGATGACTGCGCAAATAAGAACCTAAAGCTGCTGGACATCTATCCCAGGCCCCCCTGGAGCCACATTACACACACCTAATGGCCACTCAAAGCTTCATTAGGGTATTAATTCTCCACTTTTCTGAAATGATTCCATCTGTAATGCCAACGTTTCTGGCTGCTAGAAAGACTGCTTGTAGTTATTGTTGTCCCACTCCGTCCATTCTACTTACTGTATCCTCCGACACCACCACCCCCCCTTTCTTCTCTAACCATATTGTTATTCTTTACGCTGCCACAGTCCCTTTTTTCTTTTGCTAGGAAAGAGAAATTTGATAATACTGGGAGTCCTCTGAGATGCAGGCCAATAAAATAGCTCTAAGCGCTGCCAAAAGCATAGCTCCATCTGACCAGGGGAGCAGATGGTCAGGTCCGCCCCCAGAAACAAGCAGCTACACTAAACATTAGATGTCATTTTGCATTTTTAAATACATATCACCTCCTCCCACCTGCAAGGATGTTAAGCCCAGTATTTAAAGCCAGCACGTGGTGTTTTTTTTTCTAAACTATAGTGAGGTGAAGTTAGGACAACTAAGTCAGGGCATCCATTCAGTTACATTTTGATATCCAATCAAAAAGGTATTAACCAGCTGACTGAGCTGAAGCAAGAACTGATGTTTTGTGATGAAGCAGTTTTATTGTGAGTTTAAAATGTAACATTTTGAAAAAATAATTATGATTTAAGCTTCTTATAAAGCCACTTATTTTCTTAAATTATTAGCAGGAATACAGTTTATGTAATAACATTAAAATCAGGAGCACATTTTGTTTTTTTTTCTAAATGTTTGCCTTGTCTTGTCTTGATAGTAAGACTCAAAAAGCAATTTAATTTACAAAAAATTGCTTTTGTATTTTAACCCTTCATGCGGTATGTTGCTAAGTCACAAAGTACCATTAAACCCAAGACTCCATTTAAAAAATTACCTAATTTTGAACGGCAAAAAAAACTGAACACTATTTTTTATTTATAATTGAAAATAAAGTTAGACATGAAGGGGTTAATTAGGACTATGGATTGTTACTTGGGTGACGATTTAAACAATTCATAATTCAAGATCAATGAATTACGAATCTAACCTCAATTCTTACCATTTCTTATTGTGTCTGAATGGTTGCTTTATGTTTGTCTTTTTACTGGATGAATAGAAATGATAATATGTATTAAAACATCATAATTCAAACCTTTTTTTGGAACAGGAGATCAGAACACTCAAGAAAGACAAATATATTGACTTATACTGGAAAATATATATATATTAAGAAATATATTTCCATATATCAGCAACTTCTTAATAAATTTTAAAATGTATTGTAATATATGGATAGACAAACGATGTGTTTTTATTGATTCATATATATTTAAAATCCATGAATTTGTAAACGAACTTGTCATATTCATTTTATATATATATATATATATATATATATATATAAAATTATTTATATCTGGATGTATTATGTTTTATGTTAAGGTATATTATATGATAAAAACATGATGCCTCTTTAAATATGTGACTTGATATGATATTGTGGGATATAATATTTTATATTACATGGTAAATCAGTCAATTTATTGTAGAACATTTCAGCATGAATCATGATAGTTTTGCATAGCATATTTCAGTAAATATATTAGGGACTTGGGGCTGGATATCTCGCTGCCTGTAGGTTGATCTGTGTCGTACTTGTGACGTGGAGGAGAAGCGCATTTCTTCACGTGGGTGTGCTCTGATGCATAGAAGTTCAAACTTAAATGTTTTAGCATGACCTTTTAAAGTTATAAAACCGAAGTTATGTATTTTCTGAGCACTGCCAGGTATGCGCTAACGTAGATGACTGGCTATTATTCATGACATCATTGAGCGGTAATAACGATTTGAAGACACCATTTTTTCACATCTCTCCACTTGGAGGGCTAAATGTTGGGATAGGGAGAAGCCATAGGGATAGGGAAGCAATTTGGGTTCTGCAATAGCTTGAAGTGTATTTTCACTACACTCTATTAGAATTATAAAGATCATGAATCAGCGATCTAGGACATCCCAAATATTCATAGTCATTTTTTCAGGAACAGATTGCAAATATCTGGGCTTATCTGTCTTTAGGCTGTTAAATGGTAAGAAGTGTATGGCAAGCCTTAGACCATAAAAATTATAGATGAAACATTTGTAGTTTTGGACCAAGTCTCAACCTAAAATCTGTTAAATAATACAAGAAATTCCATCACAGCTTTCACACCAATTAAACCTTAAACCTCCCTGCTGCTGTGAGCCTATCTGCAGGGCTCATATCATCTGTCTTGAAAATAGCAGAGCAGTTTCTTGAGGGATATCAGAGTAAGGGGGGAATGAATTAGAAACATTAAAATGCAAAGAATTCTCCATTTTCAAAGAACGGTTAAATCAGAAGGTTCAGGGATGGTGGGAGAGCAATACTCATCTTTGTCAATGAAGAAGTCCATTCATCCCTCAAGATCCAAATGAAGAGCAGAATTTTGACATTTTTGAAGAGCACGATAATTGCCTTTAAAGACTGAAGGGGGGGATAAGAGAGAAAAGATGAAAGACTAAAGGTTGGAACTTAATAAGAGAACATTAGGGCGGCGAGCTGGAAAGCAAAGCATGCAGAACAGACACAGAAAATAGACACAAAATGAGAACTTTTTACTTTATGTTGAAGTAAAGACAGAGGAATTGAGACAGGGGCAACCAGGCCAGACTAAATAATCCTTGACTGAGCCTTGCATTTTGAATCCCATATTAACACCAGGACTTTAATGTAAATATGCCATTACACTGTCATTACAGTGATCAGACTGAATGGCTTACAGGTCAACTCAGCTGCTGTTCATTTTAGGCAAAAGCATTTTTTTGTCTTTTGAAATGTTAATAACTTTCTATTAGTTAATGTACTGTGACTAAAATTCAAATTAGACGTAATTCATTTTAATATCTGTGACTAGATCGTCTGACCATTTAGTGATGGTTTTCCGGCTGAAAATAACATTCCGATCTGTGGTAATTTGCGTTGTCTGGTGCAGGCACGCCTTGCTTCAATGTTCCAGGCGTGTGAAGTCAAGGATGATTCATTATTTGCTGTTTGAGGTACAAGAATGTGGAATTAAATAATGCCATTTGTCACATTGAATGCATTTGCTGTTTGCAGAGCAGTAACTTGGACACTTGAAAAATTAAAGGGGCCATTTAAGAAATTACAACACAGTTTGTTTTAGGTTTCAGAGCCACTGACCATCAAATGTACCATGAATAGTTGATCTGTTTTTGGTACGTGTGTGTTTGGTTGAATAAACCTGCTCACCAATGAGATTCTTACACTCAACAAGAGAAATCAAATATAGTAAACTCTAATATTGGCTTTGTTGTACTTTCCCATGTTAAAATAACACCTTGCAACCACGAGTATTTTTTATTTCCTGCACATCCTAACAATCTGATAATGGAATGCCAAAAGATGCATTTCTTTTTTTGACAAAAGGCAAAGGACTTCAAAATAAAAGCTTTTGAAAAATCGTCTACCTCTGTCTGGGTTACAAAAACGTCACATCTTCATACCACGTGTAACTGTCACAAAGGTAATATTGCACAACAGAAACATTCAAAATTGCTTCTCAGAAGGTCAGACTGGGTGAAGGGTTATATTGCACAGCGGAGTGTCATGGCAAAGAGCTGAGCTTGAGCCCCTTTTCACCCCTTGTTGTCAAAGGACTTATCTTTTTTGGGGGGGCTTCATGGTCAGTCCCTGGTGATCAGGCTAAGACATCAGGAATGTATGTTTATAGAAATGTATTACCAGGTAAACAGTTACATGTTGACTTCACCTGTCCTTTAGAAAACAGGAACTTTGTCTCTTCTAACTCTGGGATGTGTCGGTGTTGTTTGTTGGACATCTGACATCACGCGGGAAAGAAGCAACGATGGGTTAGGATTGTTTCACAGGAAGCCATTTTTTAGATTTTGCATGAAAAGGTTTTGCCACATCTTGTGTCACACAAATGTCGACAAAGACTTTTATGTGCAAAACAAACAAAAAAAGGCCTATTTCTTGATTCAGAGATTTTCCAAATTAGAACACCTTACAGGAATATTACAGTCCTTAAATTATTGTCAAAGTAATGGATGGAAATAAGTGACCTATTACGTCTTATTCTAATATGTTAAATCTAACCTCTAACGCTGTCATCCTTTAATCATTGTTCACTAACGTCAGTCTGTCAGTCAGCTTTACTTATAGTATTTTACATGTACACGTATTTGCTCTGAATTGATGTCTGGGTTGATTCCAAACCAAAGTTCCTATTTTTAATATCATGTACACTGTATATCAATTTCTTGATAAAATTAAGTTGACGTTCCACTATCAAACCTATGTCATTCAATTCAGTTTGACGAGTCCAAACCTGCAATATGATTACAAATCATGACACTTCCACTGTCATGCTTGAAAGCTCTTATTGGGTTTATTTGCTGAAGAACCGTGCTTTGCTGATCTACAGTTTCATTTGTTTAAAGAATATATCCAAGTTTGATTGACTCTGATATTGTCCTTTTTTTGCAGTTTAATTTATTACACTCACCAATGACCAATTATTCAAATGGTTTTGACTGAGGCTGAAGAGGGTGTACTTAGTTTTCTGCACAATATTTCAGGCAGTTTTGCATTACTCTACCCAATAAATCACACACCCACATTTACTATCTAATTTAATGTAATTTTTTTTTATACTTATCAATATTTTTATTTTTGGAAGTTTTGAACAACACAGTCATTTTTGTTGTATTTGTAACCTGTTTTTAGGTTTGTGTTTTTTTTCATTTAATGCCTTTTTAAATATTGTTTCTCATTTCTGTAAGATCTCTCTTTTAAATTTAATAAAAATGTATGTGTTTTTGTTACTCTATGAAACAGGCAAATATGCACAATTACATATTACAATGTTTCCTATGCAAAAACACACATTGCGGTGTATTTGCCTTCCATCCAAACCAAGGTTCAACATTAAAAAAGTCAACGCAACTTGACAAAAACTTGCTTAGCTGCACAAAATCGCCTCGCTGTGTGCCATTTATTATTATCCTGTTCACTAAAACAGTCAAAAGTCCAGTTCAGACTCAGCATATAAAGTGGGTGAGGAAGGCAGAAGAAGTCCAGCTGATTGGAAACATCTGGATGATTGTAGGGAGCACTCCCACATCATCCTGCCTTGGCTGAGATTTGACAGTGCCCTCTGAAGTGACAGCTTTGACCTCGGCCAGTGTGCATGCGTGCAGCTGCCAGAAACACAGTCTGGTTGAAAAAAAAGAGTACAGAGCCAGACGCTCTAGGCGCTGGATGGTACCGCTGCTTTTGATGGGAGCTCTGTTGACAGCCAATGTTTCAGCGGGGGTAAAATACAACCAGCTTGTTGATGCTTTTCGTACTAAAATAAGTGTAAGAGCTTCAGAACATTTGAGGCACGCTGATCAGATTAATGATATTTCTTTCACGATGCTCTCTTTGCTTGTTTATGTCTCACAGAAAAAAAGGATTTAATCATCGGATGATACCATTATTAGCTCAAGCAACACATAGTACATCTGCTTTGTTTTTTCTTCAACAAATGTCATCTGGTTTTTAACCTGTTGTTGTTCTTGGAGATTTTTCTGCAGATGCAGATCCAAATAGTTGTTACAAAACACATTTTAGACCTTAGCTGCACACAATTTTGCTATAACACCGATATGCCCAAAAAATACCACTTTTCTTGAATTATCATTGTTTATTTTAAGAAACAATTATTTTGGACATTGTTGTTTCTGGCATTATTGAGACATGTCACTAAATGTTTGAGCTCAACAACACAGCATAATGACATTCATATTAATGTTTATGATAATGAACCTTCTTGAAGAGGAACACTTCTTCATATTAAATTCATTAATGTAATGAATGCAAAGAATGATCAGATAATATGTTCTTGTGTTCTTGATATGCAACGCATGTATTAGCTTGTCTTAAATTCCAGATAGGTGTGCCTAAGCTGCATTAATCTGTCTGAGAATATGGAAGCTATAAACTGAGGAAAAAAGCCTGCAGAATATCTACAATGATATAGATTAAACAAAACAGAGTGAAGTGGAGTTCATTTGGTTTTTCCTCATCTTTCAGAGGCGGGCTAAACAGCTTACCATTATTCAGAAGATATCTTTTAAATAAGGCCCAAATATACGGGTGAAACCAATTTAACGAGTGGCCGCCAAAGACGTTTGTCAAATGATCTATATTGAGATTTTGGCTGTGTAAGCCTCTTATCATAACTTCTGTAAAACACACATCACTCTGTTTGAGGACTGAATTTGTGAGATATGAAAATACAATAAACGGGACATTTTAAAACTCGGCTTACTTGTTAATTACAGAAACCATTTAAATGTGAACTTGGGGGGAACTGGATGTATATGCATTTGTGTCGAGGCATCAGATGGGCTCAGTCTTTCCACAAAAGATCATCAGCATGTCCATCACATTATAGAACTTGTTTTAAGCACCTCTTAGCATTCTTTTTTATGTAAAGAAGTTTTGGCTTTTGGGTTCCATAACCTCTGGAAACTTTCTTCATCCGTTAAGAAATGAAACCAACTCCTGCAAAGATTCAGAGTGAAATGAAATTTGCATGAAGTAGGGCACAGTAAGGACATCACCAGTCATGTGGAAGAGCTTAATTACCTCAAAGAAAAACAAATTAATTAGCTGCCAATATAAAACACAAAGAAAGAAATCACTACATACCTTTTTTTCCCCAACAACAGCTGCACACACGAGGATATTACCCGATACACAACTTCAAAGCATTGGAAGCACTCACACGCCAGATTTTTCCTGTGCTTTTATTACAAATTTGTCATCGTCACAGATTATTATGTCAGGAAAAACAAAACCAGAAGCACAAAGCCATCTCCATTAGTGGAAAAACGATAATCTGCATGTGCTGTGCTGTGATTTCTAAAGGGATTAACACAAAATCAGTTGCTGACACAATAAAAGAAACAGCTTTTCTTGAATTTTGAACAAACACTCATTCTGAGATCACAACACATTCTCCACTTTGTGTCTCTGCACTTACAGTACTGTGTGGCTTATTAGACTCTATGTCTCCCTCAGTAAACACTGCACATGCCGCGCAGTAAGATGGATGAGCAACACCACTCACTTACTACAGCCACATTTATTTAAAAGCAGTGGGGAGAGTTTTTGGAGGTGAGGAATAATTCCAGCCAGCGGTTGGTGCCCAGTTTGAGAAAGAGGAGGAGGACCACCATGGGGCACCTGACAGTGATGAAGAGCACGGGCGCATGCTGGCAGATCCATCTTGCACCACAGTGAGTGAAAGAGAAGAGAGATGGAGCTCAGAAATGAGGGCAGACAATGGCAGAACACAGGTTTAACAATAAAAGCAGCACACCGTAGTGTTTTCTTTGAAGTTCACTCTTCCACGGCGAGTGCTGTAACTCTCTGCAACCTGCAGGTAAGAGTGAAGCGGAGGGGAGGAGACCGAGAGAACTTAAGATTTTATGTGATTCACAAATTGACACTGGGTTTTCAAAACATTACCTGCTTCTTGGTCTGCGCTGGTCAATCACCTGTCACTCTGTAGTTCTTTTATTCCTCTCTTCCTCCCCAGTGTGCAGCTGTGATAGGGTTGCTGCTGATCACAGTCCCTCCAGCCAGCTGTCAGAAAGGGGGTGAGCTGTATGCTGCAAACTAAGCCATGTAAACTAGTGCATATCTTTGATGGCTGAGAGATTTACACCTCTAGTTTGTATTCATGTATTCAAGCTGCCCTCTGCTGTTCGCGTTTCCAATGACAGGAATTTGGAACAAAAGAAAAGTTTTGCACAAGAACCAGAGCCCTTCTGTTTGATCTTCTGACAAATAAAGCCTTCGCTGTCATTCTTTGGTAAAGTAGCCCTTCTACGGTCACACGTAAAGTTTTTTTTCTGAGCTGCATCCTATCAGGATGATTGTATTTTAGTAATATTATTAAGGACTCTGTTTCCTTTGTCCATTATAAGTACTCGTTACCAACAGGTAAAGGATGCAACATACTCTAGCAAGGACTTCGCATAATTTCCAAACTTGATTTCTGTCTTTTAATTATCTCTTCAACAGTTCACAATAACGAGTTTAGCAACCTCATTTACATGTATTTGATTAACAAAGAAACATATCTCTCTTTTTTCAAGCACATTTATCTTTGACCTTACTGCATTAAAATGAAACACTTTTTTTTCCTACTTGACAATTTGATTATTACAGTTATTCTAAGAATAATGCCGGCAGAATGATAATAAGTTTCTAAAATGCAAGTGGCCCATATGCTAACGAGGGCAGCATATTTCCCATTCCCATTAACATATCATCTGAATTCAGTTACCTAACACAATTGCAGAGATCAACAGTGTTGATGTGTCAGCTCCATGTATGTGTTGGCTTGTAAAATCGCCTGCACCGGGAGTCAAGTGGATGTTAATGCCCCGCAGACCCGTCAGTTTGATTTCCTTCATAAAGCAGGAGTGCATTTGTGCAAAAGCTCTCCTTACATCTTTTAAAAGAAAACTGTAGAGTTTAACCTCCCAATATTATCTCTCCCTCCTTCTTTGTGCGGGGAACTGGCACATATCCACAAGGAATTTGGCACATTCCACACAGTCAAAAAGCTGATAATCCAAAGTCTTTTGCTGCTGATAAGAAGGCCAATTTAACATAATTATAAACCAGTAGAATGAATAGAAATGATTCATTAGTTTAGTGCATAATGGAAGATGATAATTCAGATCTTGCATTCAACCTCAGTGATCGGTGGTGATAATGATTTCATTATAAACTGCTCAGTTTTTGATATTATATAGATAATTGTTGTTGCATAAAAAACAGTTTAGCATTGTGCAATTGAAGACTATTAAAATGTATTAAAGAGGTGGTGCTGATTAATCCAGCTCTGCTGTTATTACCTTTTAAACCCATTTAAAGAAAATCTCTACATACTTAGTCTTAAATATATGCACAATATATATTGCACAAAAGAGAATTTTATAATGTTATGTGTTCACTCTGGATGTACGCTACATCAATACTTCCAATAACTTTTAGAGTAGACAAAATCACATGCAGTTTTTTTTTGGTCAAGCTACTTTAAAGAATTAGTAAAAGAAGGAATAAAAAAATAAAAATTACAAGTATAATCAATTCTTATCTCATCGCAAATTTATTTTTGATTTTTTTTTTTGTGTTCTTCAATGAAGTTTAAAGCAATAAAACTCACTCCAAATGTGTGAAGTAGTTCAGGAAATGGTTGTTTATGAGCAGCTGTCACAAAATGATGTGTTTTTTTTTTCATATATATAAATGTTTCTTATTTACTTGTGTTAGTTAAAGGGCGAATTATCAACCATTGAACATGTAGAGAGACGGGATCTACTCAAAGCTGCAATTATTTGACTGATTTATTTAATCTGTTTATAAAAAAAACATTATAATTATGATTAAAAACTAACAAATTGTATATTTGGGTTTAGATAAAACTGAGTATGTTTCTAGCGGGGTCTGCACACATTCATTGGCTTCCCTTCCCCCCACTGGTTGACTACAAGCTGCCCCTTCCTTTGTATGGGTGGCCTTGTCAGCCCTCATCCAGTTCCCAACAGCGACAGACTCCATAATTCCTCCAGCTCTCACCATCGGGTTAACGGCAGACTCACTAGAAAATATGCCTTCCAAGAAATAACACCAAAAAAAATCATAGTATTTCAAAAGATCCACTTTGAGGTTTTTAAACCGTACAGATAGAGTGATATGTCAAACCAAAGCATTCAAGCACATGTACTGCAATGACATGGTTATTCGATAAATGTGTGTACATGTACAAACTATTTTCAAATATTGTTCTGATTGGTGACTTACCTGCTTTAAAAATGTTGCCTGAAAACACAAACTAATTAGAGACACCCTGTTTAAAAACACTCATGTTCAAAGCTGACATTAAAAGCCATCTGAAGCTGAAATGTAAAGCCTCAAAGCAGACACTATTCCACCCCCTGAATCTGTGAGGAAGCTCTGAGTGGGGAGCAGTGGGACAGCCTTGGGACAAGGGGCCTTCTTCAGGCTGCCTTGCCAGAGAGCTGCCCAAAGCATGGACAATTAGAGGGGTCCCTGGTGCCTCTTTGCTCTCTGTGTGCCTGGTGGGCTGCTCTGGAAGGCACCGAGGGGGCTCAGGGATCTGACTGGGTTGGCTCGACCGGCTGGGCCAAAGGCATAGAGCGGGTGGGGGGGAGGCCTGATCTCAATAATCCCTTTACCTCAAGAGGCTGTCACACCACTCACACTGCTGGAAGCTAGAATGGAAATGGGCCGAGGGCTTTCTGAAGCTTTTACCTGCTTGAAGAGCTCATCATTGAGAGACAGAGACACACTGAGAACTCAGCATGCTTCAAACACAGACAAGCTGTTTTTCTGTGAGCTGAACCAGGGCCACTGGTTTGATGCACAGAAAAGAAATTTCTATTTTTATTAGAGAAATAGCTTTTTAAATGACTGTTAAATTAGCTTGAAACTTTGTTGACTTGGAAAAACCCACAAAAAAATCCCATTGTGTGGCTCTCTGGAGATGTTCAGCGTCTTTACTTAAAGGATGGGAAGTAAAAGAGCAATAACCTGTCTCCATTTTTCACCGCAGCCATTCTCCACTTTCATTAATGTACAATTTCTTCTTGAAATTCCCTAGACCATGTCATAATCTACTGGCCTGGCGGAGTATACGTGATGTGGAAATACCTTGTTGTACAACGTAAAGTGAGCTGTCCCATATGAATATGGCCACAGTCAAAACCATTGGCTTAATTAGACCGACATGCCTCTGAATGTGAGCAAAAACTTAGCGCAAATGGATAAAGGTCTTCCAGCACTTTGCCACCGGCTGTCTCAGTCCCATAATGTATTACCACCTGCACCCACAATCAGCCCAGGAACATTTAAATGACGGCGATTCAGAGGAGACAGAGCTTCAAACTGGTGGGTAGCACATGAGAGGTGATTTAAGATATTGGCTGTAATGAAGCTGACCGTTGGCAGGTCTGCTCTGAATGTGATGGGGAAAATTAGGGGCGGGAACAGGTCAAAGACATACATATACTGAGGGCATGACGGTAAATGAAATGCAGAGTCCAAGTCTGCGCTCCAATATAGTGTTTATTTTGTGTCAGGTAAACATCAGCCACGCTGAGCTTTGGGTGTCTGCACAGATGATAAAAATCAATGTTTTGTGTTTGTTTTCCAATAGTCTGAGTATATTGTGTCGTTCCCTTCTTATCACCTCTGACTGCTCTCTTCCCCAACATCAGCCCTCCCCCTTAAGGACTCCCGCAAACAGAAGCAAACAGCCTCCCTTGAGTTTCAACATTTTTTTTTCTTTTGGCCACTTCTATTCCAAGAAATGACCAGAAAAAAAAAGAAGGCACGTGATTTATAAAAGCAGAAAGATCAAACATCAAATAATGAAAAGAAGGGTCCGTTTGTGGAGGGGAGGTAAAGAAGATGGAAGACAGGCAAACATCTAGGCACGGCTTCTCAGACTGATGGCTGCTAACTGATCCTTGTGATTGTGATTGACAGACGCTGACCATCCCTCTGCTGGCCCCGGCTTCTCCACACTGCTGAGCACAGCAGGTAGTGTGAAGGCTCGGTGAGATTCCCAATAAAATGGACATTACAGGGATAAACAACAGCCCAGCCTCACAGAGGTGAATGTTGGGCATGTAACTCCCCTCCATCACATATTGTAGCAGGGTTAACTGACTCTGCTCTGTTCCAGGACTGAAGCTGCACTCAAACATCTTTTTGAGAAAGCTTAAAATGACTTTGTTTGAAAAGTAACTCCCCCAAGCAAAAGGATGAGGTTCAGGTACTCTCTTTTGGTTAAGATAAGGGGGGAAAAATTGAAGGGAGAGCAGGTGTAATGATTGGATAGATGCTGCTGTTAAAAATACGCTTTGAATAAGTGTTAAGTGTTTGTCCTCGAAAAAACCGAAGGCTACCATTTGTGTCTGGGAAAATGAAAGCGTAAGTATAACGTGGGCTGCAAGTGTTGTCTTTATCGGGTAAATATTCCCAAGAGAAATAAAAATTGAGGCTCAAAGCCATTTATATCCCTAATTTTCACATCTATTAAATAGATGAATGCTTTGATTCTATTGTTGTGTTTATCCGAGATCCCAGGGGATCCATTAAAGTGAACGGCTCTTTCAAAATATTATCTATTGCTTAATTAAACTTCCCAAACATAAAATAGGAACTCGCATACAAAGAGACGAGCTGCTGCTCTGTCATTGCAACATTTTATTTGGGTTTTAACAGCCGATCAGCTGAGATAAATCTCCATTTATGTGTAAACAAAGCTCCACCTCCAGCTCTTAGTGGCTTTGATTTGTGCTCTTTTTGTTTCCAAGCTTTTGCTCCTGAAGCACGTCGTTACAATGTGTGAAATTTTAATCAGAGATGTTGTGAAGAATCAGAGATCAGTCAGTGAACATAATTAATGTCCTCTGTCATACAGATTATGATGGTAAATTTGAATGTGCGAGTATTTTAAAGAGCAAGGGGGAAACGCATGATGGCTCATTTGCATAGCATGACACGAATGAGCCATCATGCTTTTCTGTCAGTTTACGTTCGCACCGATATCCCCCATTATATAGAATGCCATTACTTCCCTTTTAATTGAACAGTGTTTTGTTTGGCACAAGCCTACTGAACTTTGCCTCAGCCATGCATAAATTTTATGCATGGCTTCCTTGTGCATGTCTCCATCAAAGCAAATTTACAAAAGACGAGTTGCAACACATTCTTTTGATAGCCAACAGTAAATAAAATCAAAACAAATAGAAAAAACAACAAAATTAAACTAATTGGGAATTCACTTTAATTGCACTTAAAAATACCACAGTACCTGTTTTGGCAATTTATCAATACCCTTTTTTTGTAAATAAGTATTATTACAAGCCTGAGTGTTACTGTAAGAGTTGCCTTTGAATGGACAATTTGCTGTATGACACTCACCTGCTCATTAAAATGCAAATTGTGCATACGCTTTCATTTTCTAGAACAATAATACAGTGTTCAGTAATCAACCTCGCGTTCAAGAAAAGATGAAGATTTTGCTGCTAAGAACAGGTACATTTATACACACATGTATGTTCTTATGCACAACTTTGCTGCTACACATTTGTATATTCTAAATTAATTAATAGGCAGGGGTGGAGCTAAGGGGGGCCCCCACTTTCCCCCCAATTTTGGAGTGAATTTTAGTATAATTATTGACTAAAATTAAATAAAAAAATCATCAAGGCAAGTTTCTTTAAAGACCCTCTCCAAAGACAATAGAGTTTTGGATGATTTTAGCATGTTCTTGTAAGTACCTCCAGGAATTCGCGATGTTGTGATCGAAACTAATAATGCAACTATTAATGCAAATCCAAGCAAACCCTATGAATTTTTGCACACCCAACAACTTCACATTTTCACTACAACTTTGACCAGGTGACGACAATGCTTTTTGACTGTTTCTGGTGTGGGTCCTTCCTGGAAGCGGTGTCCCTTCTTTGTTTAATTTCTTTAGTCCTCTCTCTTTTTCTTTAGGCCAGGCGGTAATGGTCAATGCATACAAGTTTACGTAGAGTGCCCACGCCTGCGGGGGGTGGCTGTTTGCGCTGAGTGCGCACTCAGAGGTGAGGGGAGTTTTTTTCTCTAAAGCATGTTTAAGTCAATACACAAATGTTTTGATTGTTGTGAGCAGAGAGGACAAAAAGTTAATTTTGATTTTCACAGTTATGTTAAATAAAAGCATTGCAAAGTATATGTTGTATATGCATAATATATGTCGAATATTTCTTATTGTATATGACCATGGTGCGGTATTTTTCTGATTCACGTGTCACAATAAAAAAGATGAGAATGTGAAGCTTATTCATATATTATTTATATAATACCTATTTAAAAACACCACAACTTTTGTTGTAACACAAAAAACTGCCACAAAATGAGGTGTTTTAGGAAGCAATGATCATAAATAACTGCCAGAAAATCCTGGAGGGTATATGTCTTGTAGGATTTTTGTCATGATAGAGAACATGTATACAATAATGTATAATTACAACTGCTTTTTTGAGTATTTTTTAAAATTGTGATGGATCCGGAATAGATGAAAAGCCATGGTTTAAAAAATCTTTGGCTACGCTAATGTTAGCTTGCGCTTGTGAGGTGCTAAGAGCTAGCGGGAGAGGGTGCATAATCATAGTAAAAAGACCACTGGGAATGATTTCTAAAAATATATATATATAGTTAAACTATTTTGATTTTTTTTTCGTCATTTCATTTGTAAGGGTCTTCTGCTCTGCTGTTCTCATTTGCCACCCTTCCAAAGTGTTCTGCCCCCCTCAGGTACCCCATATTAAATGTTCTAGCTCCACCCCTGTGAATTGGTAAATAAAGAAAAAAATTTTAGAGCACTCTGCAATTCGGGAGTAATCTGGGATAATACTCCCTGAGTGAAGGACATAGAGGAGTTGTGGTGGTGAATGATCAGCAGTCCCAGTGCTGCTGTTGTATACATGAGAGACAGAGTGAATGTGTGATAGTGCACAGGGAGAGCAGACACCTGGCATCCTGCCCAACAGTTGCCAGGCCATACTCTTGTTTCTGTCACCAGGGTTTGTTTCACAAGCCGCCTAATCATTCGGAATGCAGGCCCTGAAATAGAACTTGGCACTAGACTGGGCTCCTCTGCTGCGCCTGCTGGTCAGCGCTCAAGGAAAGCCACCAGTCAGTCATGTCACTTTCCAACTTCCCTCTTTAACATGGCAAAGACATTAAATAATTGTTTACATTATTGGCTTGCCAGCTTGTATAAAGAATCTTGTTCTGCGACGTTTTACTCGTGTGCCGTCAACGCTGAGTGTTATGGCAGCTGTGTGTCCTTTGTGTGTTCAATTATCAAGCAGTGAAAAGCGAGCCAACTGCAGGGAGAATATAAAGAGAACTGGCCAGGCTGGCTACCAAATAAGTGGATGTGAATTCATTCCAAGTTATTTAGGTGTAAATAGAATTAACAACATCCCTAAGACATTTAAATTGCCTTTTTTCTCGCAAAGAAGAGCCACAATCCTCTGTGGGAAAACTTGAAGACTGATGGGTCATTGCCTCAGTGACATGCCACTGCATCAGCCTCTGCATGTCGCCACGTGTTCCCCAACTAATCAAGGGCAACCCGCTTCCTGCCGCTTCATTCTTGGAGTGCCAAGAGATTCATCACAGGCTGGGTTAAACAGGAATAAAAACACATTAGTGTCATGTCAGAAAGATAGAGCAGAGCAAGTAGATTGGCACGGCACAATGGTTAAAGTCTGAATGAGTATGGATTTGCACAACATAAATCTTGTTTTCTGTCTTGTGCCAGTGAATCGGCGGTGACCCCAAGGGTTAGCAAACATTGCTGAGGCTTTTAGCCAGCATGTAAGCAAACAACACCCATGCATCGCAATAACTATTTCCTATTTGCCTGGCTTTACTAATTGCTGGCAATCAGGAGACAATACGATGGGGAAGAAAGAGGTGGTGGGATTCTTGTGGTTTTTGGCTCTAACAAGGAGGACTGAGGCTCCTGCAGCCAAAAACCATCAACAATAGATGTAAATTGGTCAGCAGGAGTCTGTGAGTTACAACCTGGATTAATTGGCATAAGGGGATCCAGCATGGCAAGTGCCAGATCATATTAGGCCGGTGAGATTTGACTCAGTAAACTTTCACAAAGGCAAACCCTGGGTTAAACTGACTAATGACACCATACCATAGAGATTCATATCTATCTTTTACCCTGTTGAGCCATTCATCTGCCGCAGTGAATGTGGCACAACTTCAAATGATATTGGAAACTAGGGCAAAACAATTGTCTGTTATAGTGGGCTTTTACAACAGTGTGCTGAGCTGGAAGCAAAGATTATGTAGGTTGAACAATATGAGGACTGTTGAATTTTACCAGCATGGCTCCCCTATGGCCGTTTTTTCTTTTTTTTTCTTTTTATTTTTTACCTTTTGTTTGTTTGTTTCAATAAATCACAGAGACATCAGGTGTTAAATTGTTTAATATTTCAGTAGTATATGAAATCCATTTGTTTGTGGGTCTGGAAGATTACCATTGAAAAAGTAATTATGTTATCACAGGTGCTATCATCATCATTTATCTTTCTGACATTTAAAGACTTGCTAAATGCCAAACTGCTCCTCGGAGACGGGAGCTTGATCCTTCATGATCTCTGAACACTTTTAATTACAGATTCTTAAAACTGAAATGAGATAAATCTGCAAACTTCCGAAAATTAGCAGAGGCTTATGACAAAACACGGGAATAACTTCAGGAGTTATGCGGACGGGAGAAGTCATATGCTGCGTGCTTGGAATATTTTTCCCCGTTTATTGGTTTTATCTGCTGGCGCAGGTGCAACTGCTTTTTTCCACAGATCCGGCTGCAAGTGCTTCAGAAGCCGCAAATGTTCATGTACTGACAAACATTAATTAGTTCTCCTGCTGAGGACGATATCTGTACGTGTCTGTGTGCTGTGCAGAGATGTGGAACGGAGGACGCTGAAAGAAAGAAGGAACAAAATTCATTGACCAGACATTTAAAAAGGGGGGATGACTCTTCTTTAGAGGGCTTCCACACCAGTGCTCACCCTGCTGCCAGGCACATTGCACACACCAGAGACCTTATTTACCCATCAGCTTCAAGAGGCCTGGGCCCCCAGATTTTATTTACTCAGAGTCTGGGTAGCCATCAGGTGCTGAGGGGATCTGGCCAGCAGCAAAAGCAAATACCCAAGATCAAAACCAACTAAGGAGGGAAAAGAGGGAGTCCACCAAAGCCTTGGTCAAGTGCTTATGTTTACTCTTTGGTTTGAAGGGCCGTGGATGGACTCCATTTGAAAAACTTTGAACCGACACCCACAGTCCAACTTCCCAACCCCCAACATGACATAAAAAACAAGAAAACAGAAAAATAAAACGAAAAATTCTTCCGCTGTCTTATAGCACCCCGAGAGCACCTGCGGTAAAGTGGACTTTTTGTCTTTTAAAAGCGGCCCTGCCACCGGTCTTCCGGATCCGACATAGTGTCGGGGGTGGAGGGGATGAAGACGGAAAAAAAGCCCAGCTAATGACTAGCTCTTATGCATCAGTGCACTTACTAATGAGCTTCCAGGGAGAGGTTGGCAAAGCCGGAGCGAAGGCTGAGCCGGGATGTGAGAGGCCTGGGCCTTCACTTCCCTGCTGTGATCCCTGCCTTTCCACTCACACGGAGACCCGGCTTCCAGCCACTAATGAGTGTTAGAGGGAGAGTCCAAGCTCGCGTCCACCTGCCAGCCTTCAGAGCCCAGTCTGCTGCAAGACAGTAGGGGTCAGACGCATTCCTGAGCTCTTAATAATTTACATCATATTGATTTCCTCACTGTTAGACACTCTCACCTGCTTGGGCTCTAATTCCCTCTTTCTCTGTCTTCCTCTTCCCTGAAAGAAGCTCAGTCCACCACAGAGAGAGTTTTAAATGACAAAAAAGCGTGTAACTTTGCCCCGGCTCAACCACTTAAATAAAATATTCCTATCAATATCATATGTCTGTGTCTCTGCAGTGTAGGAACATATAGTGAAGCCTTATCTTTGAAATGTCATAATTGTCGACTCACTGTTTGGACGGTAACAACTGAAAAGTAAACTTAAATTGCAACATGAAGGTGCAAATTTGCTTTGTTTTCCCATTTTCTTTATGCAGCCACATTCCTTAAAGATGAAGAAAAAAGTTATCAGGGCTGCTTAAATCGGTACAAAAATGCGACAATGAAAATAAATGGCACCGTTTGAGCTCTGCTGACGACCCAATCAGACTTGGAAAAGAGGATATTAGTATTCCTCCTATGTCAATACGGTGATCTGTAAAGCCAAAGCTTTAAATATTCATCAGCTTAGAACACAGAGTTTTCCTCACTGTGATTCATAATTCAAATCATATAAATGTTGGATAGGTATGGGGCCACCCCCCCCCCTTCACAAGACAACTTTCAGGCTTCTGAGCTGCAACTTAATGACTTTTAATACTCAGTACCTTTTTATTTAAAGGGCTTCAAAATGCATTTCTTCCTATAAATACATAGATGTTCATGAATAATTCTTCCTGTTTGTCCGGGCCATTGGCAGCCGAGCATAGTTGAGAATGTCCAAATTAAAGTACCGAGGGTTTGGTTGCTCCAGGGAGCCTCCACCTAACTATCCAGGATAATATCCTCAAGCTTCACATGAGCCACTTGCTACCTTAAGATGCTTGTTTGCATACATGAGTCATCATCCACTGCGTCTTTCAAAATATTAGGGTTCACTTGTTCTGAACTCTGCACACAGGAGGGAAAACAAAGGTGAGCTCTGAGAGCGAAGCCTCTTTTGTTTTGCCCAGGAAAATGCTTCAAAACTTTCTGGATTTATGAACTTTGCGATCTATACTTTGTTGTATAGACAAACATATTTTCCCCTTTAAAGCTGTTTACAATAAACTTTTGCTCTATGTTCTCCCCAGCCCAGAGAGGACGTCCTGTAGTGGTGAAGGTTTATGACCACCAGCTGCTAATCTGGCATGTCTTCAGGATGATGGGAATTCAGAATGTCTGGATGTATTTGCAGAGGATTTTTGAGGATGGGTGAGGTTTTTGAAGATGTGTTTTTCCGTCAGGGGTTTTACTTTCAGCTCAATAAGTGTTATGGCTAAATAAAAACACAAAAAATCTGATATTAAAACAGTCCTTTTACACAATTTGCCAGATCTACTGATTTTGAGAAAGCTGTCTGTCTACATATAAATACCTATAAATAAATATAATTTTTTGCATTAGTAAAATTATAAATCCATGGGGAAGAACATTTGATCAAATCATTCTGTTTATAATATGTCATAAAAGAGAAAAAAATGGTATTGTAGACTAATTCTATTTTCTTAATCAATACTGCCCTCCTCTGGTGGATAATGTTTCATCCCACCATATTTCAGGGTGCAAAAATAGCTTTGCTAAACATATGTAGCTACACATATTAAACCAGAAGGCAAATGAATAAAACTGTTTTGCTTGGCTAACCATTAGATTAAACAGGATGAAGGCATGTTTAGAATTTGCACTCAAGCACCACAGGTGAGTTTATTGTTTTGTAGCAAGTCTCCTGATTTTCCTTAGAATGGAAAAAAGTGATACTCAGGTGAAAGATGAAGGCTTTCTATAGGGGCAAGATGTGTCCATGATGCTAAAATATAAAGAATGAAGTCAAAATAGAAAATGGCAGGGTGGGCTTCATGGCAAGAAGGCCCTGGTTCAAATCCCAGCAGGGACCTTTCTGTGAGGAGTTTGCATATTCTCTCTGTGCATGCATGGGCTTTCTCCGGGCACTGCAACTTCTTCCCACAGTCCAAAAACTAGCTTCATAGGTTGATTAGTGTACTTAGGTGTGAATGTGTGCTAAGGATTGTGTGCACTGTGACAAACTGGCAACCAGTCCAGGGTGTACCCTGCCCTTGCTTAACAGTAGCCAGGCAAGGCTCCAGCTACCCAGTGACCTAAAAAGGAAAACAGCAGGTTAAGAGGATGGATGGAGGGATGGAAGGAAAATATCAGGGGGTTGAATGAAGAGTTTTTTAAATATGTTTTTCTTTTTTGCTTGTGGATTAACATGGAAAATATGTAAAGTTGTTTAAAGGAAACTATGTGCCCTGATGGATAAGCATTGATTATGAATTTGATTAACACTGCAAAGGTAAATTAGGAAAAATATTAGTTCGTTTTGGCTTACACTTCTCTTTTTTTTATTGTCAAGCCTTTCATTATTAAGATATTTATGCAAAGTTAAGGACATGTTTATGCTAGTTTGTCATCAAGACACAAAAATATTGCAAAAATAATTTTCGCAAAATGTTTTGTGACAAAAGACGAGAGGAAAATCAAGTTTTCAGAGCACTTGTTTGAATTAAACAGTTGAAGATGTGTTTTGTCTTTGAATCTCTTTAACCCCCGATGGGTCAAATCCACCCATTTATCTTTTCTATTATAAAGTTCATTCACCTTTTTTTTTTATCTCATGAATGAATGAATGAATGATGAATTATAAAAGTTATTTGCGACATAGAAGCAGCAATTTAAATGTCCTTAATAGTAGCTTCTTACATTCAGTCAGCCTATTCCATCATCCCATTACAGGAAGAACCATTCAGAAACAAAAAAGATAAACACAATGCAGCTTCAAGAAGTGACCACATGGTGGCAGCACAGTCATTTCTAAATGCAGAAACTGCACCTCCTAATTTCTTTTGCTTTTTCAGCCACTGCAAGATAAACCTGCTGGATGGATTATGACACTACAGGTTATCTGCATTTTAAAGTGGGCTAAAGGGATTTCAATAATCTAACAAATTATTTTTTATTAATGTGTTTAAATAAAAATATCTGCTTAGCAAATGAAATTCCAACCCAGACAAAAAAAGTTGTTTTCAAATTAAATTCTCTAAAAGTCTTAGAAGACTAAGAAGATTTTCAAGCATTTGTTTGTACTCAAAGTGATTTAATTTCCAAACTACAAATAAAAAATTGTGATTTTATTCAAATTTAGACAAGCACTCTGTGATACCACATACAAATTGTGTCAGTTTTAGCCAGCAATACTGAGATGCATCAGAAAATAACGCCATTAGGAGTTTTTAAAATAAAAACTAATATATATTATTTTAGTGAGACTCTTTAAAATAAAAAAAGTAATTTCATATAAGTTGAATGGTTTAAGTTTTCAAAATTACACGAGCAGGACACCGCAACAACACCCACTCCAGAAAAACTGACTTAACTGAACAGAAAATAAAAAAGCCTCTTATGTGTGGAGCAGGTGCTCCTTCATTACATCACAATGATGGCGATGGACTTAACCTGCATCAAAATAAGCTGAGAGCAGCTAGACTTACAGCTGTTTTTCAAAGGGTGAATCTTCCACAGATTGAATAAATGTTATACAAAAAAGTTTTTCCATTGGCCGTCCTCCAAAAAATGTTTGAGAGTTTCCTTTGTGCTGTAAGCCAACCAGCAAGCCTATGAGATTGGATTTCCTCCAGATCTTCAGTGTTGGACACGATAACTTCAACAGCCTGTCATTCATATTTGCAGCACTAAACTGTCAATTTTACAACTTGAAAAAAATTGTGTTGTTCGCAGTTTACAGCCTAAAGTTGGTACATGTGCATATTCAGAAGCACAAATTGCTGTTTTTCATAATCTGTCACCTCTCAACAGTTGTTTTTTTTTTCATAAATTCAAAAGAAAATCTATTTGTAAAATGTACAACAGTAAAAATAACTATGAAATACATTTCTTGTAAAACCCAGAATGGAGATATATGAGAGCTGTGAGTTAATCACCTAGCTAACAAACCCCTGGACTTGTGTGTCCACCAAAGAGAAACATTTTTATGATAATCTTAAATGCTATTAGTATTTGTAACAGCAGAAATATATTTTAGGTGCAGTTGTGGTCAAAGTTTGAAGGATAAAATTACCATTAATCAATATCTGGAAATCACAACAATTTTATCTCTACAGTGCATAACCATTGCATCCCTAATTTACACCCAGAATTTTTTTTTTTTTTTTTTTTTAGTTAAAAACCTTCTAACTACACAGCTCTTTAAGATAACCAACATAACAAAAACAATTAAGTGTAAGCTGAAAAATAACCAATACTCCAGTTTTCTAATTACATCATAAGCATCATAAGTAAACGCCAAAGCCAAAGTCTGAGAGAAGTTATGAGAAATCATCATTATGGAACAGAAGCACAGAGAGCGGCCAGCATTGCAGGGGGAGCAGGGCAGTGACTTATCTACAGGCACACACCAGTTTCCATGGCAACATTTGATGGCAGAGGAGATAACAGAATGAGGTAATCACTCCTTTGAGCTTTGCCAGTGATTTCACAACATGGTAATAAATTGTTTCATTTAAAACTAGGTTGGAAAAAAGCCACAACCTTGTTGAATTTGATGATACTTTGGATATTTCTAATGTATAAAGTTCTACATTATATTTTTATTCTAAGTGGTGTTCTCTGGAAATAAACCTTGTTTTGTGTCACCTGTCAAACATCAGTGCACTTGTTTCTCAGTATTATCTAGTGAAACATTACTTATCAAGTTGAATGTTTTTTTTCTGAAAAAAAAATAGATTTGATCTGATACTAGGTAACATTTAAATACTATTTTGCAGCACAATGTTTCATTTAAATTCAAACTAAACAGTTGATCAGTATCTTTTCCCTCATTTAGAGCCACAGATGCAGATATTTTATTTTTTAGTTTAAGTATTTACTTTTTGTATTGATTGCTTTTGATGGTATCATCAATGTCAGAGTAAATGATGTTTATGTTTCCTGTTTGGTCCCAGAGCCAATTTCACCGGCATGCCGCTGATGCTGGTGACCTTAGCTGAAAAACCTCATCATTAGGAGACGGTGAAAGGCTTTTATGTCACTTTAGGTTGTTTCAACTTCCTCATTATTTCAAACTATGAATGATGACATACTCTGTCATTGGAAAACACATGCTCCCCACCCCACCTTTTTTATGAATCCTCTTTTTACATATCTATCCCACAGACTCAGTTAAACATGTGCATGGATGACCACAGTGAACACAAAATGCATGTTAAAGCTACAGTTTAAAACAAAAGTAGTGTCCCCGTTTGCTTCTTTTATTATCAATGAATTAGAATTTAAACAGTTTTCTTGCCACTCGAAGTCTGATTAATTGTAAATCAAGAAATCAATTAAGTTTACTAAGAAAAAATAGCCAATCAAAAAAATTGCTGTGATGGAGTGGCTCTTATAGAAACTTCCTCTAACTTCCCACATTATCTCTGAGGGAGTGCCAAGTCACCCTCCGGAGAAAACTCATTGTGGCTGCTTGTATGCAGGACTTTGTTCTTATTGGTTATGACCCAGAGCTCATGACCACAGGTGGGTGTTGGTACAAGAATTGAAAAGGGAGTTTAGATTTCTGGCTACTACGACCACATTACAGCGGCCACCACATCAGTCTGCCTGTTGATCTCACGCTCCATTCATCCTTCACTTCTGAGCAGGACTCCAAATCACTTAAAATCCTCCAATTGGAGCAGGAGCACTACACCCATCAGAAAAGACAAACTACTTACTCATTTCCAGTCTAGTACCATGGCCTCAGACTTGCTAGTGCTGATCGCCATCCCAGCTTTTTTATTCTTGAATGCGAACTACTCAAACGCACGCCGGGAGTCCTGGCTCAATGAAGTTAACAGGATAACACTGTCTGCAAAAAGCGGAGATGAAATCCTGAGGTCCAACTCACTGCTGGCCACATGGACCGGCCATCCTGATAGATGGCTGCGAATGGCTATCAGTGAGCTTATTTGAACCCTATACTCAAGGGGCCCAGCACAAGGCCCCACCCACCAGAGAGGCCCCCACACACCCAACCAAGCAACCAAACACCACCTAGGAGTTCTGAGCATCCACCCCAACCCCAGGCACGATCCCCGGCAAGCTACGCACTTCCTGCTCATCCATTCCTGCATCCATTTGCAGACAAATAGATCCATACGTGGTTTTGTTTTCTCCTCAGAGCTGGCGTCTGGCTCAAAACTGTACGGCTATCCATCCATCCATCCATTTTCTTCCGCTTATCCGGGACCGGGTCGCGGGGGCAGCAGTCTAAGTAAAGATGCCCAGACTTCCCGCTCCCCAGCCACTTCCTCCAGCTCCTCTGGGGGGACCCCGAGTCGTTCCCAGGCCAGCCGAGAGACGTAGTCTCTCCAGCGTGTCCTGGGTCTTCCCCGGGGCCTCCTCCCAGTGGGACATGCCCGGAACACCTCCCTAGGGAGGCGTCCAGGGGGCATCCGAACTAAATGCCCGAGCCACCTCAACTGGCTCCTCTCGGTTTGGAGGAGAAGCGGCTCTACTCCGAGCTCCTCCCGGGTAACCGAGCTTCTCACCCTATCTCTAAGTGAGCGCCCAGCCACCCTACGGAGGAAGCTCATTTCAGCCGCCTGGATCCGGGACCTCGTTCTTTCGGTCATGACCCAGAGCTCATGACCATAGGTGAGTATTGGGGCGTAGATCGACCGGTAAATTGAGAGCCTTGCTTTCTGGCTTAGCTCTCTCTTCACCACGACGGACCGGTACAGCGACCGCATAACGGTGGACGCAGCACCAATCCGCCTGTCGATCTCACGCTCCGATCTTCCCTCACTCGTGAACAAGACCCCAAGATACTTAAACTCCTCCACTTGGGGAAGGAGCACTCCACCCACCCAGAGAGGGCAAACTACCTTTCTCCGGTCGAGAACCATGGCCTCAGACTTAGCGGTGCTGACCCTCATCCCAGCCGCTTCACACTTGGCTGCAAACCGTTCCAATGCATACTGGAGGTCCTGGTTCGATGAAGCCAACAGGACAACATCATCTGCAAAGAGCAGAGAGGAAATCCTGTGGTTCCCGAACCAGACCCCCTCCGGACCTTGGCTGCACCTAGAAATTCTGTCCATAAAAACTATGAAAAGAACCGGTGACAAAGGGCAGCCCTGCCGGAGTCCAACATGCACTGGGAACAGGTCTGACTTACTGCTGGCTATGCGGACCAAGCTCCTGCTCTGGTCATACAGAGACCGGACAGCCCTGAGTAAGGCTTCCCGGACCCCATACTCCCAAAGTACCCTCCACAGGACACCACGCGGCACACGGTCGAACGCCTTCTCCAAATCCACAAAACACATGTGGACAGGATGAGCGAACTCCCACGAACCCTCCAGCACCCTGGACAGGGTGTAGAGCTGATCCACAGTTCCACGACCAGGGCGGAAACCGCATTGTTGTTCTTGGATCTGAGGTTCGACTATCGGCCGGATTCTCCTCTCCAGTACCCTGGCATAGACTTTCCCAGGGAGGCTGAGGAGTGTGATTCCCCGGTAGTTGGAACACACCCTCCGGTCCCCCTTCTTGAAAAGGGGAACCACCACCCCTGTCTGCCAGTCCAGTGGTACTGTTCCTGACTGCCATGCGATGCTGCAGAGACGCGTTAACCAAGACACTCCCACAGCATCCAGAGACTTGAGGTACTCAGGGCGGACCTCATCCACTCCCGGTGCCTTGCCACAGAGGAGCTTGTTAACTACCTCTGTGACTTCAGCTTGGGTAATGGACAGCCCCACCCCAAGGCTCTCAGCCTCTGCTTCCTCAAGAGAAGGCGTGTCAGCAGGATTGAGGAGATCCTCAAAGTATTCCTTCCACCGCCCGACAATGTCCCCAGTCGAAGTCAGCAGCTCCCCACCTGCACCGAAAATGGTGCCTGCAGAAAGCTGCTTCCCCTTTCTGAGGCGCCGGACGGTTTGCCAGAACCTCTTCGAGGCCAATCGATAGTCCTTCTCCATGGCCTCACCGAACTCCTCCCAGGACCGAGTTTTTGCCTCTACTACAGCCTGAGCCGCAGCTCGCTTAGACTGCCGATACCTGTCAGCTGCCTCTGGAGTCCCACAAGTCAGCCAGACCTGATAGGACTCCTTCTTCAGCTTGACGGCATCCCTTACTTCCGGTGTCCACCAGCGGGTTCGGGGATTGCCGCCACGACAGGCACCAGAGACCTTGCGACCACAGCTCCGAACAGCAGCAGAGACAATGGAGGTGGAGAACATGGTCCATTCAGACTCAATGTTACCAGCCTCCCTTGGTACCTGTTTGAAGTTCTCCCGGATGTGGGAGTTAAAGACTTCCCTGACGGAGGGCTCAGCCAGAAGTTCCCAGCAGACCCTCACAATACGTTTGGGTCTGCCGAGTCTTTCCGGCCTCCTTCCCCGCCATCGAATCCAACTCACCACCAGGTAGTGATCAGTGGACAGCTCTGCCCCTCTCTTTACCCGAGTGTCCAAGACACACGGCCGAAGGTCTCCTGAAACGACTACAAAGTCGATCATTGATCTCCTGCCGAGGGTGTCCTGATGCCACGTGTATTGATGGACACCCTTGTGCTCAAACATGGTGTTTGTTATGGACAAACTATGACTAGCACAGAAGTCCAACAACAAAACACCGCTCGGGTTCAGATCAGGGAAGCCGTTCCTGCCAATCACCCCCCTCCAGGTGCTACTGTCATTGCCCACGTGGGCATTGAAGTCACCCAGGAGGACAATGGAGTCCCCCGTTGGGGCACTTTCCAGTACCCCTCCGAGAGACACCAAGAAAGCTGGGTACTCTGAACTGCTGTTCGGCCCATAAGTCGAAACCACAGTCAGAGACCTGTCCCCCACCCGAAGGCGCAGGGACGCAACTCTCTCATCCACCGGGGTGAACTCCAACACTTGGCGGCTAAGCTGGGGGCTCACAAGTAAGCCCACCCCAGCCCGCCGCCTCTCACCATGTGCAACTCCAGAATGGTAGAGAGTCCAACCCCTCTCGAGAGACTGAGTTTCAGAGCCCAGACTGTGCGTAGAGGTGAGCCCAACTATATCTAGCCAGTACCTCTCAACCTCTCGCACAAGCTCAGGGTCCTTCCCTCCCAGAGAGGTGACGTTCCATGTCCCAAAATCCAAGTTCCATGACCGGGGTTTAGGCCGCCGAGGCACTCGCCCTCGACTGCCACCCAAACCACATCGCACCGGCCCCTTCTGAGCTCTCCTGCAGGTGGTGGGCCCACTGGGGAGTGATCCCACGTTGATCGTTCGGGTTTTACCCGACCGGGGCCCGTGGGAGGAGCCCCGGCCACCAGGCGCTCGCCTGCGAGCCCCAACCCCAGGCCTGGCTCCAGGGTGAGGCCCCGGTAACGCCAATCCGGGCGACGCAACTGGATCTATGATGTTTATTTTCATGTGTACGGCTGTACGGCTATACCGCTCTGATATTGCTCATCATTTTTGTTGCATTGGTAATGTTAGGTTGGTGTGTGAGGGGCTGTAAGCTAGCAGGAGAACACGTAAACAGTTAAATGATGGGAAATGGGGGCAGGCTTACTTAACAGTCTCAAAAAACAATTTAGAGGCAAATTTCTAATGATACTTTTTCATTACTTAGTTGGTAATTCAAGAACAATTTCAAACTTCTGCTGAAAGAACCTTTCATTTGGCTGTGGTGCAGCCGTAGAGCAGTCGACCTCTGATTGGAAGATTGCAGGTTCGATTCACGTCTTACCCACCCATGTGTTGAAGTGTCCTTGGGAAAGAGACATGAACCCCACATTGCCTCTGGTGGTTATAGGTTGGCGGTTCCGTTTTTTTTGGTTTCTAGAATGCATTCTTCATCCTGCTTCAGTATGATTAAAAAAAAGTGATTGGTAAAATGGCAGACAGCGGTTTGGTGTCAGATGATTTCTGTGGGAACATACAGTATGGTGCATGTGCCTCGAGACAGCAGCTTTATTCACACATGCAGGGCCAAGCAGCAATGACACTGGGGACAAATGCTGCAGTATCTCTGACCCTGCAAAATAATGACATCTTGCGATGCAGAACACTTCAAAACAACCCATGTGTGCACAGCCACAGCTCAAAAGTAGGTTTACAACCCTCAGCTTCGATGTGTTTTGGCAGAAAAATATTTATGAACGCAATTTCTTTCTGACCACGTGACTGGTCTAACATTTGCAGGCCGAAGGGAGAGAGCACTGACCTCTGGCAGATTAAATGATATTGTGAAGTCTCACACTAAGCCACAAGTTGGGTGGCCTTTTTTTTCATTGGGAGCAGATGGTGAGAGCGCATGCAACAGTATATGGGCTGAGGCACAGCGGCAGGGTTTTGCAGTGGTGGATTATTCTGAGAGACAGGGCCGTAATGGTTCATACAAATGATGAGTAAGCCCTGTGACTTGTTCTCTGGGTGTGAGCATATGGACGGCAGTGGCAGAGAGATTGAAGGAGAGAAAGACGAACTGAGAGAGCACTTCTGTCGTGAGACCAGGATTAGGCTCTTGGTCACTGCATGCTGCTGTAGCGGCTGCTGTTTTGCAGATTGCTCTAGATTGTCAGAGATTATGTGCCATGAATGAATGTCACACTGAATGAATGAATGGCGGTGTGATGTTCAAAACAACACAGCACGATATCCGCACGCCGCTGTCCTTTAAAAACGGAAAAACCGACAGGGAGACGGTTCATGATTTATTCAAACCAAGTAGCTGACGTTGCGGAAATCATATTTTATTATTACAGAGATGTGAAAGAGCGATCTCTGCTTGAGCAGATTGACATTAACTTTATTAGTCAAATGATGCATGCAAAGGTCAAGTGAAAGTTCCTTTTATCAACATTTTCTCCCACCTTGAGACTGTAAGCAAAAACTAAATAAAGTACAAAGATAAAATATATCTCATAATTACATACAGTATTTGAGGTTAACCAGAAAAGAGAAATAGCTGCACACTTTAATATGTTTTTTACCCAAGGCACACAGCTTTGCATGGGAACACTGCTTCCCATGTGTGCAGCCTTGAGACATACCCCCTACCCCCAACCCACGCACACAAGCGCGCAGACATCTGCATCACTAGCCTTTGTTTTCACCAGTCAGCACATATGCCAGCCCTGATCAGGAGTGTTTGTGAAAGTGACATGAATAGAACAATGATATTTCTCAGGGGTGAGTTTTTAAGCTGAATCAAAATCACTTTTTACCAAAAAAAAAAAATCCATTCTAATTTAGTTATATAAAAATACAATCGAAGCTCCATCTGTAGCAGTGTTAAAAGGACTATGGGCCACAGGCTTCTCTAATGGCACTGTGATTTGATAAAACAAAAAGCAAAGGAGCCTGAGGAGGCCACAGCCTTACTGGAGGAAATGCACAGCAAGCTTATCTGTGCATGATATTTACTAAGTAGAAAAATTGCTCCCCAAAGCAAAATTTCATGTAATTTAGCCTTCTTGTATTTCAAAGTGGGCTCATGTCACAGAGAAGTCCACACTAATGTCAAACCCGTGTATTAACAGTCTTAAAATCATATCCAATACAAAATCATGAGATAATGCTTCCAATAAGTTTGGTGTAAAAATCCGAAATATTAATCAGGGGATATCCACACCTTTTTTAAAAAGGCCCCATTTTAAAAATGCATTATACGTTTTTAATACTTTTTATTTCTTTAATATTTTTATTACGAGCAGTGTTGGCAAGAAAATAACTTAAAGAAATACTGCAAACACACACAGTAAATAATGTTACTGTACCATTTCCATTAACATTTTAAATATATTCAAGCCCAAAGTTATATCATTTTACTGCTTATTTTAAATAATAATTTTCATTTGTTTGTAGAGGCTTTAACACCTTCATGCCCGAAATTATTTTAAATTATTTAAAAATGATTCTTCAATATTTTCATTCAAGGTGATGCTAAATTAAGTGTCCTGGATTATGCGGTACATTGCAAATTAGCAACAAACGACATGAAGGGGTTAATTAAATGAGTCCAATGTTGGTTCTACTTCAGGTCGCCCACCCAGACAGTCATAGGAAGGAGCCAGCCCAGCGAGGCTTTAATTCTTTCCTACCAGAACCTGAGTAAGGAGCTTATTTATTTGAGATTGGCGGTGGGATTTGGCCAGAGACTTCCACTTATTCAGTAGAAGTACACAGTGACCCAGCCTTACCTGATGTTTTGTCGACATCTGAAAAATCCTTCATCCCTAAAAGTGCAATGGCGGTCTGCCGTGGGAGTTAAATCAATTTGTTTTTAATTTATATATTTTTTAAGTTATTTGCTTGCTTTTATTTATTGAAGAGACAGGGATTGGAGAGCTAAATATATAAACAGATGAGTGTTGTTTATGAAATATGCAGGATTTCTGGATTTGATTTTTATTTATGTGCATTAATTGTTCACACTCTCAGTTGGCCAGATGCTGCTAAAACATTGAAAAAGTGAAAGTGAGGTTTTACACTCTGCATACATTTTCATTTGTTCACCACATGGCTGCAGTCTGCATAGATTAGATGCACTTGAGCTGGTTTGTGCAACCATTCTTGAAAATCAGGAAGAACTTTTGTTTGTGTGTGTGTACACGTGCACGCACGTGTGTGCATAAGTGTGAAAAAGGCTGCAGGGATTCAACAGCACATTATTGAAGTGGATGCCTTTTCTCCATTAGCCAAAGAATGAAAAAGTGGTGCTGAAATTGCAGCACCATGGACAGTTTCGCAGTCAACGTAACCTCTGGCCTCTGGACAAAAACCTTTGTTTCCCTTCATATCAAGACCACACAACAATTTCTTGTGCTGCCTTTTTGATTGTCAAAACTTAAGATAAGGAAGTTATGAACGCGACAACCTAAATTATAGCAGTGCAGACATTTTGAATTGGATAAATGGTTCATTTAAAGTCCTTACAGGTGACTATCAACACAGGGATGCAACCAAGTCTTGTTACTGCAAAGCCAAAAAGAAACCCCATATTATCACTCCTCCCCTTCCATGCTTGGCAATAACCATTTTTCTGTGTTTTTAACAACCATGGTAGTGGATGATTCTGGCAGAAGTGCCCTACATTTAGTTCTCATTTTGTTGAAAAAGCTTTCTGCCAAAATTCTTAAATTCATTTGTACAATTGCACAGAGTGGGCTTGCCCTCATAGTTCCTTTTAGACAGAAGATGCTTCTTTGTATTTTTACTGTCAACATTTACTATGCACAGTTGTGATGTTTGTTTAATACTGCGCTAAAATTATTCATTAAAGTTGTCCCTGTCAGTAAAGCTAGTCAGAATTAGTGATGTCATGTCTTTGGACAGCATTCTGTTACTAGCAAAGTCAAAAGGGGTCACATGCCAAATATTTTCTTTATCTGACGCCCTGCGCTGTCAAAGATCGTTGTACAATCTGCATTGGAGCTCCTGTAGCGAAAAAAAAAGATTTTCTCAATTTCACTTTGGACAGCTGACATGACATGAAGAGTTACATTAGGAAATTGGCATATAAACAGAATATATAATTTGAACTTTCACAGAAGCAGTCTCAAAAATAAGGTCCAGCATATAACCCTGGAATAAACAATGTTTTCAAAACTGTTTTAAAATGTTGGCCCAAAAATTTGTGTTAATTGGTGAGGTGCTCAGCAAGGCAGAAAGCATATTACACTTTCCACATGTAGCTAAATGCACAGCTCCTCCAACAATATGTGTTTTTATTGCAACAAAGCTGCCACCTAAAATGCACTTATTAAAATTAAACAAAGTTCCATGCATCTTTATATAGTTGACATACATAGCAGTGATCAAACCGGACTTGTCAAACAGCGTTGAGATATTAAAGACCATCCTTTGTCATCTGGGCAGAAAAAATGTCAGAATGCAAAATTAATCAAGTGTTTTGAATAAATTTCCCTACAAAATAACATCTGTTTATGACTTTGTGATTTAAAAAAAAAAAATGTTTGTCAAAAAAATAAAAAGATATCCAACTCACCACATTACCAGAATGTGAAACTGTGGGGTTATGGACCCAGGACATTTGTTTTTTTTTTTTTTGTTGGGTTCCACTTCCTGTTTTATTTTGTTGCTGGTTGTTACTTCCTGTGTTCTCTCCCTCCTTATTGGCACACCTGTTTCCATTTACCTCATCCCCTCCTCCTGTTATAAGTCTTCGTCTCCCCTGCACTGGTTGTCGGATGGTCTTTTGTACCTTCATGAGTTTGTGTTCAGTTTCTTGTGAACCTTTCTCAATTAAACGAGAGACTTTGTACTTACGAGTGTCGTCTGCATCTGTGTTCACACGTCAACCCTGACAGAAACTGGTAATCTATATTTAATGTTGGGTTTTGAATCTTTAAATACTGCTTACATTTTGAATGAAGTGCTTCAAAATTCTTGTTAAAAAATGCTTGAAGTGGATGGAGAAAATAAATAATTCTGAGAGGTGAAATTAAAAAAAAAATCTTTCCACAGAAAAAAGGACTAAACCCAGAAACTGCACTTTACTATTCTATGAACCTACAACTAACCCCAATTTCTGTTGGATAAAGTGTAGTAACACCTCTTTTCATGTTTGAAAAACAACTTTTTTTTTTTCCATTTGTACAGCAATAAATGTAAAGTTTTTAGATTTAAAGTCAATTTTCTTTTTTATGGAAAAAAACAAATGTTTACTTCTGAGGAAACACTGGATAATAAGGGAAGAAGTCACCAGCTGCAATCATTTTTATCTTTTATAAAAGTGTTTCCAGTGTCTTTCAGTCACGATTATGATGTCTAGTGTTTTTTTCTACAACAGTTTCTGCAGAGAGGCAATAGTTGATTAGAAACTCAGCTCTCAGTTGTTGGTGTGACTTGTCATTTCCTACCATCCCTTTGTTTACACTCTCTCCTGCTAGCTTACAGCCCCTCATAACCCCCCAACCTAACATTATTGGTGCAGCAAAAAAGGAGAGCAATGTTGGAGCAATACTTAACCAATTTAAGTACATAAAGCACTGCTACAAGCTTTTTCCAACTGCATTATTTCATATGCTCCTGATTCTCAGTGATTTGAATAAAGAAATATTCTGAAACGCAGTTTTAATCCTATTTTTTTTCCACATGCACATCCTCAGTCACGAGAGAAATACTGAGAATCTATTAGGAACACCAAAAACATAATTTCACCAGAGTGGGTTTAATGTCTGTGGTGGTCCACCAAAGTTCCCAGTGAGGACAAAGTTTTTGCACTTCCATAAATCTACAACAAAAGCAAGAAAATAGGAAACAGACTCAGTTTGTCAGATTTGTTCTGATCGTATGTTTTGTTACGCAGCAGCTGTCAAGCATGGAGGCAGTGCAGTGATCATATGGGCTTTTCTTTGAAGCCACAGGACCAACTTGCATTTTATTGAGCCAACGGTGAACTCATCTGTATACCAAAGCCTTGTTGACTCAGACATGAAGCCATCTGTCTGTCAGCTAAAGCTCGACTGAAATTGGGTCATATAACAAGACAATGATCACAGCGCACCATATCTACAGGAGACAGCCTAATAAAGAAGAGTCCAAATGTTGCCTGACAAACTTCCGTCTCTGACTGAGTTTCTGTGGAAAACCCATGTAGAGCTTACAGATCACAACGAAGTGAAGCAGTGTTGATTCTGACTAAAACTAAATAAATCCACTCTAAACTCCAAATGATGGCGCTTTGATGTACCTTTTTCGGCTGTGATAATCTGCTCTGGCTCTCCAGTTAAAGAAGTCTCTCAGCCTGGGGGAGGGTGGGGGGTGTTTGTTTTTTTTCACACGGGGTGGGGGGAAGCTGCAGTGGTGACACAGGAGGGGGGTACCCGAGGTAGAGCGAGCACAAGCCCGCTGGGAGCAACGTCACTCCCCTTGACATATTAACCGCTGCCCACTGCGAGCGCACAGCGCAGCACGACAGCGCGCGCGTCTGGATCTCCTCCATCCATCCCCGACACGAAATGCGTTGCGAACCGAACCGCACGAACCTCCCCGACTCCGTGCGATTCGGCGAGGAGGCATTGAAACGCACGGGCACCCAAGCGGGCTGAAGAGGTCCAAGCGGGCGGGCGGGCAGGTTAGTGGAAGGAGGAAAGTGCGCTGCGCGTCGGGCATGCTCAAGGAAGCGGCACAAAGACAACGTTTGCAACTTCGGGATTTACTTGTAAAGGCGCTTTTACTGGAGATCTGGGAATAATCTGTAAATAATCATGCCTGTAAGAAGAGGTCACGTTGCGCCACAAAACACGTTCCTTGGATTAATTATTCGGAAATTCGAGGGTCAAAGTAAGTATCTTATGGGGATTTATTCATTTTTTTACGCATGTGAATAAATATTACACTTTTTCCTATTACATTTAAATAGACATCAACTTATGTCAATAAGTCAATTAAAACGTGATTTGTGTGATTTTAGTTGATATTTACTTTTTTTAAATTTAAAAATAGTTTAAAAATGATGAACATCTTAATCTGTCATTTGAGAAACTATGGCAGATTCTGAGAAACTATGACAGCTTCCCATGTTTCTTCTTCCCATCCAGACAGAAAATTTGTAATAGCCAATGCCAGGGTGGAAAACTGTGCTATTATCTACTGCAACGATGGCTTCTGTGAGATGACAGGCTTCTCCAGGCCAGATATCATGCAGAGGCCCTGCACCTGTGACTTCCTGCATGGAGACCTGACAGACAAGGATGCCATCAAGCAGGTGGCTCAGGCTGTGCTTGGGTCTGAGGAGCGCAAGGTGGAGATCACCTACCACCGGAAGGACGGTGAGTAACTGACATGGCACAACGGTGACTCCAAGCCTCTCTAAGCTGAGAGGTGTCTTTTGTTGACGTCTGAGCTGCAAAGAGGTAGGATAGCCTGCCTGCCTGGCTGCTGCAGCTACTCTCACTCTCCGCTTCATGATGTGGCCTGTCACTTGCACACTAACAATCCAGTCAGTTACAAGCTGCAAACCCCACATTACCCCAGGGTAGAAAAACATCTTGGATTAAAAATAATTCCATTCTATGTTGTTGTTGGTTTTTTTTGGAGGCAATATACTTATTTATTTGAAAGTAACTCATCATTTTTTACATCCTTATACTTACAAAGGAGTTTGCACAGGAATTTAAAATACAATAAACACTTATTTTGATTAAATTCTGATTAAAATGTGTGCAGGCACACTAAAAAACACAATTATAGTCTTTTAGATCTTTAAGTGTGCCAATACCTGCAAATGGAAGCTCATATGTCCATCCATACATGCCATCATTTAATGGAATGTTTTTTCCTTTTAAAACTATTATGGTTTCAGGTCTAAAGCCAGCTAAATAAGCATGCTTTTATTTACCTTTGCAAGGGGAAATCTATTTGCATAAACAGTGCATCTTGGTTTTTCCTTTTTACACATAAATTTTTAATTTAATGGTATGAAGAAGGGGGGAAAAAAGCAATAAAAGAAGCTGTGTCAAGTCATCCATTATGAATGGGGTTCTATAGTTTGATTGGGTGTAGGAAACAATGATCACAGTAAGAGACCATAAAAAAGACAGATGTTGAAATTGTGACATCAGCCGCCGGTTGGTGTGCTCAGATTTTGAAGTCTTTTCTTCTTCACATGGGCAACAATCCTGTTTAAACAACTGATGTAATCAATGGTTATAGAATGAGGGAGCTTTGAAAATCACAATTTCAGATTTAAGCCTCAGTGCAAAGGTAAATACTGGATAATTATATAAATTAATGCAGAATTTTGCTAAATGTATTTTTTATGAGTTGAAATTACCTGCCAGTTTGCCTGGGTTACTTTGTGGAGTATTTACTTTAGTCATGATTTATAGTTAGGATTTACATCTGCTTTTGAAGCCATTGGTCACTTACTATTAACAGTTCTATAAATGTGGTTTGTGATAGCTTTGATTCATGTACTGGGGTTTGTGTTTTAAGTGGTATGAATCCCTGTCTGGCCATGAATGATGCACAGCAGGGAAAGCAATACGGAGTCAAGAGAGATTTAATGTAATGTTTCCACTCAGTTTAAATCCCCGGATTGACCACCTCCTGCTGTGGTCTCACAGGAACACGGCACATATCAGTACAGAGAAAAGCTGAAAGCACACCTTACACCCCGGGATCACTTTTCCTCTTTACTCATTCCTGATTCTAGTTATCACCTAGAAGTGGGACTTATTGGTACAATACCACCAGTTTGAAGGGATTTGAGATCGTATCTGAATCACACATGTAAAGTATTTTTATTAAATCATCACATGCTGCTTTAAGGTTATCTAAGGTGAAACATACATTTACAAAAGCATGAGTATTTGTGTTGGTTTAAAAAGTCTTATGTAGACTGATCTTATTGCTTCTTTTATTTTTTGCTCTGCCCCTCTGTAGCATCAACAATTTTGGGCGATCAGCTTTAATTGGAGCCAGCTCTCTTCTAATTGGTTTATTTAAAAAACAAATCTGGAACCTAACCTTTTACTAAGTGATTATGAAGTGAAGCCATTGTCCTGTCCATGTACCTAAACAGACAAAAGCACGGGGAGATTTGTAAACAAAAGCTGGAGATTTGAGTTGCTCTACAGCTTTGTGCTAAACACTGCAACTCATCTAACACATCACAATGAAGATCTTCCTGTAACAACTGTAAAATAAAGCACATTGATCTTCCCAAAAGAAAACTGCATGCACTGATTATTCAAAAACAGACAGAAGACTACTTTTTCAGCAGAGTCCTGGGCAGGTAAAACACCCTTAACCCTTGCACTACCCAACTAAGACACAGTCAATTAAAAAAAGTTTTATTATGCTCCCCATTGCATTGAGAGAGTAATACACACAATTAATGCTTTTAATAATAGTTTTTCTAAATTGTCTCTACTGTTTGGTCGAGCAGGCAGGTAAAGGGTTCAAAAAGTAGTCTTGTGGCAAACCCAGCATAACCGGATAGTGTAGTTGCATATAGATGCATTAAAAAGATTCCATCGTTAAAACATTAAAAAATCCATTGTTGCATCTCTGTCCAGGCAAAATGCTTAGCATCCACTGTAGCCTGATCTAAATATCCAAAGTTTTGATGTTTTAAAGACCAACTCCAATGAAAATTGTGTTTTCAACATTTTCTCACAGAATTTTTCTCAAATTGCGTTTTTGAGTTTCTTTTTTCAAATTGTTGTGAATCAGGAGCAGACAAAAAAATGCCCTTGGTGCTACAGTCAGCAGGCCACAAGCTCCCTGCTCCGTTCCATTTCAATGCATCCACTTAAAGACAAATAGATCCATGTACGTCTTCATTTTCCTCATCTGAGCTGAAATCTGGCTCAAAACTGTACGGTTGGATTGCTTCAGGATTGCTCAACGTTTTTGTTGCCTAACTGTGAGGGGTTGTAAGCTAGCGAGAGAGAGTGTAAACTTAGGGATGATGGGATATCATTAGAGGCATACTTCCACGCCAAAAGTCCCGCCTACAACTCAGAGGGAATTTTCTGAGGAACTTCTGCCACACTGCACAAACTTTGTCCCTGAAAACGACACCCATTTTTTCATTTTGGCTAAAAACGGCGTAATCATAATTGAAAGACCATTGGAAATGCTTTGAAAATAGATCAAAATATGATTGGAGTGGCACTTTTAACGGCATGGCAGATAGCATACATAAACCACAAAATAAACACAAAAATCTCAAGTGGTCTCCTTTAAAGAGTGTCAGCAGACGGCAGGAAGGAATATTTTATTCAAAATTTCTGAGCCGAGGACTTAATTTTTAATTGTGAGTTTGATGAAATTCCAAGCAATGGATACAAAGTTTAATCTATTATTAGCTATTCAGGTCATTTTCCTCTTATGTTTTTTGTTTTATTTATTGTTTGCTTTGCTAATGGCAATCCAGGAGCCAACTGCTTAACAGGGATTTTTGCAAAAACCTGCAAAATAAAAAAAATCAAACAGCACAGTCTGGGTTTTCCTAGCAAGAGCAGAAACAGCTTAGTTTATGAATAAAAGGATTTTTTTAAGCAGCTTCCTTTCATTTCCCATCCTTCCATGATGTTTGCATCTCCCTTACTGCAAATCTCCGCTGTCACGTGCCTGTAATGTTTGAGGAGTTGTGAATGAGAGACCATCTTACACTATCTTTGCTTCCAGTCTCGACAATCCTCCCTAGTGAGTGTCACAGCTTCAAGACACAACTCTTAATACTTCTCAGATGTATTTGCAGCGAGCGCGTGTACTCATGAATAAAGATGTCAGGGCTGACAGTGCAGCGATTGGGAATGAGCAGCTTACAGAGTAAATGCATTTAACTGCTATGGAGGACACAATTCATGCTCTCCAAGTGCTGTAGGGGAATGAAAAATTCATGCCATCCTTGAGAGCAACGAACCTATTGATTCAAGTCGGCCTACAAATTGAAGTTGATGGCTGGAAATTGAGAGTATTCAATGACGATCATCCTCACAGTATTTTAAGTGACAATTTTTAATAAAAAAAAAAAAACACATCAGACAATCCTTTGCATAAAACTATCCTTTGTTGTCTGAGCCAAAAATAATAAAATAAACCGATTACTAGTGTTCTTTTTTTATCTCTATTGAATCCAATACAACCTAAAGCCTTGTTTAAAAAAATAAAACAAGGGTTTTGTGGAAACCTTAATCTGCAAACTAAAACCTTTTAACTTATTTAGCCTTGAGAGCTTAAACCATATGCTTAAGCTGTAAGTTGCTATCTCCTCATCTTCATCAATATTTTTAGGTGTAAAATAAATAATTTTTTTTGCCTCCTGTGGGTTTTAGATATTAGTAAATACTTGAGTATTTACTTGAGTAAATACTTAAGTTTTGATAGTAGAATCCTTATTTTTTGAAGATCTAAAAAGCAAAAGTCTCCCTTTTGTTTCCCGTCCACAACCACCATGGGAACATTTTTAAAAAGTGAGATTTGGATTTGATGACACCACGTGGCATCAGAAGCAACAAAGCTTTGGCCTTTTTCACTGAAAAGGCAAAAAAAAAAAAAAAAAAAGTTAAGCAGCTTATGTGTATGCTTAGAAATTAAAAGTATTGGAACAGTGTGGTAGCACACCAAAGTTTTCTGCTATTTGAGGACTGTGGCTCTTTTTTTCTCCTTCATTTCTTCATCTCAATGTGCAGAACCAAAGCCAGTTTTGGAGAGGATGCCACACATGCAATTGTCTCCCAACAGGGATGCATTATCAATGAGATAAATGCTTTCAGTCAGTGGTTTTCTAAAGCTATCTTATTCCACAGGGTGTAATAATACTTTGTATCTGAATGAGTCTTAACAAAAGGAAGCCGAAACCATGAAGCAGGCAAAAAGCTAAATGGATAATAGCTACATAACAGTGAGAGCTTAGCTGACTGTTCTGGGACATGTGGTGTGCGTGGGTGCAGGGTTTCATAGGTGCCTCCCCACCAAGGGGACCGAAGGGCCAAGTGCTCCTACTGAGGGTCTAGTGACAGAAGAGTGAGGACAGAGTCCCTGCAGTACACAAGGTGTGTGGCAGAACACTTTGATGACTAAACTCTAAAAGAGCATATTAATTTTTAATCATGGTGAGCCTTCTTTGGTGTCTTGCACTTCAATTTTCCTCATCTAGTGTCATATCAATTCATCCATGCATCCATCTCATTTCTATGCTTGCTTCATTATGTTCAGGGTTGTGGAGAGGCTAGCATGTATCCCAGCTGTCACTGGGCAAGAGGCAGGGTACCAGTCCAGCAAAGCCTTCAATCCCCAGGCAGTCTCCTGTCTAAACACTAACAGCTTAGCTCCTGAGATCAGGTGTGCCACTCTATCATTGGACCTCTCAGGGGCAAATAAGACAAATAGCCCTTTTCCACTTGGACCTACTCTGCATTGCTTGAGTTTACCTACTTTTTTTTGTCCTGGATTGGGTCTACTACTTCTTTGTATGGTCCGATTGTGCCAAGCTTTTTATTTATGGAATTTCATCTAACTACAATCCACTGATTAATTCAGTCTTATGCTACTTAAGCATGTGTGCAGGTGTGGTGCATTCCATAACATGCTAAACGGGCATTCTTAAATGCGTTTTGAGCATATGGTGTTCACACTACTGACGCTACCCGATTCTAGCACATGTACTAACAATTGGAATAGGCTTGGTGTGAAATTTGGAAGCGGTCCAAATCTAGGCTTTTTCTTTCACAGCTCTATTCTGATATATGAAAGACCTGGTGTCGTAGAATTCCACCCAAGCACAAACAGTAATAGTTATTAATTTCTCCTCCATAGATCAATTTTGTTGGCACTTCCATGGTTTGAAAAGGAAGCTACCTATATGTGGCTGCCAAAGCCGAGTTCCTGATTAATCAAAGTTCAACTGGTTTAACTTTTGTCACAGGTTTAACAGTAGAACATTTTGTACGAAGATCCCAAAACAGACTTAAAAACATACCTAGTGGTGCAGGATTGTAAACGTTTTAAATGCGAAAGCCCAGAACAAGCATTTATCACATAGACTTTTCATTGGAAGTGGTTGGTCAAATGAGCACTTCTCAGACCAGTGTGAACGTAGCATTAAAATGACACTAAACTTCTCCCTTTTGGATGACTTTCAGTGAAATTGGATTTCCAGCAGCTAAAATACAGTAGATGTAGCACACATTTGCAAAAAAAAAAAATATATATGAATGAGTATTAAAATATTTTGTACTCCATTTCCTCCTCTTTCTCAGTGAGGAGCTGAAAAGCTTGATGGAGTCACACAAGCACATAGAATACACATAGTAACACACTATAATAGTCGTTGGCAGTTTACATTGGGTTATTGTAGAACTTTTATATTTTAGTCCCTGTCAAATCATTTTGCCATGATAATCCTCTTTGTTTGGCAGGAGTGTCAACTATAAAAACAGACACAAAAAAAACACAGCAAAGAGCACAAATGAAGTGCAAATAATGAAAAAGTTTGAAAATATCTTTACTAAGGCTGTCAAGGTTAACGCACAAGTTTAATTTTTTTTAAAAAATGAATGTGTTAATATGTATTAACGCTAGTTAATGAATAAATGAATGAAAATGTGTTACATTCCCGACTGTTCTAGAGAGAAACATTTTTATTGTAGGGCAACTGTACCCAAGTTAGTGCTTCTTTTAGCTTACTGTCATACTGTACCTCACCTAATGGCAGCGCGTCTTTCTTCAGCTTAATTCTGCTGCATGAATCTCCTGTTCAAGAGTGTTTTAGTTCTCCTTGCAGGATTAAATGTGATCAAAGGACTCTGGCAGAAAAAATATGAAAAAAATATTTGTCCACCGATATGAGATATAGGTGACAATTTATAAATTATTTGAATAATTTTCATTTCAGTGTTCCAAAGGTAATATATGATCATATATATGGATATAGTTTACTCTGAAAGGCTTAAGAAAAGTCATGGTATGGCCCCTTTAATGTATTTAAAGTATAACACCTATTTAGTGTTTGGATCTGACATAAGTCTGCACTGAAAAGACATGAGGTGAGGCAGGCAGTAGCTCTGCTGCAACTGTAGAGGGCGAACATGTGCTCACGTTCATTCTTTGGTGGTTGCTAGAAAAGTTCAAAAGGGGTTTGTTATTTTATGTTTTGCTTTTCTTTTCTTTTTTTTTGTTTGTTTGTTTAGTTTTTTATTATTATTTTGGCTAAAAACGGCATAATAAAGGCCACTGAGAAGGCTTTTAAAGTAGCTAAAAATGATCAGAGGGGTCTTTAAGGGGTTCAAGCTTCAAAGTAAAAAAACCTTTACAAAAATGTTTAAAACTAAAAGGAGTACTTTACGACAAAGTCACAGAGAGGCGTACGGACTTTAGTTATAAGTAGTCAGTGCCTCACCAGTCAGAAACATCATCGCACATTAGTGGACTTATGTCAAGCAATTTTATCAGCCCAGTGTTCATTGTAATTCCTTGGTTGTTGTTGTTTGTAAAAGACATCCTTTTTTGCACTACTATTCAACAACGGCCATCCCATTTAAGCAGTTCTCAAGTCTAACAGAAGATTACTACAAGTGAGTCAAACCTGGCAAAGTAGATTCAACTATAATTAAAGCTACAGTTACAGAAAAACACCCAAATAACTAATGTTAAAATGAATTTTTAGCTAAAAAGAACATGAGAGGGGCTCCAAATAGATAACACAGAGACACAGCTAGCATACAATCAAACAGAACTACAATGCTTACATGTACATCCTGACATGCAATATCCTGCCTGTAAAGTGAAATTGCTAACCACCACACCATGCTGCTCATATGAGTCCTTTCTTAAAGCAGTTGTGGAAAGTTAAGCAGAATTTAAGATTACGAGGCAGAGAATGATTGGATAAATTTGAACTGAAGTGAAGCAATGTCTGAGCTGCTAGTTATTCCTAATGGCTCGGGATGATGATTGAAGATGAAATTAGGCCAGGCTATCTAGCTTGCAGAAGATATTAAGATATGGCCACAAGCCTCAAGGGCTCCAACAAAGGGTTAGATTGCATGGTTTCTCCCTGAGTATCCTAGTCCTGATAGGTTATGCCCCAGTTATGTTATGCACTGGCTTAAACAGAATAGCCTGCAAACAGAAAAACGTCACATAACATTAGTCAAGCTTTTTTGTACCAGACAGTAGTTTAAGGCCTGTGTTTAATGACTGCAGTGATGGAGAGTGCACTGAAAGATGGACATGAATCCAAAAATCACCATTCAGTAGTTTTACTCAAAGCAGATGAAATTTTATTAAATAGTGTGAACTCCAAATAAAGAAATTTGTAATATTTTTACATAAAAATGGATCAGATAACAATGAAAACTATTTTTCTTATTACCAACAACCATATGAGTGTATGAATTTTTAATACATATCAGCACATTTCTGCTTGACCTTTGAGAGGTCATTGTAATTGAGTCCTGGAATCACTTGATTAAGCACCAATGTTTTAATAATTAATGATGGAAATGGGATAATGTAGTAAAATTTCCATTATGAAAAAAGAAGCTTGCCCTCACGTGCTGATTATTTATTCAGACATCTGTAAATGACGTTTCTTGGCTCTCGTGAAAACAAAAGACACACGTTAAAAGAAATAATACACATTCCTACCCCTGTAACCAATGGAAACTGCTGAAATGGTCAGAAATGTTCATTATAAATGGCAGCTGTGACAATGAGGGGTCTCAGTATGAGGTTTGGTAAAAGATAAAGATGATGAAAGAGTTTTAAGCTAAATGGACACTAACCCTCTATTCTGCAGTTAACATTTATGAAAGCAATGGGAAAGAGGACATTCATTTCACATTGGAGTTGAATTTGATCAGTCAAAAATAGCAAACTTCTGAGGTAAAGGGACCAACAATGACAAAAAGTAATAACTATGAAAACGTTTAACATCTCTCCTTCATTTCCTATCATTAGACAGGTCTGTGCTTTTTTTCTGTCCATCACAACAAAGTACATATTTTCTTGTCATTATTTTATTTTATTTTTTTTTTTATGATAGTAGTAACATTCAGCCACAGTATGGTGCAATGTAAAGCAATTGTTAAATACATTTTTGCGCTGAGTGAAGCGGATGATAAACTCAAATATATAATTTGATTTTGCATATTGAGCTGTGTTTGCACAGCTGGGTTTGTTTTCATCAAACTGATCTCCTGCAGTGGGTTTTAATTCAGCAGTACCAACAGCCTCGTTTCACCTCCAAAAATGTAGCATGAACAAATACCACGCACACAACTAATAACTGCACAAATGTCTTTGCAGACCCATGCATATATAAATACGCAAACTAACTCACATGCACATATGTATACACACACGCTAAACATGTATCAGAACTGCACAAATACAAATGTCTGCGTTGGGGTGGGCCACCTGTGCTCCGGTGAGTGTGTTTTGGCAAATGTATAATACTGCCACAGAATGTGGTGAAAAGTGTTAGAACCAGAAGCCCCTGCACAGAACACACAGCAGGTGGTGCAGCACCAGTGGCAGCCAGGACCATTCAGAGAAGCAGACCAAGAGACATTCCGCTCTAGAAAACCCAACAACAGCCACTGACGATCAGGACTAGTGGAACCCCTCCTCTGCCAGATAGCGGGAGGGCCCAGGCAATGCAAGCCCCAGCCCCAACAGAGACTGGTCCCCAAGCCCCACCAATCCCAAATGAGGGGCCTGCAATTGCCATTAAGTCTTGAGCGTCCTGCCCACCAACCCCACAGACTAATTAGCCCCCCAAAAGATTCCCGCATGAATCTCCAGACGGGTCATTAACCGGCCCTGCAGTAAATCCAGCACAAGGCAGTGATAAGGACAACCGTCCCTTGTGGTGATGAGGGCCAGAGGTCCTCGACACGACAAAAAATAAATAAAAAAGGTAAGCCAAATCTGACCAGGATCCAGTCTCTTAGACAAGGCCAGACATTCCAGGGACCCTCCTCTCCATGGGGACCATATGGCCACCAGAGAAACATCAGCATCAAATGAGCTCACCACCCCCTTTTTTAGCAATGTACAAGTATATCATGTGTTTTAATAAGGTGTGTGAGTACTAAAAGAGATCATTAAAATTTGGTGAATGGGGTGGATGGTGTCCAATCCCCCTGAAATTAAAAATCAAGAAAGGATCAGATCGTACTGTTGCCGGAACACCTACAGTAAAGCAAAACAAAGGCAGGCGGTAAACAACACAAGACTCAAGGTGTTGTCTATGCAGGACAAAACAGAAGCTTTAAAAAGGAGAGGTAGACACAAGAAAATCTTATCAAGGAGGTTTAGTATCCAGCAAACTGAAAGCCTCCAGACCATATAAACTGATGCAGAAATTCTATTAAAATGCTTTATTAGTTCCCAAGGGAAATTAAGAAATGTCAAAATAGCAATTAAAATTTCCAACAGAAAAATAACTATTAATGAAACCTCGAAAAAGGTACCACAGACATGATCCACATAGTCACAAAATGGACAGAGAACAAAACAACCTTTCTCATTAAAGGATATGGACTGTAAGTAGCAATGCATTCATTTTTAACCAGTCTGACTTTCTTCTTTTAACATGCATCCAATCAGCATTTGCTTTAAACATTCCAGCTACCATATAGCCCTTCATGTCCTGCATGTCTGTAGTCTTTTTGAAGTTAGAACAAGCTTGTAGACCTTTAGTTATGTTAATGGAGAATTTTGATGATCCCCATGTGATCACGAGATTTTATTTTGACTGTGAGGCTTGATTTATTAAAGCCTAATGTTTTTAGTGAAAGATGCAGTAAGATAATGAACACTACTAATGAGTTTACAGTGATGGCAATTACCTAGCCTGGTTTAGATAACAGTAATGCAATGCTCGCTCCTTACATGCCTCTTTGGATTGGTCTTGTTTAGAGGCACTCGATAGCAGTTCTGTCACATGATATTTTCATGACTTGATTTATTCAGCAAATAAGGACCATCATGCTATGTTTTAGCTGTTGTAGTATTGACAACATGAATGCCAATGCTAATTAATTTACATGCTAATCCAAAAATACACTGAATCATCATATGCAGGGCCCAATAGAAGACTCATGGGCAGGAACACCTGCATTAATAAGTTCAAAGCACCACTTGAAAATGCAGAATAAAGGCTAATTGCAACAAACCACTAAACAAAAAGGATGCAAAAAGGCAACAAAACAGAGGATGTGATCAGCAGCAACTACAAACCATAGACTTAAATACTGACTGGAAGTAATTAACCCAAACGGAAACAGCTGAGATGATTGGAAACTCAAACCAGGTGTAATTGTTACACACAGGAGCAGAACGTCACCGAAACATCTAAACCCCACATGACTCAAATGACTTGAAGGAAAATAAAATAGGAATATGTGAACTTAAAGCAACCATGTCCACATTAAAACTCAAATTTTGGCTTTGAGAAATAGTTGATTTAAAATATATATTTAGCTGATTTCTGTCAACACAGAATTTACTTGTCTTTAAAGACCCACTTCAATGAAAATCATGTTTTTGGTGTTTTTAACACGTTCTTGTGTCATTTTTCTCATGATGGAGGCATAAATATACAAGAATTTACATCTTCATTTTCCTCATCAGAGCTGCCATCTGGCTCCAGATTCCTGCCCCTTTTTTGCTACTCTAATGTTACTTTGTGGTTGTGAAGGTATGTAAACCAGTAGGAGAGAGTGCAAACAAAGGAATGCTGTAACCTTATCAACATAGGGTTACTTTCGCGCCGCAACCCAGAGGTGAATTTCTAATGAGCTCCGGCTGCACTGCAGAAAATGTGTCTTAAAACGACTTTTTGATTTTTGCTAAAAACTGCATAATCATAAGTAAAAGTCCACGGGGAATTATTGTACAAATTTAACAATGCAGTGGTTGACTTTCATCTTTATTATTTGGGGAATGCAAAAATGAATCAACACAAGTAACATGTTACGTCAAAGCAAGGAAATTACAGGACCCATATGTCCCCTGAAGCCATTTCATCAACTAAGCTTAATTGATGGATTATTTAGCATGTTACTTTTTCACTAAGTGCACTTGTGAATGTTGTTTTGGATATGTTCGTTACCATGTTCCAGTAAAGTTATGATAAGACAAATTAGCTTATTGTCTTTAAAGTCGCTGACAGATCGTCAACTCTTTTTTTTTTAAGTTCAATTACCAATACACTTATTTCTAGTGGATAGATTGACTTGTACTGCCTGATGCCTTGACTTGATTATTTGACCTTTTTCTGAAGACAAAGACCAAATGTGTAACCTTTTGAAAACATGTTAAGGCCTAATTCTATGTGTAAATAAGGACAGAATTGCCTTCAAACCAGTGATTTTACATATTGCTCTTAGGCTTTTGGTCAGATCCACATTTTGTAATGTCTCCTCAGCCTCCAAAATTCCAAGATGACAGTGTGTAAAGGCCAAATCCATGTTTAAAACATCAGTGCTTGTACTAATAGGTTATGTCAAGTTTAATTTGTTGTTTTATTTTGTTTTTTTATATGTAGTATATGTACAGTACACCCAAATAGAAACCTGTAAAGTAAGACTTTGCTTGACAAATGTGAGTCCTTTTTTAAATAAATCTTGATGATATGCTCTGCTTTTAATATGTTTAAGCTTTTAGAAAAACTGCCTATTAAATACTGCATGACTAGCTTGAGTTTGGAAAATGTAGCCGTATGCTTAAACCTCATGAGCATCTGTTTTTCAGCAAGTTTTCTATGCAATACAGTGGTATGTTTAAAAACAAAGCTGGTGTTAATAGATAAATATTCTATGACTTCATTTTCAAAAAGTATCTAAACTAACTACTGAAAGCCTCATCCTCTTAAGGGTCGGGGGAATGTAGCCTATACCAGCTGTCATTTAGCAGGAGGCTTGGCACACCGCAAATAAATCAAGATAATAAACTCAGCAGAAACATTTCTGGACCAAGGTTTAGCTTAACAGATTGGGAAACAACGATCATGCCTAAAGGCCAAGCTGCAGGGGTCCTTCTCATCTGACCTCCTGCTGAATGTCACCCCTACCAAAACAGATCAAGAAAAAGCTTCCTGTAAGTGTGACGCCACAGGAAAGCCACTGTGCAGTCGTTGCTTTGAGCTCCAAATACAAATACAAATACCACTTATCTAAACTAGCATGTGATCTTGTATCCTGGCAAACTTGTTCTGTGAGAGCAGAGCAGGCAGGCTTTTTCTTCCTCTCCCACTGGAAATGTGCCATGTGATCAGCAAAGTTACTAACAGTTTATAGAAAGGTGGCTAATCACACATAAATGTGTTAAATGTGTCTTTTTTTTAACCTTCAGTTTACAGTTTGAACAATATCTCGTATATAATGCTTTTTTAAATGTACCTACTATTACTGTTCTTTTAGGAAAACAGGAAAAAAATAGAGGTAAAACAGAGCAAAATAATAAAATGACCTTAAAAAAAGCCAACCCTCAAGGAAAGTTGAATTTGATGACTTCTCTGACAAAAACACAGAAGTCGCACAGTCAAATTGGGCCCTTTTTATGGTTAAAACAAAAAAGTTTTCATTTTTTAATAATACATTTTCATTTTATTTAATGATTTTCACTCCATAAGACATTTTATCATGTTAATGGCTTTGACAATAGATCACTGTATAAAAAAAAACAAAAGTTGTTTTTGCAGCAGAAATCTTTCCAACAACTCTGGCATGTTAAGACAGACCACGCTTGTTATATTTAGTCAGACAGCAAGTCCGCTGCTAATGAATGCTGCTGGCAGGGTGTCTGTGAGCCCGGAGGACATTACAGGGAACACTGGTAATAAGTGTCCTCTGTGAATATGAACAACACAACAACTCTTGAGTGAATGTCAGACAAAGGGCCAGTTCTGCCACTGGACAACATTTTCACCTGGTGGAAACCGTTGTGTTTGATAGAAGTAAAAGAAAGAACACTAAGTAAACCTCTGATATGCGCATCTGTGGTTCATTGTGGCGTGAAAAATACTAACAATTTCATGTTAGAGTAGCATCTATTTACTCGACTCAAACTAAAGCTGTCATTTTTTATTTACAGGTTTGTTTGGAATTGTTTGGTGTGTTTTTTTATTTACCTTAGTTTTCTGTGATATTATAATGCAGCTCTGATGTTTTACTAACTTAACTAAACTATTGTTTGCTCATCAACAAATACACAGAAAGGGCATTTTTTTTTACCGTTGTGTGTTACACTCTGATTGCACATTAAAGTCCCACTCCGATCATCATTTGATCTATTTTCAAAGTGTTCTTAGTGGTCTTTAGATTATGATTATGCTGTTTTTAGCCAAGATAACAAACAGTGTTGTTTTCTAGGAAATAGTTTTTGCACTGTTTGCGTGGAGTAAGCCCGGCCTCCTTTCCCACCATCCCTATGTTTACGCTCTCTCGCTAGCTCACAGTCCCTCACTCCCCCAAGCTAACGTTAATGAAGGCGTCCATGGATCTATCTGCAAGTGGATACGTCAGAATGAAATGAAATCAGAATGAAATCAGAATGAAGGGAGTTTGTAGCTCGCTGATTGTAGCTCCTATGTTACCACCGTTTTTTTGCTACGTTATTTTTTTGTCTGCTCCTTATTCACTATGGTTTGAATAAAGAAATACTTAGAAATGCAGTTTTAATTTTAAAGTATTTGATATGTCCTCCATCATGAGAAAAAGCTATAAGAACATTTTAAAAACTCAATTTTCATTGGAGTGGGTCTTTAGTAATTCCCTTACAAAGATGGAAGCATAAAGTGACTCTGTGTGTCTTTCAGGGTCTGACTTTCAGTGCAGCACTCACATAATGCCTGTGAAGAACGAAGAAGGCGTGGTGATGATGTTTATCCTGAATTTCGAATATGTTGTGGACGAGGGAAGTGACAACTCAACCGAGAATATAAGCCCCACATCCCCTACAAGGTCAGATCTAAGTAAGTATCAGTTGTGCCGGTTCATTGATTTGTGCTTTTGTCGTTTTGCAAGTATCTCCACATAAAATACTGTTGTCTTTCCAAAAATCCCTTTTTCCTTCATGTTATTCCAATTTTTTTTATTATTACTAAAATTTCATGACCGCAAGGAGTGAGTCTGTGACATGCAAACATTCCAGTTTACACACATTAAAGGAACAAGCATTGTGTCAAGAGAGGATAATCTGGTTATCTGGTCATGTCAGTCATGGATGGTCATTCAATGATGTTTTTCCTCAGGAAAACAGAGATTATTTGTTTTATTCATAAAGATGCAATTTACAATCAAGGTGATCTCAAGAATATTCACAAAGAAAACAAGAATGAGCAAAAAGCACAATTATTTATAAATCCAAATAATTTCAGACTATTCATTAATTAATTCCAGATCATTCTAATAATTCAAATATTTTAATAACCAGTGTTGGGTAAGTTACTCCTAAAAAAGTAACTGATTACTTTACTTAATTACTGGGTCAAAATTGTAATTAAATTACTTTACTCATTACCTATTTGAAAAAGTAATTTATTACTCTTTACTTTACTTTACTTTTATTTCCACTCCTATACAAACTCTCAAGGGAACAGTTTTGCACAAACAGGATCTTATCTTTTATTTAACAGAGCTCCTTTGAAAAAAAAAGATTTTTAATCTTAATAGGGCTTCCCTGGTTAAATAAAAGTAAATACATAAAAATAAAATCAAAAACTATACTTTTAAAGCAAGAACCTTGTGAAAGGACGTGGTTCAAGACATAACCTGACTTCATTTGAATTCAGAAAACCGTGTGAAAAATGACACAAAAATAAGTTACAACGTATGTGGTTTATGCCACTGCTCAAAATCAGATGTGGAAAATACCGTTACGTCTATTAAATCTGAAACTAAGCCAGTCTTTTTAAAACACAAAGAACTGTTAAATGCCTCCATGTTCATTCTGGATGACTTTATGTATTCCATCACAATGAGTTGCACCAGTCTCTCTCTCTCTCTCTCTATGTCTGTCTTTAGTGCACAGTTCTTCCCAGCTGTGAGTCTACCGAACAATGCACCCCCCACCTCGCAGAGCGCATTGAGCACTAACTCATGTTGACCGCTAGTCACGTGAAGGTTACAGAGAAAAATAAAGTAAGACAGGGGGAATTTTTTTTTTTTTTTTAAATAAAGGAAGAAAGAAGCCGGCTCACTCACAACTAAAGAGCGGCTTTAGAGGCGTTTCATTCGTAATCAACCACACGGCGCGGCTCTCTGCTCTGCTGCTCACCTCCGCGGGAATGACGGAACTGCTCGCAGCATCTCTCTTCGTCTCATCTTTGAGCCAGTTTGGAAAACACTGACTGCAGCAATGCAGGTGTCTGTAATCCAAATGCAAACAGTTGGAATTATCTATATGAATAAATATATATAAATATATATTTTAAAAAACTTCTCCTTTCAAGATCATTTTAGGCCTTCACTGAGGGCTTTGCAGGCCCTGATGGTACGCATCTGATATATATATATATATATATATATACATATGAAGATACCCTTAACTCAATTGTGTTTACTGTGGAGAATGGTCAGGTTCAAATAACCTACTGGCAATACAATACAATACTGACTTCCTATGTGACCAGGATTGTGCAGAACTTGCAGACAAACCAGTGTCTGGATTATAGATGATTACAGATAATGCAGGGAAGTAAGCTCCTTGGAATGTTTACTTCTGAAGAAAATGTGCTCCTTTTTATAGCATTGCTCTAAATATTGTTGAAATTTCCTGTTACTGATATAATGTGAATCTAACTTATCTGAATTCCACCACATCTCAACATAGGATGTTTTAAATGTTATCTTTTTAAACATTTTCTCCAAAATGTTATAGCTGTTAGTGCTGAACTTGTCATGTTTTCCAGTGGCATCATCTTAACTTTTTAGATGAAAGACATGTTTACAAGCAAAAGTCACTTTTCAGTTATAGTTAATATGTTGCCTCATTAAAGCTATAAAAAAAACAGAACTGAAACATCAACTTTAAACAGACTTTTCAAGCAATGGCAGACTAAAATGTTGCAGCTGAAAGTGATGTTTTTCTCACTAAAAAAGGTTGGTTAATAATGGAACTGTGTTGCCCTTGTTTAGTTTTATTTTGCCTTTGGTGGCTTAGAGTAGATGCTTTCTGCAGATGACATTAAAAAAGCATCTGAAATCTTTAAAACAATCCAATAGTTGTGTGACATTTCCACTTCCACAACTTCATTGTCAGAGAAGTGGTAAATTTACAGTGTGGCAAAATAATGAAGTCAATACATCAAAAAAATCTTATTTGTGGTGGATTTAATCTTTTTACATTATTTGAAAAAAGTTTTGCCCTTTAACACCAGAGATGTCACCATTGACACCTAATCAACATGCGCTCTTTGCCCTACCGTAACTCATCGACTGTTTGTACAATCAGCGTAGATCATTTGATTCTGACGTGGGGAAAAGCAGCTTTAACAGTTTACGTTAGCAAAAAGCTGCTTTTCTCCACAACAGAAGCAGCTGATTTAGGCTACGGTCACATATCCCAAAATGCCACCACAAGGCGACCAAAATGCAATATTTTAGCAAATTCGACAGGTGACCACATTCAGCGGCATTTGTAATCGAGAGGCGGCTGTCGCGCTTTTACACACACCGCGGTGGCCGCTGAGGTTTTAAGAAAAAGTTACAGTTTTCTCTAAAAGTTGACATTGGTCAGTGGCCACAGGTCAGTGGCACGCGGAATTGCCAGCCAGCAGCAGCTCTGATTGAATGATGTGTAAATGTCTCTGGACGACGGCCATCCATATCAAGTCCCACTGGCCACCTGGTAGCTAGTATATATGAAAAGCAGGCCATTCTGCACGCCTGATGGCCGCTGTCTACATTCATGACCACGTCAATGATTTTCAAAAAAATCATGCGGCGGCATGAAATCTAGAAGATTTTGCCGATGCCTCTCCATCGTGTGGGGGCAGTTGTATTTGTGACTGTAGCATTACATCAAATGCGTAAGCACTTCACTACTGTAAAGTGTTGCAAGTCAGCGCAAGACTGCTGTTCTCGGCTTTAGAACTTTCTGGAATTACATTGGTTGCATAAGCGGTTGAAGAGTTTTGGTAGCTTTATACTTGTAAATCTCCGGTGTTAAGGGTCAATGCCTTGACTTTACTGTATCTTTAATTATCAAACCCTTTGAGATATATTTTTTATAATAAAATAAAAAAAATTCTTAATATTTTTCAAATGAAAAGATTAACAAGAAATAAAGTTTGGTGCTAAGATAACTTTTCTTAGTGTTAACTAATAAAATAAATGTATTGAATCAAGACAAAACCCATTTTAAAACAATATAATATTATAGTAAGGAATTATCTCACTGTTAGTATTTGTGCTGTATTTTACAAGTAACCATCTTTTCCTTTTTTAGGAAGAAGTAGATTCTTCCGCTTCCGTCAGGCTGCTTTGAGCTTAATGAACACCAACAAGCAATCCCTTCCGCAAGAAGACCCCGATGCTGTGATGGTGGACTCTCCGAAAGAAGATGAGGACTCAGTGGCTTTGGACAGCTTCCCTTCGCCTACAAAGAGCATTTGCAGTCCTACTGAGGTCAATGACACGCGTGCCCTCATAAGCTCCAGTCACCACTGCTCCCAGACCAGCATCGGCCCCGAACCACTTGATCATTCATCTCTTAAACTTCCCTGGGAAAAGTTGTACCAGACAGAGTCACACCAGTCCTCCACATCCCTGTCAAACACCTTTCCCAGAGGAAGCATCAGCAGCATGAGGAGAGCCTCATCCATCCATGAAATTGAAGGTTATAGCTCCAACTCCAAAAGCGTATTTGGAGATCGGCAAACAGGCGAAGGTACATTGGAGACTATCTATTTCTAATAGAGCATAGAAGCCCCCCCGAATAGAGAATACATCTGAATGTGTTAGTTTGACTAATTTAGTTAAACAGTTGATTAAAGATGTGAAAAAGAATGCATTTAGTAGTAGTTCCATCTTTCAGTCCAGATTAAATCCAAAATAAGGCTTTTTGAGCGCATCTGAAGTTCAAAGATGGATTTTGTTGTTTAATTTTTTATGTTTAGGGTAGGCCAACACATACAAACACCTGTATTTAACTATTTGCTAAATGCCGAGGCTTGAATTTATTCTTTAATGCATTGCAGCCGGAGGTTAATACAGATTTTTCTGCATGATTTTACGGTGAAGTTACATTTCAGGGCATGATTTTTAAAGAATGCATTAAGGAATAACACCCTTCAGACATTTTCAGTTATTCAGAAGGTTTATTGTGTTGGAACTAATTTGCAGGGTGTCAAATGTTTTGCCGAAGCAGAGGATGGTCTAAGATTAATAAAAAATGTGGGTTTTCCTCTGTTCTTCGCACTCAAGCTGGGACAGCATGCATGTTGACAGCAAATGTCATTGTGGAGTGTTTACATGTAAACACCTCCCAAAATCCTTGTCAGGTGCCTGAAGGGAGAGGAAGGACAGGATGAGAACATTCAACACTTCAGAGCAGTCACCAGGTTTCATGTCCTTGCCTTTCTTTTGTTTGCTGTAAGATACATTTTCATCTTTTAACTTCACGCCAGGACTTTTTGGAGACAGCCTGCATCATTTGGGCAGGTGGAAAGCCATGTCTGAACACGGCAAGAGATTAAACAAATAACTCTGTTCCCCTTTAATAAGTTGGTCATAATTTGCCTGCAAGGGAACCCTGGTGTTGTTGTCTTAAAGTGTGAACGTAGATGGACTAAAACCAAGAAGCATCAGGAAAGTTAAGTTTTTGAAGTGAGTTTCAGGTGGCACTGCCACCCAGTTCGTCCTCCCTTCAAAGTATCAAATGAAACCAAATCAAATCATTTGAAGGTCTAACTTTGTTTGCATTTATTGTTCAATCAGATTATGTAGGACTATCCTGGTCCACATTAATCTTTGGGTCTATTCAGACTGCACACATTTGGTCCGTTTAAAGTGAACCCGAGTTTGTATCGTCGGAACAAAGTTTCAGTCTGAATACACGCAAGCGAACCCTTGTCCGGGACCAGGAACCGCTCTCTGACCCATTTTTTGAGGTGATCTCGGCTTGTTTCCAATCGGACTGAGCTTCAGTTTCCTCTGAAATTCCTCAATCTGAATATGGTCCGTTCTGGGATAACTGAGCACCTGAACCTAAACGGTCAAACGTGGAGCAGCAATGCAACAGCAACTCATTGAAATGTGGCCAGATGAATGCTGGCTCATTTAAACATTTTTTCATTGTAAAATATGCTCAAATTAAGAATTATAAAGTTTTTCGATAATAGCTATTTCCAAGATCAACAAACTTTAGCATTTTTGTTTTGCTAGCATTTGGCAAAAAATGTTGTTGGGGATAATGAATGTAGATTTTCAGAAATATATAATGTTGCGATGATTTATCTTTGAAATGTTGAAATAGGCTGTTTACTTGATGTATTTGTTTCTAAACTAAAAAAAATAGAGGGTTTTTATTGTTTGGTACCTTTGTGATTGTACTCCTTGCCTTAATTTGCATTTAGCTGTTCGTCATTTTTTGCATAGAAAAGAGTTAACTGTGTCTTGTTACTTTAAATATTGATAGCTTAGTCACAGCTGCACTTACAGGTGGATATGGGATGTCTGTGGGTGAAAAATGGGTAAACCAATGGGTAAGAAAACTGGGTCAGTTACACGCATAGTAATGGTACATTTTATTTTCGTGACCACAGCATATTAGTCCACAACATATTAATGAAGTAAATTAACTGTGAACATAATTACATGTTGTTTTCATTTTTTTGTTGTTGAATTTTTTTATTCATTAATTTGAGGATACTTCAATATTTCTGGGTAGATTAAGATGACTGCTTCCATGGCTTGATATAAATAAATCTACAGTTTACAGATGGGTCTTTATCACTGTTATATCATGCTAATACTTTTCATGTGGAGGTTTAAACTCGTCATTTCCATTAATCTTAGATAAATCCATACTAAAAGTAACTTGTTCAGTTAAAAATAAAACGGCAACTTCTAATCTCTTCTCACAGTTTGCAAACTGAGATATGTTTACTGGGGAAACTAATGAGGTTTTGTTTTTTCCCCCCTCTAACTCATCAGGCCCGTTCAACCATGTGAAGTCCAGTTTGCTTGGCTCTACCTCCGATTCGAACATTAACAAGTACAGCACCATCAACAAGATTCCACTGATCGCACTCAACTTCTCCGAGGTGACTGATAAAAAGACGCATTCTCCTCAGACGTCTGAAAAGACCATTATAGCCCCAAAGGTCAAAGACAGAACGCACAACGTCACAGAAAAGGTCACACAGGTGAGTCCAAAAGTTTCTTCTCCTGATAGCGGAGGATTGTGTGGGATTTATTGTGGGAAAATGTCAAATTTTTTTCCAGGTTATCTCTAATACCATCTGGTTTTTTTTATATTTTAAAGTCAGCAGTGAGGAGTTCAGTCTTAGCGGAGGGACAATGTTATTCTGACCACTTCATTTAAACAATAGGAATGTCTCTTTAATGTGACTCAACATCAAGCCTGACAAACCTCTCTGTTTATGTCCAACGATATCTAAAACCTTTCAAGAGACTCGGAAGAGCCTTTCTCACATTTGTCTTTACTTCAGAACACTACCTTCATGTTAGACGTGTCTGAGACGGGTGCAAGTTGTAACCAAACCAAAAAAGGAAATGATCAACTCGTGGTAAGCTCTGAAATTAGACCATGAGATGTGACTTACATGTGCTAACAGTATTTCTGTCAGGAAAGCTTACACACACAAAAAAACAATGTCATGTCAATAAAAATGAATAGAAAATAATAGAATATTTGATCAACTGCGTGTTTGTCTGAAAAACTTTTTTTCTCTTTTAATCCGATAAAAATATGCCGCTTTTTACTCTCTCTGAAACCAACAATTACTGATTTCAAAGGGAATTAGTGGCCTGGCTGCCTCCAAGGAGGATTTTAGGATTTTGTTATAACCTGGTAGACTGCCGTTACTTTGCAGATTACATTTTTTTTTCCAGCAGGTGAAAGAAAGCAGCTGGTAATCCCACGGGTTACAAAGGAACATATGTCACATTTCGTTCTCATCTTCCTCATTAACAGAAAAGTGTTGTTTCTGCAATTAAAAATCATTGTTTAGAAGCTAGGGGGTAGAATACATGTTGTGATGTAAATTACACTTTTATTTAGATAACATTTTATCAGTTTTAATGTACAAATCAGATAATTTTTACGCATAATTGTGAAACTTTTCCTGCTAAAAGGTGAAAATGAATATTCTTGTGGGTGTTTGATGCTGTAATCATGAGTGGAAACATCACTAAAAAAATCACTGAATTGAGATGAACATGTTGATTTACTAAAAGGAAAGTTTATTAGACGAGATGCTGCTTTTGATCATGCATGAAAAAGGTTTAACACATGAGAGGTTCCAAAACACAAGTACATCCAGGCTTGTCCTGTTTTACACAATAATAATGGTAATAAAATAAAGTATTTATCATAATCTCCTCCAATCATTGCTGCAATTGTCTAATCATAAGCTTCTGGTTAACATCAAATCTTAACAGACAAAGCTTGAGTTATTTTTTTCTTGTACAATGATTTGATGCAAAAAGCAGAACCATTTTGTAATTACTCATTTTATAACACAATAATGTAAATTTTATGAACCCACGTTTTAGCACATTATAAAAATGAACAAAACATAAACTAAAACAAGCATCTCTATCGTGTTTTGAAGTCAGAGAGATTTAGAGCACATGGCTAAAAACAGTGCGATAAGCCGAGAAAGGGGCCAAAAAAAAAAAAAAAAAAGAGGGGATTTGTTTCCCCCAAAAAACCTGTTATTATCTGCCCCTTTATGATGTAATGTGCCAAAAGATCTCCAGATGTTGCTGTGATGCCATTCTGTTCGATGTTGTCCCTGCTGTTTGTTTTCACACAGCTGCCTTCTTTATGATGGGACGATGAAGATGAGGCTGCTGTGAAGGCTGCTTCTGTGGTTCTTCCCTAACACATCACCTGGACAGCATGTGTCCAACTATTGTACTTGATTCAAGCAGTGCTTCTTAGTCCTATAACCAAATATTTAAAACTCCAAATCAAAGCAGAATCATTGTTTTAGACAGGTTATAAAAAGAAAAAAAATATTCCATTGATTATGAAAATGCCCTCAGTTTAAAAGAGAAAAAGTGCACATCTTGTTGCCACCCACCTTTCCTTTTTACTGTTGTCTTTTGTAATGTCTTCACACTTAGAAAATGCTGGTTACATAACCACAAAGTATGATGGCTGTGACTCCTGAGAGATACCAGCAAAAGGCAAGCCAAAAACTCAACCTAGAAATGATTTCACTGAAGTCATCATAAAGCCAGATCTTCTCTCTAAACCCTCCTTGCTGTAAACCTTTATGTCTGGACGTACTGCAGACAAATAGATGCTGTATTTGCTGTCTGGCTGCATCCATGGTGAGTCTATGATTCATGCACTGAAGATAAGGTAATGTACTGAAAAGACCAATTACAATCATCTTCACTGCAACTAGGTTTTCTGCAGCAAGTGACCTGATCTCTGTTCTGACTCATTAAGTTAAGACAAGAGAAGACTTTGACTTTCAGGGCATTTAATATTTTCAGCTCTCAGCCAGTTCATTCATGAATAATTTTCTATGAAAGACAAACAAAAACAACATGAGATAGTATCCATTTGGAGAAAATTAAAATAAAAATTTTACTCTTTTTTTAAATAAACTTTTAAATGTTTTTGAATGAATTACTTCATTTAATTTGTTAGTAGTGAGATGCTGTTTTATCTGTTTTTTTCTATACATCACTCTCTCTCTCACAATATATATATATATATATATATATATATATATATATATATATATATATATATATGGTGATCCAAAATAAATTACCATAATCAAAGTTTGATTAGAGCTTTGGATGAAGTTTGACAACTTATCGATTCCTAGCCTTCCTTTTTCAAATCAGTCAAAATTTACATTAATGCAAACTGTATTTGTACAAAATCACAAGAAATGTCATTTCATTTTATTCACCTTCCCCCACCATCCAAGCCAAAGATAAATGGAATGAAAAAACATAAAGGATAAAAACAATTAAACAAGAATTAAAAAGAGAAGAAAAAGTCAGCTATGTAGATACTTAGGCACAGTAGTGGAGGAACAGTTTAGCTTTAAAACTCTCCATGACCCTCTCTAATTGCAAGGTGGCAGTTCATTCTAGAGTTTAGGAGCCAACACAGCAAACGCACGGTTTCCCCGGGATTTGCATTTGGTTTTCGGAACAGGTAGCACACACTGGTCTGAAAAACGTATGGACTTTAGGCGGGAATATTTTAAAAGCAAACTAGCAAGGTAAGAGGGTGAAGTACCTTCAGGAAAATAGAAGAATTTAAATAAAAATCTAATATTTGACTGGCACCAAATTCAATGAGACCAGGATTGGGATTATTTGCTCATACTTTTTACCACCACAGATAAATCTAGCCGCAGCATTTTGAACCAGGAGCAGCCTCGCCACTGAAGCTTTAGGCGACCCAGCATCTAAGGAGCTGCAATACAAAAGCGTGCGCAAACATTTTAAGGTTTGGCTTTGATGGAAAAGACTTGATCCTGGTCAAACGTTGCAGCGGAAAAAAGCACGACCAAAACACATAGACTCAAAATCAATTGTAGTTAAAAAAAAAAAAAATGTAAAAGCATTTTTTAAACCCCTTCATGTTTCCCTTTCATTTTTCAGGTCTTGTCACTTGGAGCAGATGTGCTGCCGGAGTATAAACTCCAGACTCCTCGCATTGATAAGTTCACCATCCTCCACTACAGCCCTTTCAAAGCTGTCTGGGATTGGCTAATCCTGCTGCTGGTCATCTACACGGCAATCCTCACGCCATACTCGGCTGCATTTCTCCTGAACGACCAAGAGGAGCAGAAGAGGCGTGAATGTGGATACTCCTGCAGCCCTCTCAATGTCGTCGATTTAATGGTGGACATCATGTTTATTATTGACATCCTCATAAACTTTAGGACCACTTATGTCAACCAGAATGAGGAGGTGGTCAGCCACCCGGCTAAGATTGCCATCCATTATTTTAAAGGATGGTTCCTCATAGACATGGTGGCAGCAATCCCATTTGACCTTCTGATCTTTGGTTCAGGATCAGATGAGGTACGTTTTTATTTATTTTTCACTGTCATTTTTTTCTTCCTCCCTTTTACATTTTTTTTCTGAATGGTTCCCATTCTTATCCATTAACAAAAAATAAATAAATAAAGACAGCTTACCAAACAGCTGTAAAGGATGCATCCACGTGAAGAGCAGACCCACAGCACGGTTTGCCCAGCTTAGATCTAGATATGAGAAGACCATTGGCGGGCCGACTGCCAGGCCTGTCAGCTTGTTTGTGAGCGAGGATTTTCCCCCTAAAGATCTAGATCCACTTCAGGGCTTTATCGTGCTTTGTAGGCACTCCATTACACCAGAAAATCTCCTGATTATAGAGAATAATCATCTTTCCCATCATAGCTGCTGTCACTGCTGAGTAAGTAAAATCACAACTAAATCACAACAAATCAAAAGAAAAATAACAAATCAGCCACAAATCATGTATTTTCTACTTCTAATCAGCTGTTTTTGTTTTTTTTATTTTAGTTGAAATTTTTACACAAGTATTTTTGCTTCAAATTATAAATAGGCTTGCACACGCTCTGATGACAGGGTGATTCATAACTTCTATTTATAGCTTCTTAAGCTGATGTTTACAATATATACCGAGCAAGACCCACTCAGCTTCATTCTCATTCAGAGAATGAGAGCATTATAGTCGGCTGCAGATGATTTTCACTAGGCTCATTTAATTTAGCAGCTTAAAAAGACTATTTTAACCTCTAAGCACTCAAGCAAACCTTTAGATTGAGGCAGGTAATATATGTGACATGAATGTTATTGTCTTTCCAAAGAGGGACATTTATTGTGAAAGCTCTGGGCAAAGCAGGCACCACAAGGGAGGATTAGGTATGATTGAAGCAAAAACAAAAGGACTTATTTCAGATTTGGGCCCATTAGATGTTTATTTTATTGTGTTTTGTTGCAAAAAGTGAACAATTTGCGCAATAACATTAGAATCTTTTTTCTTGAAAAAATCGAAATAACAACCCTCTTTGCCAAAGCATGGAATAATATTTTTTCTGAAATATATCAATACGTTTTTGTTATGTTAAGAATAATGAAATATGATAAATCTACTAGGAGGTCCACAGTAAGCAACAAATGATGGGTTAGCTCTAACTGTGTTATGTAATTCTGTTTATATTAGCTACCGAAAGGGTTTTTTTAAAACAATTTTTGGATAAGATTTGAAATTGAAATGTTACATTAACACATCAATAGATATCAATTTCAGCAGTTTGAATGACTATCTTTTTTCTTAACAAACTATTTAAAGACCCACTCTGATAAAATTGTGTTTTTGGTGTTTTTAACATGTTTTTGTGGCATTTGTGGCTAGTTCAGGGATGGGCAACTCCAGGCCTCGAGGGCCGCATTCCTGCATGTTTTCCAACATACTATGCTCTGGCATGTTCTAATTTGCTGGACACACCTGAACCAGGTAATCAGTCATGAGTAGGGCTTGGATATCTGGAAATCATGCAGACACTGCGACCCTCGAGGCCTGGAGTTGCCTATCCCTGTGCTAGTGTTAATTTGCCTTAATGTTTTTCAATGCCTAGTTCATGTAAAAACTCAGAAAAAACAAGATTGTTGCACACAACAACACATTAAAAAGGATAAATTGGCATTGAAAACAGAGTTTAAGCATTTCATTCAAATAGATGTGCTTCCTTTGTCCAGCTTTTCTTTTTTTTTTTTGTTATCAGTCTACATTAGTCTGCACTAAAAAGTGCATCTCCTCTCTCTTTTTCACTTACCATTTTTCTCTCCTTGCCATATCAATATTTTAGAGATGCTATAAAAATTAATTAAACATGTTTTAAGGGCTCATGTCTTATTGAGAGGAGCCACATCTCCTGAAATGGAAACTTGGCAAGTCCCAATCATTTGAGGATTAAAAGCTGGTCTAAGTAGCTTACTTCTTGTTGTTTGCAGAAATGAAGTGAAATGTGCCAATGCAACAATCAAGATCAGACAATCAACTCTTCGTGCTGCATGTCTGTTTACAAATTCTTTGATTTATTTTTCTGGGGAACATTTCATATGAAATCGATTCAATGGCATCTTGTGTTTAAATCTTGAAAAGGGTTTTGCTTCTTAGGTTTTCTATGCACTTTTGCAAATATAAAATATTTTTCCCACAGCCACATTTTATATACATGAGCTTTTGGAGTTCAACAAGTAATTCCTATTGACTTCATATGAGAACTGGACTGAGTGACCCCTCCCCCCTCGCCTTCCAAACAGGAAGTACCTGATGATTCCAAGAAGCCAAAACCCCATAGTCTTCTATTGAGAAATAAACAGCTATTACTCATTGCCATTAAACTTGTCAGAATAACTATTCTTGAGCTGGCAGGGGTGTGGCCTTCCAACAAGCTTAGTCGTGATTGGCAAATGCGGTTGCCATAAAACCAATTCAAACCTATCACTACTTTCTGACATCACCTGTCTCCAACATGTGTGTTGTGAAATAAATGTGTCTTTATTTGGTTGGAGCCAAAAGTAAGTCATTTTCTATGGGTGATGTCACACTCAGTTGGTCCAGTTCTCAAATGCAATCCGTGGTCCTTCCAAACACATAGTGAAATGTACAAAGTTGCTTTTTTGAACCAGTTCTTTGGAAAAGAGAGTTGAGTTGACTCTTTTTGACTTAAGGACAACAGCAGCTGCTGGACCTGGTTGGGACTAGTAAGTTTGAGGTAGCTGCTGTTGATGTCAAGTCCCCTTTTGTAAGGGAGGTACCCTTACAAAATTCACTGATGCAGGGTTTTGCCTGTTCCACTACTGCTGAGGCTGCACTGACCCTCACAGCTAGTGAAAACCAGCAGCAGTCAACCATAAAATGATGCTGTATTATTTAACAGTTCCGCCTTTCTCCATGGGTGAATGAGGAAATGACCTGCTATGTGTGGATACTTGAAGAATAATAGACATTTTCCCCTCTACATTAATTTTAGACAACCACACTGATTGGTCTGTTGAAGACGGCGCGGCTCCTGCGATTGGTGCGAGTGGCGCGGAAGCTGGACCGCTACTCTGAGTATGGAGCTGCAGTGCTGATGCTGCTCATGTGCATCTTTGCTTTGATTGCCCACTGGTTGGCTTGTATCTGGTATGCCATCGGTAACGTGGAGAAGCCATACTTGGAGCACAAGATTGGCTGGCTAGACAACCTGGGTGTGTCCATAGGAAAAAGATACAACTACAGTGATCCTAACTCAGGTCCCTCCATCAAGGACAAGTACGTGACAGCTCTTTACTTCACCTTCAGCAGCCTGACAAGCGTTGGCTTTGGAAATGTTTCCCCAAACACCAACTCAGAGAAGATCTTCTCCATATGTGTCATGCTAATTGGCTGTGAGTATTTCATTGTATGCTTTGAGGCATTCGTTTTTGATTTAGCTTAGATTGACGGCATGTTTTTTAACTTTCAAAAAGATTCAGCTTCACTGACCACTGTCTTCATTTCAGCCCTCATGTATGCCAGTATTTTTGGAAACGTCTCTGCAATCATTCAGAGATTGTACTCAGGGACGGCTCGCTATCACGCTCAAATGTTACGGGTCAAGGAGTTCATCCGCTTTCATCAGATTCCCAACCCTCTGAGGCAACGGCTGGAGGAGTACTTTCAGCACTCATGGACCTACACTAACGGAATTGATATGAACACGGTAAAATAAAAAAAAAATGAATCTATCACATTCTCTTATATCACTATAACTGTGAAGGATGAAAAGCAAACAAAAAATCCTACTAAATGAGTTTTTTCAAGATTTTACTAAAAAGAACTTTCTCTTTCTTGTCTGCCTGACATTTGGACTGACATCTCTTGATTGGTAAGAGCAGGAGGTACATGCATTTGATTCTTTCTCTTTTTAAATTCTCTTACTGTGCACAAAGGAGTCTTAACATTAATTCCATGCATGCCTTTTTTTTAAATTGCAAATAACATCCTTGCTAAACAAAACAAATTCTGTGTAAGAAAGCTGTTGTGTTGGTTTTCCATTCAAGCTCACTTTACTGTTTCATGTGTTCACGAGCCAATTGTTCTCAGCATGATGTAACGCTGTCATAAGGATGTCTTGTGATCCCAGAGCTAAAAAAAAACTTTTTTTTCCCCAGTTATTTGAGATTGAAGTTCAAGAAAGTTTTGCTTTTGGCTAAAATTTGACTTGAGATTGGTCTCGTTATCCAGCTCCTCCATGAAAGATGCATTGAGGGGATGTTTGTGAATAAGGGTCAGGGGGAAAACAGCTGCATTTTGAGGACTGCAGTGTAAACAGAACAGACCCAGATAGCAATCCAAGAATTCACAATTAAGATATTTATAGATACTGAACTTATGCAAAGAATGACACAAATTTGTTAAAAGTGGAGCTTGAATTGTTTCCCTTAATTAAAAAACCCTCTTGTACTTTATTTTCTTGATGTGGTTTTGGACATCTTTGGAGTGTTTTTCTCACAGATTGTTTCCGTATCACAGGTGTTAAAAGGTTTTCCTGAGTGTCTGCAGGCAGATATTTGCCTTCACCTCAACAGAAAACTGCTTCATGACTGCAAAGCTTTCCAAGGAGCCACCAAGGGGTGTTTGAGGGCTTTGGCTATGCGCTTCAGAACCACTCATGCACCTCCTGGAGACACTCTGGTCCACAGCGGCGATGTTCTGACCGCTCTCTACTTTCTGTCTCGCGGCTCCATTGAGATCTTGAAAGATGACATTGTTGTGGCCATCTTAGGTAAACGAACTATACTCTGTGGATTGTTTTACTTTACAATAAATATCACAAATTATTTGTTAAAGAGAAAAAATAGACCTAACTGAGGGCGTATTCAGACTGGACACATTAGGTTTGCTTAAAGTCAACCAAATGTGTCCAGTCTGAACACAGCCTAATATAAATTTTCAAAAAAATGAGTTTGGTTTTGAAATTTGGGGAAAAAAGTAGTTCAGAAAATGATGCCATGGTTTATAATGCGTACATTTCTTTAATGATTGAAATTGGCTAACTTAAAAAAAAAATCTGGCAAAAGGATAAGAAAAATGGTCTTACCAAGAATTAATTTTTTTAAGAAAAAAGTCATCAAGACATGTTTTCTCAATCTCAGTTTATTTTACTTTTGAAAAACTTTCTATTTTTCTTGCAAAAAATAAAATAAAATAATTTTTCGTGAAAGATGGGCCTTTATACTTTCTTAAGTTTCAGATTTTCCTGTGTAGTAGTATGTGTAGTAAAGTATATTTCACTTTTTGATGTGGTTTATATTGGCTATTGCTATTTGTTGACTGATTTTTTCTTTTTTTTGTGGGTAGATGGTTTATATATTGGTTAATTTATTTTTTTTTTTGATGGCCTGCGATCTACAAGTAGACGTGATCATCGATCTTGTTAAATATGTCACAGATGATCACCTAATAGAAATATATTAGATCGCTTTATGTACAAATTAAAAATGTAAGAACATGCAGCAAAAGTTTCTTGAAAAAAAACGTATTGCCACAGAATTTGGTGCTTGCCGTTTGTTCATCAGAGCACTTAACGTTTGAGAAAGAAGTTATAAATATATGAAAACATAAGAATAAAAGGACAAAGTCAAAGTCATCAAAGCTGAACCAGTTGTTTCTCAGCCAAATGGAATTTTTCAGCGTCCTGATTTCATACACAGAATTTCTGCAGCCCGAGGCGTAAATGTTTCAAAGGTGTTCGTGCTGTTGTTCTCACACAACTCCTGCCCTCCTTTTGGCACTGAAGCAGATGTGTGGTTACATAACCACTCATCTAAACTGACAGCTTCACGCATTTGTGATTTTGTTAAAAGAAACATCCACTAAGTCCTGCCTATATCATAAAATCGACAAGTACAAAAACAATCAAATCATTTCTCCACGATGACCAATGCTCAGCACAGTTGTATATTAAAAAGTAGAATTTTGAAAAATAACAAAATTGTAATAAAATTTAAAAGCAGCTCCTCATGTTTGATGTGTACCTGGACCTGAGCTACAGTGGCTTGCAAAAGTATTCAAACCCCTTGAACTTATCCACATTTTCTCACAAAATGACCAGAAACAGAAATATGTTTTATCGGAATTTTATTTCAAAGACCAACACAAAGTGGCATACAAGTGAGAAGTGGAAAGAAAATTATACAAGATTTCAATTTTTTTTTATTTTTTTTTTTTATTTACATCTTTAGACTGGGTTTAGAATAACATAAAGAAGTTGATGGTAAAATTAATGCTCCTGATGGATTCTGTCTAGCAAAAGTTGCTACATCATGTGAACAAACTTGTGAAAAAGTGTCTGGTCCACCAGATCATCTCTTTAACCCTTCATATGTCTCGTTCAGACAGTTACCATTTATATATTAATGTTAGATTTTTGTTTATATTGTATTTTTTATTTGAGAGTGAATTGTAGGATTTTTATGGATCTTAGTTTATTTTCAAATGTATATTTTGTTGCATTAGTTCATTTTTCTCAACAATATTAACCATAAGTTAATTTTTTCCATGTCTCCTTTTTGCATATTCTTTGAATCCCCGCTTCATTGCTTATGTGAGGGAATTGCGATTGCCTCTAAGTGCATTAGCTCAGCTCGCAGTCTGAAGTGCAATTAAAAGTGGTCAGTGTGCAGTAAACCTTGTTTGTTCTAAATCTATAAAAAAAAAAAAAAAGCTGCACTTAAAACACTTTTTGTGACAGAGAAAAAAAAAATGGATCTACTAAATGTTCAAGATTCAATTTGTTGCCATGCAACTATGCACAGAAGGTTGCAGAGTGCCCAGGACAATATATAATAAAACAAACAAAACAAAAAGAATAAAATAAAAACTATTGGGAAAAGTGTTTAGGAGCACAGATTTTGTACTTGCATCTGTGAAACTGGAGAATTTGTTCAAGTCAGAGTCCACGTGTTTTGCAGATTGAATAAGTCTATAATTGGGTGTGATATTTCTTTAATAGTCCGTTGGTCACAGCGTCAAAAACTCTCACTATATTGTGGCATGCAGTTCCAGAGACATAAGAAAAAGGAGTAAGGTAATGAAGTTGGTGGCATTTCACATGCAGAACTGCTGGTCCAGACGTTCAAAAAGTACCAGTAAATAAGGAAACACCTTGTTTTGTCAATGCCCAACAGAAGTTATCTGCTTTATGTTTTGGTTTTGATTATGAAAGAGACGTACATACTTATTGTGGAAGACATGGATGCTTAAAAGTGAAAGTTAAGACACAACATTATTTTAACTTTATTTTATGTGTTTTAAGTAGCTTGCATGCTAAAAAGGCGTGAGCACCCCTGATTTAGCGAGCTTCAGTCTTGCTGTGTCTGAATGACGGCCGCTACAGTGAGTTTTCCGTCTCCCTCTGACCGTGTTTGAAGGCTTGTTGTCCTGCGTTACCCAGAGAGGGCAAAAATAAAAACAACAAAATTTAGGGACCTTTTTTTTATATTTGTCTTGGTTAAAATCAGAAAAAACATCATAAAGTTCAGGAGGCCCGAGAAGGCTGTCTTTCCATCCCAAAGGGGTTCTCTGTCTCGCCACCAGCTCGTCGTTACCAGGATAGCTCCATGGGCCCTGCGACAGACTGTCACCAAACAATTGCAGGGATGGGTCAAGGAAACCACGCTGTTCCGAAAAAGGGATACAGCGGGTTAAGAAAATGAATGGAAGTGCAGGAGATCCGTTCCACCATACTGGATGTGTCACTGAAACCGTCACATGCCCAAAGTTGAGTTCCTGGTTGTTTGACGCAATGTGGCGGCCTCCCCAGAGTTTAGATCGCTCCACAGGACCTCAGATCGCATCTATACCATTTACTTAACATTGAAACTGGCTGCCTCTGCCGCGCGAATTGTGTTTGTGCACTAGGGAGGGAAAGAGGAGGCAGAATTGATTATTAAAATAGGCATATTGGTTTGCAAATGAGTCATATGCCTCAATTTTTAAATGTTTTAAATAACTTTAAGGTTGTGGCCCTCTATTTTTGTCCAATCAAAATGCTAAAGCAGGATTTGGACACATTCATAACCAATTCCATTGTCTCACACCAGAATCAGTCCGCAGTTCCAACAGTGTTTTAAATCTTTGCAGTGATGTAAAAGAGATGTTCACTGCTCAGTGAGAAGCTGTCCTCTGAGGTGTGGGCCGTGAAAGGCACACAGCAGACAACCTATTATATCTCTCTGTGCCAAACCCCTGCTTTCAGTGTTGACATTTCATGAACCTCACACATCAACAAAAGGATTTTTCATGATGGCCTTTAAACCAGACCTCTTCACCTTTGAAAAAGTGGATCTATCCTCATTTGGCAGAGGGAACTCTTTTATTCCTGAAATAAACCCACGATGGAGTGGATTTTTAAAGCATTGTGGAAGTTTGATCAAAAACTGGCCTCACTTGACACAAATACTTCCTTTGAAGTTTAAAAAAATTGTGTCAGTCATTATTAACCTCTATTTTGGTCTCACATCAAAGATTTTGTGTTATTTTTAGGGGATGAAAAAGCGATCAAAGATAGAAGGAAAATGATTCAAAGGATTTGGAAAAACTTCACAGAGAGGAAGGATGTTTGATTTCAATTTTTCACAAAAAGCAGGGTTGGAGCTTTCTAAATGATACAAATACAGTTCACATTATCTGCAAGTGTACTCTTCTACTTTTAAAGTCATTGCAGGAAAAGATTCAGTTAACATCAGTTTCTACTTAGCGAACTGATGAATTATTGAATAGTTGATGGTAATCTATCTTTGTTTGTGTCATTACCAGGAAAGAATGACATTTTTGGAGAAATGATCCATCTTTATGCCAAGCCGGGGAAGTCGAACGCCGATGTGCGAGCTCTGAGTTACTGTGACCTGTGCACCATTCATAGGGAGGACCTGCTGGAGGTGCTGGACATGTACCCAGAATTTGCAGACTATTTCTTCAACAACCTAGAGCTTACGTTCAACCTCAGAGATGAACCTACAAAGGTAGACTTTAACAGTATGATGGGATGAGATCAGTTTAAGCTGCTGGTATTATTGTATTAACTTTGTTCTGGATTTGAACTTGAAACATGACACCACATTCATTCAGAGATAAATTCTAAATTTTGCAGGCCTGTGATGAAGATGAAGGATGTGATCCAGATGGTGAGGCCAATAAACCCATAAAACGAAGAATCTCTTTCACGCCAGGTTTACCCAAAGGTCAGTGGAGGCTTTCCTTCTGTACTGCTCTTTTAAGGATGTAAATGCAGAATGTGTTTTGTTTTTTGGTACTTTAATAGTTGATACATTCTCTAAAATACAGTGTAAATTGGGTTTTAATAACTGCAATGTATTTTACGGATAATAGAAATGGCTGAAGGTGATCAAAAGAGAAGAAGTTCCAGTTCGTGTTTGAAGAGAAGTTCGGTGGTTCTGGGTTCTTCATCACTCAGTGTTCCAGTCCTGGACTCGGAGATGACTCACAGAGATGGCTTAGAGATAACACCATCTGTTGAAGGTAATTATTCTTAATAATAATGTTCAGCCACCTTGATGCAGAAACATTTCTTGATACATTTAGTATCAAGTCATTTAGACTTGATACTAAAGTCTGGCTCAAACCCTTGAACCTAAAACCTTACAGATACGCTTTGTGACAATAAAATATTCACTTAAAAAATGAGATTTGCCAAAGTGGCTTACTAGCATCTCTGCCTTTACCATGAACCGAAGTAAAGCAGCATTACAATATAAAATAGGCTATAACATAACTGTGGTTAACTCAATTTGCTACAAAAAGAATTCAATCAATACCAGTATTAATTGTTTTCCATTGTTATTTTTGAAACCATTGTTGCCGACCAAAATTTTAGCGTAATGTTTACATTCTACTTTTTATATATCTGATGCTAACCTGCTGTCAGTTACTTTATAATATGTTTTTTTTTTGTGCTTTTATATTTGTGTCTTTTTGTGTTTACATCTCGTGATGTTTACATCTGTGGTTTGTTTAATGTAGCATTTCTGCCTCTCACACTCATCAAATGCAAACACATTCAACTTGTAAAATCTGTTTGTTGCATGTTTAAATTATTAACCGATTGGCTTTTGTCAGAGGGCAGACTAAACATCCAATTCAAAGTTTTAAAATCACAAATAAAATTAGGTTCGAAAGGCCCACTACAATCATCATTTGATCTATTCTAAAAGCTTTTCCCAGTGGTCTTTTAATTATGATTATTCTGTTTTTAGCCCAAAAAAAACCTGTGTCATATTCTAGGTCGTAGTTTCTGCAAGCAGCAGCAGTTCATTCGAAATTTCCATCTTGAGTTGTGGGCAGATCCGTTAGCACAGAGCATCCCCCTTTCCCTTCCATTGCTGAGAGCACTCTGTTTACATGCCAGCTCAGACAAGAAAAGTGAAGACGTACATGAATCTTGTTGTCTACAGTGGATGCATCGGAAAAGATCAGAGCAGGGAGCTCGTGGCCTGCCAAGTGTATTTTCTTTGCAACCATTTTTTTTGTCTGCTCATGATTCACAATTTGAAAAATTAAATACACAAAAATGCAATTGTAAGCTTAACTTTCTTAACAAATGTTCTCCACCATTAGAAAAAGGCCATAAGAACATGTTAAAAACATAAAAAACACAACTTTTATTAGAGTGGGTCTTTAAAGAAATCCTACAAATGACATAAAATGACATGGAAACTATCAGACGTGTAACAAACAAGCTCCAACGCAGACCTTCTTGCTGGGAATCAGCAGCCACAACAACCCCTTTCTGCTTGACTTATTGATTGATTGATGTAGGTAATCCATTGTGCTGGCGCCATTTGCACATAGCAGCTCGATATATATTTAAAATGCACAATTAAGTGTTCAAGTCTCAGTTTAAAAGCTCCACAGGGACCAATCACAAATCACAGAAGAACAGGTGGGAAATAAAACTGTCAACTAACAGAGATAACAGTGTACACAATACTGCATTAATCCCTGATGTACTGAACCCTTTAAAGATACAGTGAGGGTTATTTTCCCCACACATCCTGCTGAGATTAGTTATGGTCTAGTTTCTTTATCATTATCTTGTAAAATATTTAAGTTCTAACCCAGAGTCAGACTGAAAGGCATATGTGTTGATCACGTTCTCCAGATCTGCAGAATGATAAATGGGCCTGCAAGAAACCTGCGGACTACCTGGATGAGTCGGCACATTTCCAGGACCTCCGTGAGGATGAGAACTCTGCCAGTGAGGTCACATATGGAGAGGTGGAACAGCGCTTAGGTCAGCTTCAAGAACACTTAAACAGGTACAACTTTTTATAATCATCAATGTTAAGGCTGCTCTCCATTTAATACATTTTGATATACCATATTTTCCGCACTATAGGGCACACCGGATTATAAGGCGTGCCATCAATGAATATTTTTGAACTTAAGTCATATATGAGGCGCACCAAACTATAAGGCACATTAAGGGGGACAAAAAAAGTCTAAGATAAGTCCGTCAATCAGTCAAACTTTACTAACTGCTTTCACAGTAATGCTAGAACTTGTTTGCAACGCGCTACACGTTAGCCAAAAAAGGGTTACATGGTAGTGTATTCACAATACTTGTAACTACCAATCTTGTTAGCAACACCTTAAAATAATCAGAATTGCCAAAACAAACATTACTTTGACTTTGCTGACTACAAATCATCTTCGTAACATGTCAAAAAATTAAAAACATAGTCCAACACCACTAGGCGTTTGCCACGTTAGAGTATACACAATACCTGTTAACAACACTTTAAAAAAAAAAAGACTGATACGGTTAAAACAAATTTTACTATGACCACACTAACTCCCAGCCTTGTTAGCAACACGTAACAAAACAGATTGATGCCGCTAAACAAACATTACTATGACTACGCTAACTCCAAATCATACTATAGCATGTAAAAATAAAAAAACACAGCCTGACACCACTATAGGTTAGCCGTTAGCGTATTCACAATACCTGTTGAGACAGTGAGGTAAGTTGTGCCAAGGGGCAAGTAGTTCCACCCCTCTTATTTAAAAACTACAAAAGAGGAATGTGATTTGACCACACAATTTTGAAGAGGCATCCATTTCACTCATCCTCCAAAGAAGGGAGACAGGTAGTTTGAGAAGTAAGCACATTTGGTTCAAAAAACAATGTTTTTTCATTGCGGTGTTTGAATAATTATAGCTAATTTTGAAAACAGATTACACACATTTTCATTCTTTAGTAAACTACATCACAAGTTTATGCAGTTAGCTTTATGCTAGCATAAAACAGCAGAGGGGTGCTTTTTTTATTTTTTATTTTTTTTACAAAATGGTGGGCTTGCGGTAAGTTGTGCCAAAGGGTGTGGGATAAGTTGAGCCACTGGCACAAGTCTCTAGCAAACTTTAGACAGGCCTGCACATGTACTGGCTTTAGCAGGGGGACACATCTGGTACTGCAGGATTTGAGTCCCTGGCAGTGTAGCGTGTTACTGATGGTAGCCTTTGTTACTTTGGCCCTATCTCTCTGCAGGTCATTCACTAGGTCCCCCTCTGTGGTTTGGGGATTTTTGCTCATCGTTCTTGTGGTCATGTTGACCCCACAGGGTGAGATCTTGCAGGGAACCCCAGATGGAGGGAGATTATCTGTGGTCTTGTATGACTTCCATTTCCTAATAATTGGTCCCACAGTTGATTTCTTCACACCAATCTGCTTACTTATTGCAGATTCAGTCGTCCCTGCCTGGTGCAGCTCAACAGATTTGTTTCTGGTGTCCTTAGACAACTCCTTGGTCTGGCCATATTGGAGTTTGGAGTGTGACTGTCCCAACTGTGGATCTGTGACAACCAGAATTAATCCATATATAAGGCAGTCCTGGTTATAAGGCAGACTAGCATTTTTCTTTTTAAAACAGGCTTAATTGCAACTTATAGTAAGAGAAATATGGTTGGCCTACTCCAGAAAGTTAACTCCATCCATTTGATGGTTTTTTTATTGATCATATTTTAATCACATGGCTCATGAGATTATGCCGTTTTTTTAAAATTAAGCTGTAAAGAGCTCCTAGACTTTTTTACTTATTCCACAAAAAAATAAAAAAAATGAATTGATATTATAGGCTTGCATGCTTGTGTGCAGAAACCTAAATTTGAAATTTGATAAAATGTTTGCTTGGCATGCAGAATAAGAATAATGTAGAGGGAAAGAATACTAGATTTGTGTCTGAACATGTCAAGAAACTAACAGGAATTTTTGTGAATAAGTATTGCATTTTTTATTGACACAACAAACACCAGTCAATCAACTGTTATAAAATCCTAGATTGAAATGATGCAGGGAAGAGTAGGTCTGTGCTTCTTTTCATTGGACTTTGTACTAAACTGTTCGAGCTACTTTTGTTAAATGGTCATGAGGTGCCGTATTTTTACCATTGTCACCTCCCACACTTTTAAAAGTACATGGAAGTTATTCTGAACATTTGTGAGTAGGTGGAGGAAGGCCATTAGTTGGCGGAAGCTGCTTAAAGACTGAATAAAACTGAATCCACCATGTGCAAAATATACCGTTCTATGGAAGGACCGCTGCACCTCAAACTTGAGAATGAGCTGGAACAGAAGTCTGTGCTATTTTGCAAGCACCGGCAAGAATTATTTAGAAAACTGATGACCAAGTGTAAAGTCTGAATCAGCTTTTAATAATAGAAATAATGTGTGGTCTGCCAATTGCCAGAAGCTGACATTTTCTTCTCATTATTTTCTGAAGACGTGCATTGGCCACGGTTTCAACGATGCATCAACAGGCACCTGACACTGACATAAAAAAGAGCAGGAGGGGTTATTTTTAGCAGGAATTATAACAGACAGCGAAAGATAGCATAAGAGTGCCTGAAAAGCTGGACTAGCACATTTTATTAAGCACTAACAAGACATTTTATCCAGTGCACTGTTTCTGACCTGTTTTTTTTCTCATCTAATGCATGCTGGCTGCAGGATCAGCAGCACTTTTCTGTCATGCCGTGCAATTCTGGGGCTCTCTTAAAGCATATGACACGAAAAATTCTTCAAAAGATCTGTTAAAAATATAAAAATCGAGTTGAATAAAAATTGGACTTTTTCTGTCAAAACTGATGGCTACGTTTTCTGATGGTTCTGCCTTGACGCCTCCAAATATAGATCCTGGATGATGTCTACTCGTAATTAGATTGACTAGAACAAGTATGAAAAGTAATCCCCATCGTAAACGCTGGTGTCACACCTCCTACATGGAGCTCATTTTCACTCCGGGCTGCTGCAGCTTTTTTCAGCTGCTACTCCAGCAGAATCTACTCTCTTTTTACCATTTTCCTCCACTCAGGATCAGAACCTCCATCTAGTGCTCAGTGAAGTCCAATAGAGGGTGTTTTTAGCCATTATCAGACCCAGTCAGAATCACACTCTTCAGAATTAAGCATCCGTGTCCCGTTGTCATAGATTGAGCGTTGTCTCCGTCTAACTGTCTTCCTAACACCCTGCTTTGATCTTTTTCAGGCTGGAGTCACAATTGATATCAGATATCCAGTCCATCCTGCAGATGCTGCAGAGACAGTCGACTCCGGGCCCCCCCGCCTACAGCACTTTGACTGCCAATCTGGACTATCACAGACCTGCTGTGAAGGTTCAACCAGCTGTTCAGACGGCAAGCAGCTTTTTCAGCCATACAGCAACTCAAGTGTGTGAAAAACGTTTTTTTTTTTAACAAATAAATTGTGTGACTTCCTGAGATGTTTTGCTAACACTTTTATTTTTATCAATATCACATACTCTCCCTGACATTCTTGTCAATAGGGCCCCAGCCAGAAAATGGACAGCACAGTTCAGGAATCCAAAGACTCTGTGTGCAGCTCAGCCATCGTGAGTGCACCCCCTGATGGCAGCCTTGCAGCATTTTTTGAGCAGAGACATACAGATCCACAGCAGCAGACGACACTGATCCCTCTTCCAGCCGAAAGCTCTTCTTCCTTCTTTTGCTCTGCGACATCCTCCGACCCTGACCACAGTGTCACCGGCCAGCAGAAACCGGTGTCAGAGCCAGAATTTCCAAGGTTGTAGTCCATTCAATAGCGCCTTCCTCTAACTCTGAGGTTACTGTACTGTTATTTTTGAGTAGCACTTTCTTAAATGTATGAGCATGCTGGTACAGCCATCTGTATTGCCTGTTTAAAGTGGCTTTGTTATGGAATAGAGATTTTCTTCTGGTGTACATGTAAAGAAAGCAGAATTTAAGGGGAGGTAAACAGCTGCAGAAGACTGCTTACCTTATCTGTGTTGAAACCAGGATCCACTTTCATCTTCGTTCGTTATTAATACTGTATGTGCATGGAGATACCCATATGTGTATGCTTTAGGACTATCAAGTCTACAGTTTCAAATTAAATTCAGGGATGCTGGTAACAGGGCTTCACTTAGTTGGGCTAGGATTTGTCAAACATATAACTGACTGTGTCATCCACGCTTTGTGTCTATTCATCTATTTGTCTGTATGTTCTTTATATAACTAAGCTGCAGCTTTTTATGTCTTCACACTGGAGACAGCCATCAAGCCGGTTGACCTGTCCTAAAGTCAGATTTCCTCACTTTATTCAGAAAAAAAAAAAAAAAAAAAAAACTCTGACAATCAGAAAGACGACCCTCCGCTCTCCCTCATCTAAACAAGACAAGCTGCATGCAGCTACCTCACACAGTTAGCACCAGCTTTTTAGCAGCTGAGAGACTGGCTGCTTTCATCCAGCATCAGTTTCCTGTAGAACACGTGGGATTGGCTAACAACAGTTGGAGACGTACTTATCCCGAAATGCGATTCAGAGCTGGCTGACTCCCCAGCACGCAATTAACAGCATAATTGTCATCTTTCCTGGAAGATATAAAAAGATTTGCAGTCTTGCACGCTTTAGCAGTGACGCTCGACCCATCTGACAGATAGAAAAGGTGAGAGTGACAGCAGGTTAGCACGATAACCTTATTTGAGGACTAAATCTGGAAAAGAAAACTATTATCACCAGCTAGTCAGCAGTTGGGCTCATTTGTTTAGAAAGAAAAAGAAAGCATCAGCGAAAGATCATAAATATAGGTTACCTATATAAAACCAGGTGCTGGTAGAATAAAAGGTGCTGGGAGAGGTTTTACTCCACATACCTGTAAGCTATCTGTAGTCTGACTCGCTGTCAAATTGTTAGAGTTGATCACTTAGTGCGTTGAAGAACGGAGCGTAAGGCAAGAAAAGATGGAAATGTGTACTTCAGATCATGAGCGCTGAATGGTGACAGTCTATCACTGTTTTCAAGGTCTGCTGGCAAGCCAGCGAGCACAGATGGTTGTTCCAGCTGCTGACCTGAGCAGCCTGAGACAACGGAACAAGGATGTGAGCCAAAAGTAGGGCCCTGCTCTGCTTTGTGTCCTCGTTGCCATCAGCTGAGTTATGAGAACCTGACTTTTTTACAACAGGAAAATAAACACAGACATTTTTCTTCCAGCTTATGTAACTGCTGTACCGCAAGCAAGACTTTGGGAACCGTAAATTTGCTGCTTTGCTGACAGAGGTAACATGTTGGAGTGCATTAACAGTGTAGGTTACATGTAGGAAAGCAAATTTCTGCAGGAATTAGAGTAAACAAAATTTTGACAAAGGAGAGTTCTTTTATCAGTTTGCTTGCCTGTCTTCTCTGAAGTGTGACTCAGGGTTTGTGGACAATTGCACTGCAATATACACTACGATATCGGTATAGTAATTGTCTTTCCATGATGTGCATTACTATTTCAATCCCTGATGTCCATCCACTGTACAGCATTATTCACACACATCATACATGCTTGTTTGTGCAAATGCAACATGCAGATTGCAGGACTTCTGCAGTTTTCCAGAGTCTGACCTCAAACATTTTTCTCTTATATATGAAAATGAGGCAGACATGCTTGTGTGTAAATATGCTTCTAAAACAGTTGAGATATGCAATTTACTTTTTTTACTGTAGTGATTTATTTGGTTTTTTTTTTTTTTGCTTAAATGATCTCAATTTTATTTCATTGGATAATTTATTAATTGTTTCCAGCATTTAAGGGGAATTTATTGAAAAATAATGAAGTGATAAATTCAGCTGACTTTGACTCAAACACACCCTCAAAACTAAAGAAACTCAAGATTTATCCCTTTTTTTAATTGTTTAAGTGAAACATTTAGCAATTATACCAATATGAACTACATTTGAGCTCATAAATGATATAATTTGACTAAGTGATGTAAAACATTGTGTAATAATTCAAGTATATTTATACTGCCTATGAGTCCCGTGTATTTCAGGATGGTACAAAATGACGTGATCTCTTTGTTAATTAGGATGAGGGGATAAATCCTAAGTCTTCTGTCCAAACATGTAATCAACATTTTTAAAAAGAAAAATTTGACATGCATCCATAAATACTTTCCCTATAAAGTTTGAGCGTAGTGTACATAAAGGCTAAAGTATGGTTTAATGACTGTAATGCAAGATGTAAACACTCTTGTTATTATAATTTTTTTTTTTACCAAATGCGTTTTAAGGGAGATTCTGTAGTAATAAAGTTGTGCATACACTTGTTTTGAAACTCCTGAAGCAATAAATGACAACACACAGTTGGATTTGTGTCATTTTGGGGTATAATTCCAGCACAGTTACAACAGGGAATTCTTCGATAGTTATTTTGTTTTGGGAGAACTTTTTAATCCTCAAAACTTGAAATAAATTATGTAAATGTGCCTTTAATTATTAATTATTGGACCTCCTTTATTTTATTACTTGTTTAAATTTGCTTTTTTTTATTTTCACACATAAAGGTCCAAACATTCCAAATACAAAATATTTGGGACATAATATATTTAGACCATACAATGCCTACTTAGAAAATATCCCATTAGTTAACGATGTGTGTGTTTATTATTTTGTTATTTATTTTTAGAACTTTAGAGGAATTCATCTTTTCCAAAGACCTTTGTCTCTACTTAAGTCCAACAACTGCTAATTTTCATTATTTATTTATTTGGCAAATTAGGACGATAAAAACCCGAAATGTAGTCTCTTTCATATTGTTTTTATTGGTTTATTTTGTTTTATTTAAAACTACTTTGAAGATGTCAGAAGTCTGGTTACGTGTGTTACAATAGTGACATCTAGTGGCCTTCCAGAGTATTGCGTCTCCTTTTGGGAAAACGAAAGTGAAAGAAATGACATTTCCTGGGAGTTCCCCAGACAGCCGGGGACCATAATAATACCTGCAGATGACAGGACTCCAGTAACTCAGGGTGCCTGTCAGTCGTCCTGGTGATCAGTCATGGCATCTGAAGCAGAAGAAGGATACAAGCACCTTATTGAAAACGTCAGGGTTAAACTCAAAGGTAAAATAGCTGTGGACCAAGTTCTGCCTTATTTACACTTTCTCGACCAGGGGTGTAAAGATCGGATCAAGCAGAAGTCGACCACAGACGGTAACATTGCAGCAGCAGATTTGCTCATAGACGCCGTGATTGAAGGGCCTCATGAAGAAGGATGGTTCCGGGCCTTCATCGACGCCTTGACTCACGGAGGCTCGGAGCTCGCGGCGGATTACTTAACGAAGCCTCCGAGGCCAGAAGAGGAGGCTGAAAATGACATGTACGAGAAGCTGATCGATCTTCTGGGTCCCAGTCTGGCAGACATGAAGACAACAGTCGTGTGTGAGCTCTGTTTTTCTGACGAGATGCTCACCGTGGATGACAAAGAGAGAGTAAGTCTTTACATCTGACTGTATGGCTGTCAGATGTGGTCATGTGATGACAGACGACCTCTGACCTGCTGTTGCTGTTTAGATTTTAGCGGCGACAAACAACCACGGGAACAGGGCGGGAGCTAAAGAACTACTCCAAAGGATCATGAGATGTCGACTGCCTTGGTTTTCAAAGTTCCTCCAGGTTCTGGAGAGAGCTGAAGAACATACAGTGTACTGTGAGCTGACCGGTGCTGTGCCAGGAAACAACACCGGTACACCACCACCAGCAGCTGGGTCAGGTGAGCTTCAGTCCAGGGCCGGATTTAGGCTTGGGCAAGGGGGCCAATGCCCCCCTAAATACAGTGAGTGATGGCCCACAAAAATCCTCAATTAACTCAAGAAAAAAATAATAACCCCAAAATTTCACATAAAACCTACAGAAAGAAAATTAAAGACAAAATTATGTAAGATTGGACAGGCAGACATGAAAAAAGGGTCCTGCCTGTGCCTGTCCCAAGTCCGGAAATGCAGAGGGTTGTATTCAGAAGAGCATTCAATGTAAAACATTTAAGAAATTTTAAGGATCTCAAAAAATAGAAGATAGATTTATTGTTAGATGAACTGATATGATGGTAGCATGGTTTTCTAGGGCTATGACACCCCAAACTCCTAGCTAAGCCCTTTTTTAATAAGGATCCATTAGCTCTTCTTCTAGAAGCCCATTAGTGAGGCCAGACTCTGATGTTGGGTGAGGAGAGCTTACAGTCTTCACTCATGACTGTGTGCATCCCAGTTCAGTTTATTTGCATCAAACTGGTTCATCCAGCTCTTTATGGACTTTTTTGTACACTGTTGCTCAATCATGGTGGAACAGGAAAGGACATCTCAAAATGTTCCCTCAAATTTGAAAACATTGACTGTGTATGAGAACTGGACTGAGTAACACCCAACCCATCGCGTCCCAAACAGGAAGTACGTGGGCTCCAAGAAGCCAAAATCCCATAGACTTCTATTAAAAATAAACAGCTATTATTCAGTCATTATATTTGTCAGAATAACCATTCTTGCTTGAATACCATTTTAACATATTTTTGCTTATCCTATTTTTTCTGATATTTTTTTCCGTAGTCCAAGTTATTTAAGTTGTAAACTCAACAATCAGATGCCTCACTTAAAGTATGTGGGCTTGTGTTATATGTTTGAAACATTTGACAGATTCTCCTGAGCCTACTTTCAACTGGTAAAGGTGTGGCCTTCCAACAAGCTCACTCATGATTGGCAAGAGTGGTTGCCATAGAAATGTTGACCCAACCTGACACAGACCAATCCCTTCTTAGTGACGTCGTCTGGCTCCACCATGGCGGCGTCCGTATTTCAAGAAAATGGCAACTGAATTGACTTCATTCAGTTGGAGCCGCAAGTATGCTGTTTTCTAAGGATGATGTCTCACTCACTAAGTCCAGTTCTCATTTACAGTCAATAGTTGAGGATCATGGAATCTCTAAGCATGCTGAAACACACTAGACTCCCTGTCTCTGAAAATGACTAAACCCATTTCCTGATTAACCACCCCACACCATAATCCTCCCTCCACCAAATTTCCCACTATAGACATTTAAATATACAATTCTCCAGACAAGTGTCTTTCTCCTCCATCAGACTGATGAAAAGGGATATTTGTCACTCCAGTGAACACATTTCCACTGACCTATAGACCAGCTTTGTAACGCCGCATTTAACCCTACACATTCTGTCTGGTGATGAATGGCCTTGGATGCTGCAACCCATTCCATTAAACTCTTTATTCACACTGTTCCCTTTAGAACCTCAGACAAGTAACTATTTAGAAAGGTAAAAAACTTCCAAAGGCACTTGTTGCATTGATCCTGTCCCACTATCACAATGGAATTCCCTAAGCTGACATTAGAAACCCATTCTTTCACCAGTACTTGTGGGGTTTTTTTGCATGATTTTATACACCTGTGGTCATGTAAGTAATTGGAAAACTGAAAATCAATCATATGGATGTGTGAGGGAATCATTTTTCTGTATCGAGGAACTTTGTCTTTTTCTGTACAAAGAATTATTAGTATTTTTTACCATCAACAATCATTTGTCATTCTTAATAATCTAATACATTTCTTGAAATTATGTTCTTATAGTGAATAACAGGATAACTGCTCGAGTTGTAATAGCTTTTGTCTTTTTTTTTAGGTGCAGATGAGGATCCTTCTTCTCTGAAACATGAGCCTGCACAGAGTGAGCCTGCAGGAGAAGAGAGTCCTAAAGCAAAAGAAAGTAATGCAGGCCAGGAGATTCAGGAAGAAGTAGAAGGTTTGGCTGTACTATTCTCTTCAAGTGCAAAACCTGTTCTGACAAAGCAGTCAAAGTCAAGAAGCCCACATTTACGCAATATTATGTATTTAATGGGTGTATCTGCAGCTAAAAATGTTGCTTCGTTGTTCTGCTCTTTAGAAAGAAAAACAAATGGTTTAATCTAAGAACTGATGACCTATGACCCCAATATATATAAATAAATAACTCGTATGTGTTTCCAGATCTCTATTTAGATCCTGACCTGCCAGAGGGTGAGGAGCACACCCAGCCAGGTGAGACTCCTTTACCTGCAGTCACCCTACAGCATATTTTTAGATCTAGTGCTGCACTCACACCGTCAAATTTGTGACGAATGCCTCGGACCTTTGTTCAAAAATGTGTTCATAAACTTGACGTGATGTTGAGAGATCAGGTTGGTTTGTTGCTAAGAACTTCACAAAGCATCAGTAATTACGTCTCCGTGTTTAGTTTCTTGAGATCGTTCAGAATCTCCCATTTCTTGCAGGAACTACAGTAGATCATTTACTGCTTTCTGCAGCACTTCCGTGACCCATTTTAATGACTTACTGTCCCACATTAGTCAGAGGAGGGAAAAAAAACAACTATAAAATTAGACATTCTTTTTACTATTATCTCGATGGAAAAAGACAAAATATAACGAAGATAAGGAGGCGGATCAGATTCTCCTCCATGTTGGCTTTGGACTCCGCCCGCCAATCGCGTCATCAACACATCAAGTGCCAAAGCTTAGTCCCTGGCTGGTTGACGCGTCTTCTTTGCTGAAGTTCAGATTGTTGTACTCTCGACACTGCGCTGCTGTCAGGACTTTTGATCACGTCTGCACATTGGCTTAACATTTAAACTACTGGATGCCCCTGACACGAATCATGTTCAGTGTGAACGCAGCTTAAGAGGCGTAAGCGCACACACAAACCAAGAGGGATCATGTCTAACATGTCTGGAACGTACGATACACCATGTAGATTCAAAATTTTGGTTGTTGTGATGTTTTCAACCTCATCAACGTTCATCTTTGAATATTTTTTTTGCAGTGGGTTCAGTTGAAGTGAATGTGTTAGTTTCAGGGATCAGGGATCTACAGGGATGTTCTGAAAATCAGTTACACAGATGAGGTACACTTTGTGTAAAGACATCCAAATATTCCAATTTACATCAAATGCATATCCCCTAATTAAAACCAACCATAGCTGTTAATGAAGGAAAAACATTCTAGTGTTTGAGAAGTGCTGGTACAAGTTCAGGGGGCCACCCAGATCACTGTTTACTTCCGCTCCGCTGGATCGCTTCATCAGGAGTATTTTCTTACATGAAGTTGACTTAAAACATCAGTATAACCTCTGCCATGTCACGTCTGGGAGGAAAATTAAGTCTTCTGCTAAGAGCAAATAAAAACACGCAGGGGGGTTTAAACTCATAACGTAGAGGAAATGTCAAACTCCAAGTGGAAACCACAGCATGGGGGGGTCACACATTCACAACACAGTTATAACTTACTTTAACTTCCAGTCAGGTTCTAAAAAGCTCTTTGTGTTTTGCAGAGTGTCTTTATAAACAGTCACAAAAGTGATGCTGCACTTATGCGTTCACTATAAGGCCTTTAACTGAAACTGCATGAGCCCCACCCTCTGATGATTATATATAGGGCCTTTGAGAGTTTATAGTGGACGAATGAGTCATAGCCTGCAGGCAATTTCAACTTTGACTAAGGTGGATCACATTACATGTGCTGTAAATGGAAACTTAAACAAACTGTTGCTGCAGAAAGGGAACTAGGAAAAAGAAACTGAAGTGATTTACTATGACAATGCAGATTTCCATTTATCATTTTAGTCTTCTAATTTTTCTAAGAAACTTCTTTGTATTTGATTTAGTTTAGGACTTGATCATTTGTGTAGTGAAATTCTGCACAGTAGTTTTTAAAAACTGGTTTTACACTTACAGTTTGGAGCCATTCAATTATTGTATGTATGCCTTTTTTGTAGTTTTTAAAGCAGCTTTAAGTCCATCAAAACTTTAAAACCACACTGTGAAGGTTTTTTTTTTTTTTTTCTGTCTCAGAAAAATGTTTTCTACCCCACAGATGGAAGCGCCTCTGCTGCAGCAGGAGAGGCCAGCCCCCCAGAAAAAGCTGAGATCGCTCTTTGGGATTATCAGATGGAAGTCGCAAAACCTGCCTTGGAGGGAAAAAACATCATCATATGCCTCCCGACAGGAAGTGGTAAAACCAGAGTTGCGGTCTATATTACCAAAGAACATCTGGACCACAGGAGGGCGGAGGGAAAATTGGGGAAGGTGGTTGTCCTGGTGAACAAGGTACTGCAAATCCAAAAGTTTAATTCCTGACTTTGTTTGTATACGGCATGTATGGAATCTACTGTGAGCTGGAAGACAAAAAAAAAGACTCCCATCTGAATAAAAGGTTGTCAAGCCATAAAACTGTCTCTTAAAAAAATCCTGAAGTAGAGACTGTACTGTACTGGAATCCTTTAGATCTTAAAAGGACAAACCCATGTTTTAATTGATGTTTTGCAGTAGACGTGTCTGTTCTATTCTCTAAAGCCTCAAAATCCTCTTCATCATTGCTGAACTAATTAGAAGCCCCATCCGAAAGTGAATAAAGCAGTGTGCATTTATAGCTAAGGCTGGGTTCGAAGCAAACATAGAATTCCTTTAAAAACAATGCATTCGCTGTGTCAGCTTTATAACCTTGCATGTCTAATGTGTCCCTTAGGTTCCCCTGGTTGAGCAACATCACTTCAAAGAGTTTGTTCCTTATCTGAACCCTTCATACAAAGTGGAGAGAGTCAGTGGAGAGTCCCAGCTGAAAATCTCTTTTGCCAAGATTGTGCAAAGAAATGACATCATCATCTGCACGGCCCAGATTCTGGAAAACTACTTGGAAAGAGCAAAGAGTGGAGTGGATGAAGGAGTGAAGCTGAGCGGTATGAAGACTTGTCCTGCTCTCTAGGAGATGTTTATTCAGCTCTCAGGTTGTTGTTTCATCTTTTATCATGTCAGTGGCTCAAAAGAGGGAGTTTTTCAACCCTTGTTGACGTCACATTTACATATACACTCCTTTTTTCATTTAAGTCAAGAATCATTCCTTTTGAGAGTCATATCCAAAATGTTCTATGCCACAAACAAATCTATTTGAACCCACAAGTCTAATAAAGAAGTGGCTGAGTAGAGTGTAGCAGAACCACAAGGGGACACAATCCAGTGCTAACGCTAGCTGGTCCAAAGTCAAAGGAAATGCAGAGCGTCTTGTCAGGATCGGTATTAAAGCCAAAGCCAATTCTGCAAATCACCAACAATTTTCATGCCAGATCAGTCGCGGTGCGAGTTAACAATGATCACCACTGGTGCTTTTGATCTACAGGATGCCGGTAGAAAAACAGACCACTGTTGATCATAGAGGGAGAGGAGGAATACATGTTTGCAGGCAGAAAGAGGAAAGGAAAGACAAGAGTTTCTGACCTAAAGTAGGAACTGGGAAGTCTAGAGACTTGGCCAACATGATGGAAAGAAGAAAGATGGATATCCAGTGTGTTCAAGAGACCAGATGGAAAGGGAGCAAAGCTTGTAGATTGGGAGCAGGCTCAAGCTGATTTGGATTTAAATGGGAACAGACTGGGACTGATTCTGAGGGGGAAATTTGCTGAAATTGTTCTGTGAATATAGATTGATGACTCTGAGACTGAAAGTTGAAGGTGTGGTGGTCAATGTTGGCAGTGGATATGCCCAAAAGGTAGCACATTTTCTGGAGGAAGATGACCACGTGGTGGAAGTTGAAACAGATGGAGAGCTGTGTGGCTTTTAGGGAGGAGTTGGTGCAGAGTTTGGGAGATCAGGAGGTTCTTCCAGACGATTGGACAACTAAAGTGGAGATGAAGTCTGATAAAATACATCTTCTTTTACAGGTTAGAGTTTAAAAAAGTAGTTCAACATGTTCTTATAATGTTGATGATGATGATGTTGCAACCCCAGCTAAAGAAAGAAAGAGTTTAGAGGTCTGAGGTTTATAGACAGAAATACTGAAAGTCCTTTTAGTGATAATTGGGAAAAACAAACATGGAGAAAACACTCCTACTTGTTTTTTTTAACCTTAAGCTGCAATCTGTCCTGATCTTAACTTACAACTATGACATATTCTGGAAAGTAAAGCTGCCCAGATGAGTCAAGGCTGCATTTCCCTTGACAGGATCTTGTCACTTTTCCGACTCTGCTGTTGGCATGCACAAGTCCAAGGTGGAATATCCACCACGGAGGAGCATATGCTGTTTGTTGAAACGCCTGAAAGCATGTACCTTTTTTTTTTTCTCCTGGTGTCCAGGCTGCCTGCCTGTTCGAGCAATCAGTGTGCGAGTGATCAAATTCACAAGAGAGCTTTTATCACCCTCAATACGTCAAACTGCCACTCAATGTTTTTGTTCCCTTTCTGGAGGGTAAACTAGAAAAAAAAATTCTATTTTCAACATTTATGATGTGTATCTTTTGTAACTAGATCTTGTACTGGCATGTTTGCGTGCAGATCTGTCACTTATGATAATTGACGAGTGCCACCACACTCAGAAAGGAGAGGCCTACAACTACATAATGATGCGTTATCTGAAGCAGAAGCACAAGAACAAAAAACTTAAAAAGGAACAGAGGAAGACTGTGCCCCTCCCTCAGATTCTGGGTCTGACCGCCTCACCAGGGGTTGGACGAGCCACAAAGTTGGAGAAAGCCAAGGAGCACATACTCCGAGTAAATACTTTCAGCTTTTTTTTGCACATAAGAATGTCAGTATATGCTCTTTGTGGGAGATAAACTTGCTAAATCAATTCAACCTCAAAGCAAAATGTTTCTTAATGTGATTTCAGATTCATTCAATGGCAAGAAAATAACATTTTTCTTTATTTTTTATTGTAGTAAGTGGCTTAAAGTTCCTTTTGCAGCCCCATTTTTTGTCTTTATCGCTTTGGAACTCACTATTTGGGCCAAGCTCTAAAGTTTCCCATGCCACAAAGTTTTAAAAAAGGACCAATGTGGTTTTAACTCAGTCACACTCAGACATCGGGCAGTAATAGCATGCTCCACTTTTAACTTTGCAAATGCTTGGATCTTTTTTTCTAGATTTGTGCAAACCTAGATGCTTCCCAAATCATGACAAGGAGCCTCTGTGATTTTAAAAGACAGCCAATCAAAGCCATTCAGACTGTTGAAGACAGAAAACAAGTATGTTTGCATCAAAGCCCAGATTTTCTGGATGAGTGCTGTTCTCACTTAAAAATACAGATGACCAGTTGTTTCTGGTGAAGTGTTATTCTGCTTCCAACCACGTATGCCTTTCAGGATCCCTTTGGCGATGTGATCAAAAGAATCATGCATGAAATTCATCGTCATGCCCAGCTGAACCCCACTGGCGACCTGGGCACTCAGGTGTATGAACAGTGGTCTGTTCAGAAAGAACGCCAAGGTGAGTTCATGTTTATTTCTCCATCTCTTAATTGTTAAAATACATTTGAATTACATTCACAATCAGAAATTAAGTTCATTTTAATTTTTCCATTGGTACCGAATGTACAATTTAATATAATCTCAATAATGGTTTGGACCACCCATTTTCTTTTTTTTTATATATATATCTTGCAAATGTTTTTTGTTTTTTTTTAACCATTTTAGCTGCAAAGGATGGAGATCAGAAAGTTCGAGTTTGTGCTGACTACCTTCGGCAGTACAACAACGGCCTGATGCTCTGCAACACCATTCGAATGCACGATGCCCTCAGCTTCCTGAAGAACTACCATGAAGAGCAGTATAAGAAGAAAAGCGCTCCAGATGAGGAGCAAAACATACAAATAACAGACACAGAGAGATTTCTGTTCAATCTCTTTAAAGGTACTGCCATCCTTGAATTTTTTATTCCGATTAGCAATACATTGCACTCTTAAATTTGACCTTAATTCTTCTTACAGTTGAAGAAAGCACTTTTACTCCAATTTTTAGAAATCACTATTCTTAGTAGTGTATTTTTCAGACAATAAAGCCTTTCCCACTGAATGGTACGGTATGGTTCGGTTTATAATGGTCCAGGGAATTCTGGTTGAGTGTTTCCACTCAAAGTTGGAGCGTCACAGTGCATGTGGGGTGAAGCTAACAGCGCTAACCGGTCCGTTCCATTTTTCTACAGACCTACAACCAACGGGGACCCAAAAATTGACATGGTTTGGTCCGGCTTAATGGGTCCATTTTATAATGGAAACACTCAAAATACCGGACTGGACTGGACCGTACCACTCAGTGGAAACGAGGCTTATGTTTTTCCAGAGTATATGTCACGGCAGGCAAAAATACATAATAAAGTTGGAAAAAAAAAACATTTATAAGTCGCACTTTTAAGTGAAATGATTTTAACAAAATACAAGAACGGACATTTCGTCTTGAGACGCAAATCATAATAACAGAATAGACTGAACACATGCAGGCTTTACTACCGTCACACAGTGATGCTTATTTTTAGCTTCATGAAACATAGGAAGGATACTAACACACAATACTAGCGCAACATATGAACAGTTTTTCAGATAACCATAGCATAAAGAACATGCTAACGAGTCAACCTAACTCTTTAGATAATTTTAAATCCCTTAATCTGTTTAATTTTTCATTCTCTGTGTGGTTTTTGAACAATTCCGCCAAGCCCTGCATAAGACTGAGCAGCGCTTCTTCTTTTGCATTGTTGTCAGTAACAAATAATACTGACACACACACCTACAGTGCCCTTTAGCAGTCGTTGCTATTTGTTTTTTAAAAGTCACATATAATTCACACCCCCAGCCAAACTATGCAAAAAAACACAACCAATACTCAAAAAATACTTGTTTTGCAAGTGGCTACCTTAGTCTAATATACCTTAGCTACACTTAGAAAAGCATAAAGGTTGTAAATTTGAAAGACGCCCCCAGCTAAATTTACTTTTTCTATAGTCCAGTAATTGTAATTAATTGTTAAACTTTGAACTGTAATTCATTACGTTACTCTGTTACTGACAAAAGTAATCAAATAAAAGTAATTTGTTACTTTGTAATCCGTTACCCCAACACTGTTTATAAACACATTATAATAAAATAAAAAATACGGTCCTCTTTAGTAATGTACAGCTCAAAACAAAAGACTAGTCAGCTGTTTTGTTAGCACTCAAGTTAGGACTCTTTTCAGGCCTTCTTTTTTCAAAGACAAGCTAATTACTTGTTATCCTTAAAGAATTGAGTCTAGATTTTCGAGCTTTTAACTTCACACTTTTAAAAACCTTTTTTTTTTCTAGAAAATGAGAAAGAGCTGGCAAATCTGGCACAGAATCCGGAATTTGAAAATGACAGCCTGTCAAAGCTCAGGACTAAAATCCTGCAGGAGTTCAGCACCAGGAAGCAAGCCAGAGGAATCATTTTCACCAAAACACGCCACAGCGCCATTACTTTAAATCAGTGGATTCAAGAAAACCCAAAGTTTGATGACATTGGAATCAAACCGGCATATGTGATTGGAGGAGGAGACCAGAGCGATGTTAAACCAATGACTGCTGTGAGTTTTCACTAAGTACCATACAAACATCTTCAATATAGTATGGATTTTTATACTCCCTCTTAAAAGTAACAAGGATTGTGTTTTTTACAGGCAGAACAGAAGGACGTGTTGAAGAAATTCAGTTCTGGTGAAGTAAACTTGTTAGTTGCAACAACTGTAGCAGAAGAAGGTTTAGACATACCTGCGTGTAATTTTGTAATCCGATATGGACACGTCACCAATGAGATTGCTATGATTCAGGTGAGGTAAATTCTGTTTAATGACACTTCTTTGTATTTTTTTAGAAGTGTGTAGATTTTTTGTGGAGGGTTGGGAGATTTTTTTCCTCTTATGTTGCTAGTTTTTAACAGAACGCTGTTTGTTGAATTCTTAATGGAAAGACATTCTTCTAATTTTGTACACTCAAGTGTTACAACAACGGTGGCCCTGAAGTACAAATCACACCAACAAATTACACAGTGCAAAAACATGTTAAAGATCAAAACAACAATTAAAAAACAAAAGAAGTTACAAAACACACATTTTAGAAATCAAAACTAAATTCCTAAAACAAAAACATAAAAAAAAACATTTTGGGAAAAAAGATAATTTTCAGAAATCAAAATAAAATAATAAAAATTGAAACAAAATAAGAAACCAGTAAAGGTAAGTATTGTTGGACATCCCTGATTGGATAATGACATTTGAGTTTTTTTTTAAAAAAGGGAAAGCAGGAGGACAATTTCCTTAGACTGTGGTAACGAGTTGATTAAGCAATCACCAATCAATCAACTTTTGCCGTGGCTGTGGCCACAAGCTAAGAGAAAAATCTTCTATCAGAAGATTTTGCCATAAAAAATAAACTCCCTGTTGAAAAGGTGAACAAACGTCATGATCCAATCAGTAATATCCAATAATACCGACCTTTTCCAGTTCCTTCTTTTGTTTCATTTTTGAACACTTCATTTTGATTTCTGGAAATAACTTTTGCTATCTGAAATGTTTACTTTTCATTTTTTGGGGGTTTTGTTTGTGGAGTTTTGTTTTTATTTCTAAAAGGTAATGTTAATTTATTTTGCTTTTTAATTGTCATTGTGACCTTTGAAACGATTTTGTGTTGAGTGATTTGTTGGTGTGATTTGCACTTCAGGGCCACCGTACACAACCCCAACGTTCTTACCACATGGATTCACACAAATCTATTTTATTCTACTTTTAACCATTTGTAAAAATGTATCTTAAAAAAACATTTTAAGAATGTAGTTTTTGAATATGAAAGCTAACAATGGATGTTTTTGTTGTTGCTTGCACAGTCCCAAGGCAGAGGAAGAGCTGAGGACAGCACTTACACTGTGGTTGATGTCAAGAACTCCGGAGTAGCTGAGAGGGAAGGCGTCAACGAGCATCGTGAGGACATGATGCATAAAGCTATTGAGAAAATTAAGGCTTTAAGTCAAGCGGACTATGACAAGCAGGTTTGTCAGATAAAAAAAAACTGTTTTTATGGGAGGGAAACTCATGTTGCTGCAAGAAGTTTTATTCTTCTGGTTTTTTAGATTACAGAGTATCAGCTGCAGGCCATAGTGGAAAACAGAGTGAGACAAGACCGTAAGAACAAGAAAGTCATGAAGAACGAGAGCCCATCTGCTGTGAAGTTCAGCTGCAGACACTGCAATAAACAAGTCTGCACCGGAGAAGAAATCAACATCATTGAAGACATGCACAGAGTCAACGTCACAGTGGAATTTAAGTAATGAAAGCAGTTTGACATTTTGGGGTTTTTTTTCTTTGTATTAACTGGATCTGATATTCACTGCAAATTGTTTTGAACAGGAAATTATTCATCCAGAGAGGAAATTCTTCCCTGCAAGAGCGATTTGTGAATTATGAGACCAATGACATCATAGCCTGCAAAGATTGTGGTCAGGTGAGCACACATCTCTGTATCTTTTTAAAGTCCCACTCCAACCATCTTTTGACCTATTGTAAAAGCATTCCCAGTGGTCTTTGAATCACAATTATGCAGTTTTTTTTTACCAAAATAAAAATTGAATTTAAAAAAATGGTTATGAGTGTTAATTTAGTGGGCTAGCTTTGTTTAAACACCACATCTGTTCCCGCTCTCTTCATTGCAGCCCTGGGGTTCGATGATGATGTTCCGAGGGATTGAACTACCTTGCCTTCTAGTGAAAAACTTTGTGGTTAACATTAACGGGAAAAATATCAGCAACTGCACCAAGTGGAGTGACATCCCCGTCAAGTTTCCGGCCTTTGACTACAATGAATATGCCATTCGTGTGGTTGTGATCGATAGTGACGATGAGGAAACAAGTTGAGCAAAAAAGAAATGGGAAAAAAAATGCACTGATTTTGTTGGAATGTTTTTAGATCTTCCAAATTGTTGTTTGCAAATCATAAACCCAAATGGTTAACGCTGAAGAGAACTGGACATCAAGCTATCGAATCTGTTTTACTTTTGATTAACTACAACTCATTCAAATATCAACTCATTTATCTAGTATTACTTGTTAAACTCTTTTTTAATTGGTTATTTTAAAAAACTGTTTTCTGTAACTATTGATTTGAATAAACAATAAACAGTCATTAGTGCAACTGCACTAATACATTTTTATAATAAAAAGTTACAGGAAAGTAGTTAAATTTGGCAAAAAAAAAACAATTTTAAAAGAAAATTTTTCAGTAGATTTGATGGATTGGTGTAGAAATTTCTAGAGTATTTAAATAATGGAATAATGCTTACAACCCAGCTCTAATGCAAACATCTAGTTTAATTGCTGTGTTTAACACACATTGCTATTTTTTTGTTTTTGTTTCTAATGATTCATGATTTTGCATATTATGCATGCAAAGGTCAAATGAGACATTGTATCTTTGGAAATGAACTGGAAAGTGATCAATAAAAGAAGAAAATGTTCCTTTCAGAAGTCTATTTTCTCATTAGAAAGGAGCCAGTGAGCATGTGATTTCCCCTCTGAGTTTACCTGTCAGCCCTCAAACAGGTGCTGCAGACTGTGTGTGTGCATTTGTGCGTGTTAGTCATCTTGCTGTAAGTCTCTTCTGTGGGTGCTGCTAATTTTCAGATATTGTCTGTATATCTTCGTTAACATCTATAAATATTTCAATGTTTTGCAGATTTTAAAACCTTTTAACAGGTAAAATAAGCAAGGTATTCTGCACAAAATATAAATATTTACTTTAGAAAAAAAATAGAAAACACATCTTACAGTCAAGCTATCTAAAATCTAATCAAACTTTATTTAAAACGCTTTTCATGCTATGCGCAACTCGAAACGCTATACTTTTAAGAGAGTTCTGTAGTAGATGTAAATTTGAAAGAGATTTTTTGGGGAAACCAGACAGCAGGGCAATACAATGATCTATAACAATAAAAGCATGCATCAACACCTCTGTGCTGGCAAGAGAGAGGAATGGACAGACTGACAACATTTTTAAATGATAAAATCCTTTCTTAACGACATGTTTAATGTGTGTGATCAAATTCAAGATCTTAGAGTTAGTAGATTTTCATAAACTGATGTGAGTTGGGTTTTTTTTTTTTTTTGCATAAAAACAAAATGAGTTATCTTATTTTCTCATGCCCCTGCGACAGACTGGCGACCAGTCCAGGGGTGTCCCCTGCCTTCGCCTATGATTAGCCGGGTTAGGCTCCGGCAACCCAGTGACCCCGAAAAGGATAAAGCGGTTTGGAAAATGAATGAATCATTTTCTCATGTATTCAGGGGCGGGGCTAGAACATTTTGGAAGGAGGGCAGAAGGCTTTGGAAGGGGGGCAAAACACCAGAGTGCAAGGTCATTACAAATGAAAAGTTCAAAAATACACATTTCTAAGATTATGTATTATTGTTTTTATTCCATTTAAAAATATTGATTTTCTTTTTTTTTTAATGTGTAAAGAGGGTTGTATTGATGATTTCTTATTCTGCCCCCCAGTCCCCCCTGCAGCTCCGCCCCTGCTTCTCTGAATCCAGCAGCAGAATTGTGCATCCTCATTGACAAGCTAAGGTTATATTTGAAGGTTTCAAAAACAACTATTTAACATAACTTTTTTTTAATAAATGGTGTACTAAACACAAATGCCGCTTCATTTGAGCTCAAAATGTTATCAAAGAAGCAGAAAGGCAAAGAGCTAGGCAGAAGTTTATATTCCAGCCGAGGCCGAGACAGTTGCTGGAAAGTCGATTTGTAAAAAACAAACCAAAAAATGTAAGATGTGACCAACAGACTATGATGATAAAAGCACATATAACTACTGCTATGTTATAAATTAGCCAAAAATTCCAGAAAACTCAAACTGCAACCGTTTAATAAAAGCATGTAGCGTTCATAATTAATTAAATAGTGAAAACTCAATGTTTTTTAAATTCTTATCAGTTGGAATGGTCATGTGGATGACAACTTAATTTTTATGGAGCAAAAGCTTTTATTTCTATGACAAAAAGTATCACCTAAAAGTACTTATAACATTTACAAACAAACAAACAAAAGTCAAATCAGCTTTTTCTTGTAAGATCTAAAATGTGAAGTTTATTTGGTTACATGTCACTGCATTTAAATGATAATAAACATCAGCTAAAAGGGCATGGACTTTGAAGCATCACATCAGCCCATCTGATGATATAATACATGTGCCACAAACATAAAATATATTACATTTCACTCGTATCAGCCAGTTTGTTGACATTGTAGTAACCTACTTTTTTTTCTAAGAATTCACTGATTAAGAGCTGAGCATGTAAGAGCTGAACATCATGAGGGGAAGAAATGTAAGGCACAAAAAATAATATGCCAAACAATAAATGCTTTCAAGCATTAGTTGCACATAATACTATTAAAAAATAAAATGTGTAAAATAAAACCTTCAAGTATTATATAAGGAAACATGATAATATGGCACACTTTTTGAGCTCACTGAACAATGAAAAAACAAGATGGAAAAAAGTATTTTCTATATTAAACTTAAATCGTGTGACAGAAAAAGGAAAATTTGATGATGTATGTCATGTGATGGGAACCAGTTTTAAAAGTGGAGGACAATGAGATCTGAAGATGAGACATCACAGAAGAATAGAAAATGTTTTAGAAAACTCATTTTAAGTTTAAATGAATTTAATTTTTTATTTTTTTCCCCTCATTTTTTTAAATGTTTTTAGCAATAAGTGTTTTTTGTAGAGTCCCCCTACATTTGACCTTTAGATGACAGATCTGCTGGACCAAACCTCCAAAGTGCCCCCATCCCCGTCCACAGCGCCCCTGCTTCACCCTCACATAGTGAACAAACGCCACAGAAATGCATCCGTTTACCTGCCATAGTTCTGCTAAAGCGCGCAGTGGAGTCCAGCCTCAGCGCGGTGTCTGAAGGAAGTATGACTCCGACTTTTCCTGCTTCCCCCTTCTCTGCGCACTGAGGAGCCACTTCGGGAAAGTGCGCGCAGCGCTGCGCTCCTGCAAACTTGGAGCTGCTCCGCGGAACGGACTGCAGCTGCAGGCTCAGGAAACTTGGACAGAACGGACAGCCGGAGGAGGCTTTTTCCTCTGCGGTTCATGTTTTACAGTTTTGTGCGGGGATCAGATCTCTGAGCTTGCGCACGGTCCGGGGTTGTTGGACGGAGACCCACGCTGGGACTTCATCATCATCATCATCATCATGGTCAGTAAACGATTAACCAGCAGCTCTTTGAAAACTAATAGTTAAAAAAAATGTTGTGAGAGGTTCAGTTCATCATCAAAAATGGAGAAATGCAAACTCCAGCTGTTGTTTTGGAGAAGTTGGAAACTTTTTTTTCTTTCAGGGTTGCAACAAAGTGATATGGATATTGGCAGGAGTGGCTGTAACTGTCACCATGATAACAATCCTAGCCGTTTTCTACAGCAGTAAGAAATCCATCTCTTCCTGTCCCGCTTTTTGTCTGATCCAGGTTCCTAAACTTTCTCCCAACTATGGTCGTTGTATAAATGATTTGAATGGCAAAGTCCTTTTATGCTTTTCTGTTCAGAGTCTGATGGCACCAAAAGGCCTTTCACACTGGGCGATTACTTCAACGACACCTTTCGAAAGAAATCCTACAACTTGTACTGGATATCCGGTATCACTGCTGATAAAAATCATGTCTGTCCTGTTTGAGCAACTACAACTCCCTGAAATGTGATCCTCCCTTCTGTTGCAGACTATGAGTATTTGCATAAAACAAGTGACAGGAACATCTTCCTCCATAATGCCGAAACTAAGAAGGAGACACTTTTCTTGAGCAACTCCACTTTTGTAATATACACGTTGAAGTTCCATTTTAAAATAAATACACAATGATTGGTGTTTTATGCTAATGATATTCTGTATTTTAGGACAAAGTAGGGGCCACTGGGTATTTACTGTCTGGGGATCATAAGTACATCGCTTTAGAAAGCAATTACACAAAGGTGAGAAGTCACAGTTGGATGATTTGTGTTTACACTTTACAGATATTTATTTTTTTATTGATAAAATGATATTTTTTTTAAATTGTGCTAAAAATTCTGCAGATTTGGAGACATTCATATACAGCCTCTTACTCTATCTATGATAAGGAGAATTCGTAAGTAGCCCGGATCCTTTGTGTTGATGTGTGTATACATATTATCAGACCAGTATGTTGTTTTGCCATATCCTGTCAGGGCTCGCCACAGCCAATCAGCTTTCACTGATTTGACACTGATTTCACTGACATAGTTAGCAGTACCAAGAAGGGTCTTGCCTAGTATCATGCTGAACATGAACAATGTATTGCTATGTTATCTTACTAAAAATTACTTTTTAAAATGTATTTAGGCTTGTGGTTCACATCCTTCAAATACATTTACTCCAGGTTCTAATCTCTTGACTTTTGTTGTTTCAAGATCAAGATCACTTCTGAACCTTAAAACACCTAGTGTCTCAATTTTTAACAAATAGAGGTAGATTTGCTCAGGAATAACAAAGTGGATTCACTTTTTTATCAAAATGGACATCATAACTGTTAATGGCACTGATTGAGTCAATTACACGTTATTTTTTAAATAGTAAAGGTCTGCGGCTATAAAAAGAAATACATATATAAATGGTGAGATACAGAAACAGAAGTTTTTACACAAACTGAAATCAGAAAACAAAGAAGATTTATTTATGATAAAGAGGTGTGAAGACTGATCAACCTACAACCTCTATCTACTGGTAAACTTACTGAGGAAAATGTCAGTGATGATTGGTTTTCTTTGCTTATTACTGTGAAATAGTGAGGGTCACATCAGTAGCTAGCACCACTACCAGCTAAGCCCTGCGGTGACAACACAAACTGTGTTGTGATGCAACACCAACACGGAACACTGACTGTGCACCCAGCTGTAAACACATGGGTGTAAACATGTGTTTAGTCTTGGTCCATTTGACTGTTGAGCCCACTGAAAAATAGATTTGAATTTGACCAAATAAATGGGAATTATAAAGTTAAAAAGTATTCATTCTGGCTGAAATGACAAATGGATAAAACAAAAAAAACACATTAAAATGTGCATTTGTTATATTGGTGACTTAAAGCCTGTTTTTAATCTTGTTTTTTGCCTTAGTTGTTTTCTGGTCACGTGTATGTTTCCGTTAAGAAAAAGCGTCTCTGGTCAGCCTGCATTTACAGTTATCTGCTCTGTGATGAAAAAAATCTGAAGCTGTCCCAAAGTTTAATACCCCACCATGTTATTGTTCAGTTTCCTCTTGGTTTTTTACTTCTTTTCTTGCAATTTCACTGCAGAACATTTGTTACGACTGTCAGTCTTCCTCCTGAAGTGCAGTACTTTACTTGGGCGCCAACAGGAAACCTATTTGTAAGCCTTACACCATGTTTTGTTGCACTGTTACCTTAACAAATGTCTAAAATGGAAATAAAATATTGCATTTTTTTCCATTTTTAGTCCCTCGTGTTTCTTCAAATGTGTTCTGCAGTTTTGCACCTAAAAATGTTGTGTTCACAGGCCTACGTCTCAAACTACAACATTTTTTTAAACTCTGACATGAATGCTAGAGCAGTTCAGGTGACACAGCACGGCAAGAAGAATGAGATTCTATATGGCATCCCTGACTGGGTGTATGAAGGTGAGTGATGTTACAGGTCTTATGGTTTCTGCTTCACACGATGTGTAACCTTTGTTTCTGATTCTTCCAGAGGAAGTCTTTGCATCCAATGGTGCAATATGGTGGTCCTCAACGGGAAAATTCTTGGCCTACGCGGAATTTAACGACACCGAAGTTCAGAAAATTGAATATACTTGGTACGGGTCCGAGCAATACCCGGAAACGGTGGCTGTTCCTTATCCAAAGGTGGGATCGTAAACTACAGTTACTTATGAGGTGGCAAATCTCCTAAAACTTTGTGTAAATGCTAAAGCATGTATTATTGCAGAAACTAATCAAATGACAGTGGAACACCAAGTGAATTTAAGTGTGGATAATCTTGAGCTGCTTCATTTGGTGTGTCTCAGGCACAGGACGACAAAATAAAGACGTTTTTCTCAAAGCACGCAGTGTCTGTACCAGTAGATTCAAGGATACTTTAGCTGAGTTACCCAAAACAGGTCGTTTTGCTTGCTGTGTGTCTTAAAGCCCAAACAAAAGGTTAAAATAAGCTCACGACTGAACTCTCACAGTGCAACCGTGGGAAAAATGGCGGAGGTCATTGCAAACACTACTTTATATTGCACATCAGTGCATATCTATTCGCATTCAAATCTCAGATGCTTGTGGCCATTTTCTTTCTTCTTACTCCAACTTCATCATTATGTTGAACTTGCTTGTTGTTTAGGCTGGATCCAATCTTACCAAAGTGAAACTGTTTGTGGTTGATACCACAAATCCATCCTCCCCCATGCAGGTGGCTCCTCCTACTTCCATTGCATCCAGGTCTGTAACCGATCTTGTCATTTAAGCACAGCATTTTTCAAAATAAGAGCTTTGAGGACTCCGTCATGTGACGGCCTTGTCACTATCTGTCCCCCTCGCTGTAGTGATCACATGTTGTGCTCAGTGAACTGGGTTACAGACGAGCGCATTGCTGTGCAGTGGCTCACAAGGAAACAGAATCATGTGGTTGTACAGATCTATGACTTTGATGGAAGTAGCTGGAGAGAAAATCAGGTACGTGTGAGCTCTGTCCGTCCAGTCCGGAAATTAGTTAATCTTACGGACTCACTCCAATGAAAGTCATGCTTTTAACATGTTTTTGCTGCATTTTTATGATGATGGAGGACGTATATAAAGAAAATTAAACTCAAAACTGCATTTTTGAGTCTGAATTAGGAGCAGACAAAAAAATGCTGTTTGAAAAAGAACTTTTTTGTGACATGGAAAACACGCTGGGTCGGCCACAAGCTGCCTGCTCCAAGATCTCAGTAACGGGGATGGGAAAGGGGGAGCGGGGTTGCCCATCACCAACAATCAGAGTCAAATTTCTAAAGAACTACTCCCGCTCTGCAGAAACTATGTTCTAAAAAGCTAAACGGGTTTTATGATTTTGCCTAAAAACACCATAGTTATAATTAAAAGACCACTGGAAACACTTTTACAATGGATCCAACGATGATCAGAATTGGTTTTTCAAAGGAGTATGCAGATTTTGTGATTAATAAATATTTTTGCCTTCTGCAGAAATTTGAGCAAACTAGCAGGACGGGCTGGATTGGCCGTGTAAGTTCCATGCAAATAAAATCAAAGTTATCAGTTCTGACCTCTTAGAAGTCCATGTACCCACACATTGAAATGTGTTGTATTTTATTTGTAGTATGGGCCCCTGCCCCTCTTCTTTGCTGAAGATAAGATCAGCTTCTACAAAGTCATGAGTGACGATAAGGGCTACAAACATATTCATCATGTGAAAGATGTAAGTAATTTAGAAACCAGTTACATCATTCTTGCTTTTGTTCTTAATAATGTGGGGGGGGGGTTTGTCTAAAGGGCAAAGCAGCAGCCATCACCTCTGGGAAATGGGAGGTTATTTACATCTGCAAGCTAACAAAGGATGCCATGTGAGTGATGAAACCAAGCAGTCATAAAATGTTGAGAAATGTGATTATTGGACTTCTGTTGTTGTTGTTCTACAGATACTTTGTGAGTAATCAGCACCAAGGAGTGCCAGCTATGAGAAATCTCTACAAGTAAGTTTGTGTATTTTGGTTGATGTGTAGCACTCAGACAGACTCACAAACACATTAGCAAGAGCTAATAATAATCAAATTGACCTCAGAAGTCCTTTTGCTCCTCAGAGTTTTGATTGGAAGCAGCCATTCAGACACTCAGTGCCTCACCTGCGACTTGGATGATGACAGACGGTGTCAGTACAACTCAGCTTACTTCAGCTTTGAAGCGTCTTTCTACCGAATGGACTGCTACGGTCAGTTAACCTTCCACTTGTTCTCCAAAGCAATAACTCACCCGTGTAAGGGGGAACATCTGTGAACAAGAAGAGGAGCTTTAATAGCCCCATCTAATTTCATGCAGAAGAGATGAAGTGGAATCGACTTGTATTTGCGAGCGTTGGTATTTTCTTATGTTTTCTGTCAGGACCTGGACTGCCCCTATATACACTCGTGGACAACAGGGTCTCAGGTGCAGCGAGAGGTACACACTTTCTTTCTGTTTTTCTCACATGAATCACATGTTCGGTTGTTTATTAAATTCTACCAACAGTAGACTAAAGCTTCATTTGGAAACATTAACATTATAAACATGACATAGCTTAATTGGCCGCTTCATTAGGTACACCTTGCTAGCACCGGGTTTGACTCTCTTTTGTCTTCAGAACTGCTTTAATCCTTGATGCCACTGATTCATCAAGGTACTGGAAACATTCCTCAGAAAGTTTAGTCCATTCTGACATGACAGCATCACACAGTTGCTTCAGATTTGTCGGCTGCACATCCCCATTCCACCGCATCTCAAATGTGTTTTATTGGGCTGAATCTGGTGACAGTGGAGGCCATTTGAGTCCAGTGAACTCATTGTCGTGTTCAGGAAACCAGTCTGAGATGATTTCATATTTATGACATGGCACCTTATCCTGCTGGAAGTAGCATCAGAGATGGGTAGACTGTGGTCATAAAGGGATGGACATGGTCAGCAACAATGCTCAGGTAGCCTGTGGCACAGTAACCAATGCTCAGTTGATGGTAAGGGGCCCAAAGTGTGACAAGAAAATATCCCCCACACCATTATACTACCACCAGCAGCCTGAACAGCAGCCTGAAGGCAGGATGGATCCTTGCTTTCATGTTGTTGATGCCAAATTCTGTCCCTACCATCTGATAGTTGCAGCAGAAATGGAGACTCATAAGACAAGACAACGTTTTTCCAATCTGCGCTAACGAGCAGTTGGAGAAGTTGTACCTAATAAAGAGTTTAAAAATGTGGCCAGTGAGTACATATTGCAACTAAGCAGCAGATTATATGTTGAAAGATCTGGCACTTTGTAAAAACAGTTAAAACTCTACAACTAATGTAATCCTTTTTGTAAGAACTATGTGTTCAACTTTTATAGATAAAGTTTTACATAATACAAGAAGTGACCTAGTTTTATCTTAGATAAAAACTAATATACTAATTTTTTTTATTTTTATTTAGAACCGTCTATTCTTGAGGACAACGCGGATCTGAAAAACGTTCTCTCTGGATTCCACATGCCAACCATGAAATATGGCACCCTAAAAGTTTCAGGATTTGGTGAGAAGACAACGGTTGAGCAAAGATAAAAATAAAACCCCAAATCCATCAGATATTGTGTCTCATCTATTTTTAGCTCACCATTTCTGGATTGACTTGAAAACATTTGCTTACATTCTCCAATCAATTACACATATCAGTTTGCATGCAAAAGACAGTATATAGACTGTTAAGGCAGCTTGTTCCTGGAGATATTGTACGTTGGCACTTTGCATACTCGCTAATTATATTTAACCATTTATCCACACTTTTTATGATATGACATTACATGTTTATATACATGCCGTAAACTGAATTATTGCTTAGATTAGAGTGTTTCTTTTTCTAAACTGCAGCGGCGACTTATTCAGATGATGTTGGTAAATGCACATTCACATCTTTTCTTTCAGGTCTCTGAAAAATTAATTGTCTTTTATTTTACCCAACAGATCTCTGGTATCAAATGATGCTACCCCCAGGTTTCAAGAAGTCCAAAAAATATCCACTTCTCATAGATGTGTAAGTGAACAATTCCCCACAGGGCTCTAGACTAAATTTTTACTCTGGTTGCACCGGTGCGCCTAACTTTTTTTCTTAGGTGCACCAGAATGAAAGTTTAGTACACCTACCGTTTTTAAACTCAGCAGTTTTACGTGGTCACTTTCCTTTTTAATGGCTGTCTATATCAGCATAAAGACTTGAAAATTATTAACTTACAAACTGGTAAACATAAAGCCCTTTATTCACAACACAATAATGATAAATTACATGAAAAAGTTGGTGCTGTTAGCTTAAGCTAACATTACATTACAGTGCAACTAAAATGGTGAGGGGCTGTAAGCTGTCGGGAGATAGTGTAAACAAAGATTTAATGAGATATCAGTGTGGGGTTACTTCACACCAACAGTCCTGCCCAAGACTCAGAGGTGAATTTCTATTGAACTCCTGCTGCTCTGCAGAAACTAAGTTGGAGTAATAGTTAAGGAATGAGACTTCTAGGCTCACGGAAAGTATGTTTTTTCCCCAACAGAAAGGCTGGGCGCACTGGTGCGACCGTGGATTTTTTTTAGACACACCATGAAAAATCTGGTCGCACTCTAGAGCCCTGGCACAGCATATTAAGTTGAAACTGTGAGTTGAAAACATTGATGCTCAGTGATCTCGTCCCTTTAAGTTACGGCGGCCCAAGCAGCCAGAGTGTGAGCTACAATTTCAAGCTGAACTGGGGCACGTACCTGTCCTCTTCTCTTGGGATCATCATTGCCAACTTCGATGGAAGGGGAAGCGGTTACCAAGGTGATGAAATACTGCATGCAATCTACAGGCGGCTTGGCACATATGAAGTAGAAGATCAGATAGGAGCTGTGAGGTAAGGCTTTTGAACTTTTAGTCTCTTCTGTGTTTTATCAGATCTTTTCAGACTGGGATCTCGAAGTGTTTTTGGGGTGTTTTTTGGTCATATAACCGATAACTTATGCATTGCAGGAAATTCATTGACATGGGTTTTATCGACACTAAAAGAATTGCAATTTGGGGCTGGGTAGGTTTCCCTCACCCTGCTCTTTTTTGCCTGTTTTTGATCTTTTGAAACAGTTGGTTTTCTTACATCTGCTAATGTATTCCTTTAGTCTTACGGTGGTTACGTTGCCTCATTGGCCTTGAGCGCTGGAACTGGGCTCTTTAAGTGTGGGATTGCAGTAGCACCAGTTGCCAACTGGCAATACTATGGTGAGTGGATCATCATTTATCCATATGATGTAAAGAACTGATTTTGAGTCTAAAGACATTCTAATATGTCTTCAGATTTAGCAACTTGATGTCAAATTGTAGCCACAGCGTTTCCTTCCTTTTTATTATCTGTTTCATTGGTGTTGATTCATCTAATGTGTCTTCTGATATTTTATCGTTTAAACTAATGTTTATACACATGTTTTGTTTTGTTTTTTTGGTTAAGCACCTTATGTTCAACTTTATGTTGATGAAAGTACTATATAAATAAAGTGATTGATCGATCGATCGATCGATTGATTGATTTGTTGCACAGTTCTTAATGGGTCAAAGGTCCTGTGAACAAAACCAGAAAATCTCTGGAAACAATTGAAAAAGGAATTGCTGTACTTAAAATAAGTGCCTGAAGAATCTCCAAAACACTTTGGAAAGATCTTCAAAAGTGCTGAACATTTTCATTCGAAAAACAGTGCTTTAGACTTTTGTAGCACCCGCCCACCGCCAAATGCGGGGAAAACTTCTATTTGGCAAGTAGAAAAACTCTTTCACTCGCCACTTTAGCAGGTGAGGCATTGTTCATCGTCTCTTACATCTCTCAAACTTACAGCAATGACTTGTTAACTAGCTATAACAGATAGTTATTATAAAATGTTACCAAAATCTTTTGTTTTAGCTTTCCGCAACGTTTGTTTTTCTCCTCATGTCAAGCTAATATTGTTTGTTTATATTTTTCTTGTTGCAGTTTTGTAGTGTGATCATTTTCAAAGACAATGTTAAGGTTCAGGTAAAGCTACAATAAAAGAGCGAACACTGACGGCCAGCAGAGATGTTGTTATTTTACTGTTGATCATCATTCTTCTTGATGGTTTCTATTTTTCCCACTTTTACATCTATTGGAACTATTTTGTTTATTTTAGCAAAAATGTCGACAACTAGAAGAAGTTAATACTTGTAACATTTGCAATCAGTTTCTGTGCTGTTTACATTCATTTTTATAGATTGCTTTTTGTGGTGTGATCATTCTGATGAATAAATATTTGAATTTCTACACTTCGATCATGTCACTCTCTTTTGTAGACAGACAACATTATTTCATTGGTAGAACTATACCAGAATACCAGAAGTGTCATTTTTTATGAAATATTAGTACTTAAATTATTGGTCATGTTTGTGGGTAGCTGAGGAAAAATATTACATTTATTTGACGTATTTTAACTGGCTGAGTAACTAATTACTTTGAAGATGCAGTAACTGAGTTACTATCTGAGTGTGCAAACAGATATCTCTCAGAAACAGGAAGGGAAAGGGGCCTGGGGTTGCTCTGTGCCAATGATACGGGTTTGACGTTGATATTTAAAGTTTTAAATCTCTGTTTGAAGAATCTCTGCTTTTTCTTTGCCTAGAATGTACATCCACACCATATTGCTAACTAGAGGTTTGTTGTTGTTGTTGTTGTTATTTAGATGCTGTTTACACTGAACGTTACATGGGCAAGCCGGCGGAGAATTCTGACAGTTACAAAGTGAGAGTCGATCCAAACACAGTTGTCAAAAACAGTAAAATCCTAAACCGGCTGCAGACTTTATGGATGCTATGAACGGTGGGTTTTGTTTTTTGCTTGGTAGAATTCCACTGTCACATCCAGAGCCAAGAACTTCACAAAGGTTGACTTCCTGTTGGTTCATGGCACAGCAGATGGTACGTTTCATCATTTCTTCCACCTCTTCAGGTCTTTCTGATTGAAACAAGTGTCTGCTTCATTTCCCACCATGGTGCCTGGTTATTCTGTAAATGTGTCCATGAATGAACTCTGTTTGCTTTGAGAGAAACCTGAGCTTTAGCATTCAGTCACGTCGTCTAAAGCGCTGTCCATCCTGTAGACAACGTCCATTTCCAGCAGGCCGCACAGATCTCCAAAGCCCTGGTGGATGAGCAAGTGGACTTTGAGGCAATGGTAAATATTGGCTCTGGGAAGTGGGATTAATATTGACCTTGAGGGTGTTGATTTATTTCAAATGGAAAAAGCCTTTCATGCAAGAAATGTGTGATTTCAAATGTGGACAATTTGCTCACATATCAGGCAATCTGACAACGCCACCATGGAGCTGAACTTGTTGTCTTATTCATTTCAGTGGTACACTGACAGGGACCATTCTCTCTCAGGATCTGCCCGCTATCACGCATTCAACCACATGAGTCACTTTTTGCAGAAATGCCTTGTGAATGTCAACTGAAACATAAAAAAAGTCAGCATTCATAGTAAATATTCCTTTTTTTTTTATTGTTTTTAGTTTTGTAAAGCTGTTTTTTTACATGCCACCCAGACATTACTGCTGATATAAGCATACTGTTGTGGTTTATGTGGAATAACACCTAAATATGTGATTTTTAGAAATAAAGCCATTGCATGCGCCTGTAGTTAACTTATTTTGTACAAAAACGTGACAGCTTTTGTTGGATGAATAACACTGCACTGATTTGTTTTGTAGTGGTGTCATTTGTACTGCAGTTACAAAAAAGACTGTTAAAATTGTCTTTTAATTTACCTTTTCATGTCTGCTAAAAATACAAAATTCTTGATTTAAAAAAATCAATAAACAAAAATGAAAAAAATGCAACTTTTTTTTTGGCCAAAAGAATTGGTAATTACTAAGGGTGAGTTTTTTTTTAAGAGTTAATCTCTAAAACTAGTCTGAAATAGAGAGGTGGCCCCCCAAAAAATGAGCAAATGTCATTATTATTTAATGAACAGAGCAGTTGTGTTGCTTTTTTTTCTAAAAGCAAAGTTAAATACGTTCAGGAGAACCAGCCAGATGCTGACTAATGTGTTGAGTGTAGCCAAGGATGTGCTGAGGTTTGAGTAAAGGGGGAGTCACCTGGGAGAGCACTCTTCAGCTCTGCTATATAAGACTGAGCAGATCACTGAGAGACCATGAAACAGCTCCAGAAGCCACAGGGAAGAGGAAGAGCACCAATCAGCACGCAGCAAACTCCGGCGTCAAACACTCGACTCAAAGGAGCATAGGTAAGATTCTTGCTTTTAAAAAAAATGTTTCACTTTTTAACATAAAAACGTACTCATCCTCAACCTGTGTATTTATCCAAAGAGGCTCAAACAATGAAAACAGCTCAGTCTCTTGCTGGACTTCTGCTCCTCATCATCATCCAAAGCAGCTGGCAGGTGCCTGATCAGGACGCAAACTCTGTGTAAGCTCAACTTTTATATATGTATATATATATATATATATATATATTTTTTTTTTTATGTCATTTTTCTTGTGGGATTACTACATCATAGCTTGTGAAACAAACTTTTCGATTGTTCGGATTTTCCAAATTGGCAATTTCAGCTGCAGAAAGTGTGCGCAGAGGGGATTTGATGTTTCAACCTGAGCTGAAACTTGTTGATTTAAAGAAGAATTGACAACTGTTGTTGGAAAATCCATTTTTTTAATCAAATGTTTTAGCTTACAAAAAGTTCTGCAACACTTTTTTTCTATTTTGTTTTATTTTCTTTATGCAATTTTTGTCCATCAACTGAAGTAAAAATCATGTTTATGTTTCTTTTTGGTATTGTGAGACTGATTGTGAAGCTTGGACTTAAAGATTAGTTTACCAAGTGTACTCAGGTGTTTCCACACTGTGTGATTTTAGGTTATTGAGTGAAAATTCAATGTTCAGTGATCTCAGTGAGCCCCCAAACATGAAGAGGCACTCAGAGGGGACGTTTTCCAACGACTACAGCAAATACCTGGAGACGAGACGAGCCCAAGACTTTGTTCAGTGGCTGAAAAATTCAAAAAGGAACGGGTGAGTGTCCATATTCTCAAAATGTGAATTGTTTCACACCAACCAGCTTTGTTGGAAATCAATTGAAATTGAAGGGAAAAGAAGATCTACACTCTTAATGTGGAAACTCAAGACTCCACTTAATTTAGCATCACCTTAAATGGAAAAAAAAAAAAAACACTGAAGAATACTTTTATACATAATTAATACATTCCGGCCACAAAATGATTAAGAAAATATTTTGACGACAACTGTTTCCTTTTTAATCATTATTGTCTGGATGTGTCTCAGGAGTCTATTCAGGCGTCACGCGGATGGCACCTACACCAGCGATGTCAGCTCCTACCTGCAGGACCAGGCAGCAAAGGAGTTTGTGTCCTGGCTGAAGGCCGGCCGGGGCAGAAGAGACTAAGCTCAGACTCAACTCCCTCGTGGCTTTTTTCACCGTCAAGAACGGCACATCTATTTTTTTTCACTGACTTTGCGCCATTAGCTCTGTTTTTCAATCTGTATTAGTCTCTTTCTGGTAATAAATCTTCCCAATGAAAAGCCCTGTTGGCTTTTAGTGTTCAAAAGAAACACATTTCAAGACTTTTTTTGTGTGTCTAAATCATAAATGTTGAAGGAAACTTCAAGCACTTTTGTCTGTTTCATCCTTTTGGTTTGGGTGCATTTCTGAGAGCGTCTTTCAAAGCATCAGACATTCAGATACCTTTTCGATTTTTCCTTCAACTGCGCCTGTGAGCTTCATTTATCATGATTCAGTTTCCTTTTGAGCCTTTTTAGGTCTTGATAGAAAAAAGTGTGTAAAATTCCAGAGTTTCCTCCTGAAGACATCAAATAAAAATAAGGAAAAATGTACGTGTGATGGTTTGTTTCTTTCAGAAATACTAACATTTTGATTCACTCATTGTCATAAACTGCTGTAGAGACATGCCGTTTGATGGACCAATATCAAACCTAATGTTGTGTCATTAGACTCTCCACAGACCAGCACTTATTTTTCCTGTCATGTTCCTCTAATCCTACTTTAAAAGGCAGGAAAAAAAAATCAATAAACACATTACTCCCCTGGGAACTGTGCAGTGGGATTTCCACAAGCTAACACAGACGTGTGTCACCTGTCAACTGCTCCCTGCTGATGCTCAGACTGCACACCGAGGACACTTACGCTAAACCAAAGCACAGGAAATCATGCCAATCAACTGGCTGTCAGACTCGTTAGGAACGACTGGGTCGACACATTTGATTTCCTCCTGGTGCTGGGACAAAACAGTGATTCACATGAGCCAGCCGGCTGACACACTCTTGGGTGTGCCACAAGTCTGAGCTGTCATCCGCAACACATCAAACCATCTGCTGATTGCAGGAAGGAACCTCTGCCCACTGCTGTCTGCTCGCAGGACAAATCCACGAGGGCTCGGAATTGGCAAACGTGTGGAGCGGCACTAACACAGCCTTTTCTCCTCATGTCATTATAGGCTTTAATGTAGCTGCCTTTCTGGTTGACAGTTAATGTTCTGGGCGATTTAAGCTTCAGCAGGCCATGAATGTTAAAAAAAACACTGGTAAAAGTGATCAACAATCACATCCTTTCAATGACTCATGGGAATGTTAGCCTTTTCAAAGCATTCATTTTTGCTAATATTAATGAATATATTAGTTAATTGTCTTGAATCCGGCTGCAGATTTCCACCGACATAAATCACGAAGCAACTCATCGATGTTTTCTTTTTCTTTTTACAGCTTTGATATTTTAAAGATACTTCTTTATGCATTCGATTTGATTTGATTTGAACAAAAACTTAACAACTTGCCTCGAACAGATCGAACTGGTTGAAAATGAATTAATCAATTAGATCGATTGATTGTTAAAAAAATGCCTCATCTGTAAACTGATGCTTTTAGGAGTTTTTTTTCTCTTTCCTTGGGTTCCAGACATAGTGGGTGTTTTCTTTATATTTATTAGTATTTATTATCATTTTTATCTGGTTTTGACAATTTGAACACATATTGAGTATCCTGGGTTTTTTTTTAGCAAAAATTGATTTAATTTCCTGAATTCAGTTATCAGACAAGCACTTTGTATGTATTTTTGTGTACTCTTTATTATCTTAGCAGTAAGTTTTTACCATGACTGTTGCACTGACTAGCAAACACTTTTAATTCAGTTGTACCTGTGACAATGACAAATAAAGATATATCTATCTAGCTGTTCTTTATGCACAATAATATAACATTTTACCTGGGGTGCCCAAACTTTCAGGCGCCACTCTACATAAAAACAAAATCTGTGAGCATTCAAGAATATTAAATCATTTTTTCATTTATTTTTTCAGGTTTTTTAGATTTTTTTTTAAGGTCATAAGAGGTTAAAAGGTTTTGGTTTGGTTACTAATCACCACAGATGTTTCTGTTCAGGTTAACGAGAAATGTTGTTTACTTAAGCTTGTGGTTTCAGTTCAAGTTCTGCTGTTTTCCCTCAAATGTTTCAGTTTGTGCTGCTGCCTGTGCTTTTTAAGTTCTTGTGTTTGAGTTCAACCATACCCACCAAACCTGCCTCTTTAAGGGGTAAATCCTGCCACAAACGAAGACAAACCCTGACCTGCTAACTTAATTTGCTCCATCTGCAATTTACCTTTTTTTATCATGTTTGTTTCAGTTCAGAAATTAGAAAAAATAAGATTTTTGTCCGACGTATTGTTTACTAAATAATTTGTTTCTCGATTTCAAACCATCGACATTTTACTCAGCCTCACAAAGAAGGGAGCAAACATAACGTTCATAGAAATTTATTTAGGTTCACACAATGCCAACATAGAACAGGATACCTTTGCTTCTTAAGTTACTGGATAACCAGCGCATCCCACTTCTTTATACCGATGCTTTGCAGTGCAACAGTTGTCAGAATGAAATACTTGAATAAGAATACTTGTAAACAACGACTGAACAAACATCAGGCAGAAACCACTAAAACACATCAGAGTGACTTTTACAGCTTAAGCAGTAAAATGTAACAACAAAATACTAAGTCTGGTAGAAGATAAGCAGTCTGTAGCAAATGCTAAAGAATATAAACACGGCAAAAATATTTTTTAAATGGCTTTAAAAAGAATTAGGGTGCAAAAAGTTTTGGCAAAAAAGAGTTTTGTTTTGTTTGTTTTTTTAGAAAAATAGTGGATTTTCCAATATGACGTTAAAAACAGAGAGAAAAGTCTGAAATTTAGCTTAAATAGATGACCTGATGTGCATCAGTTTGGGTTCATCTTAAAGGTTTTGTTGATGAAGCACCAGTTGTCAAATTCCACATTAAGTTACACACACAGACTTTCAAAAATTCATCTGAAACGGTAATCATCAACTAAACTAAAGTGGAACTGAAAGAGCCATGTCAATTATCACTCCTTTTCTCATTCTTCCATCTAATTATAGGGAGTGGGGGTTATTTCATGTGAGAAGGTTAGCCTCATAAGCTGGAAAAAAAACTATTTTTTTTAAATAGATTTATTTTGTGTATAAAAAATCTGGGGAAAAAAACGTTGTAGTTTGGAACATTTTGCAAGCAAATGAACATATATTCTTGACTTAAAAGCAGCAAAAACTAAAAAACAAAAATGAGTAGAAGAATAAAAACAAAAGAACAAAGTGACAGCTCCCTATGAAAACAAATAATCTTGGGAATTGCTGGTTTCGAATCACTGGTTTGTCATAATTATCTGCAAATGGTAGAAATACTTGTGTCCAAATCTAAATATCTGAGAGATGAGACAAATCTGAAACTTTGTGCTCCAAAAAAATACTTAAAAGTTTTAAAAACAGTATTAAAAACCAACTGAGTTTTACTTAAATGGGTTAAACAACCAGCAGAGGGCAGTATTCAACATTTCTCTGCAATTTTACTACGGTACATTAAAAAAACAAAATGAAAACCCCTGAGGGCACAATTTTGAAACACATTTGCTTAGTTGGAACAACAGAAAAATAATAAACGTTGTTAAAATCATTAAAAGTTACTTTCAATAGACTCTGACAACTTTTAAGAGTGATTCAAGACACAGACAAAGACTGTGGTTGTGACTCTGGTTGAATGCAATCCAAGCGGCCTTACCAAAAAAATAAGGAAAGGTTTCTCAACCGTTAGCATCCCAAGTGTTTCCAAAAGAACCCTTTGACATCTCATCTGTGATGTTGATGACAGGAATTCCTCTGTAAAAACACCAGACAATTCAAAGATTAAAGATTGTTGTGGCCCAAAATCCTAGAAATTGCAAAAAAGTTGAAGCTGCGAGTGGCGTTGTATGGCATTGCAGTGGCTACCCGTCCTCGCCGCCCCCATTTCTCCTTTTTTAATCTGCCCTCACTGGCCCCTCAGTTCTCCTCCTGTGCCCCTGTCACCCTGGTCAAAGCTGCATGTGACAAATTGATGAAAGACCCACTTCTTCAAAATGGCAGTCTTTATGTTGGTTTTATCTCCATGGCAACCATTTCATTTTTTGGTTGCCTGAGGGTGACGAACATGTCTGTCATTTTTAGAAGAATCTGCAAAAATTAACTTTTGGATTTCCTTGGCAACTGACATTTTTTTTTTTTTTTGTTAACCACACCCACATTCCTAGTATGGTCGTAATTTATGTCGTATCGTTTTGTTCAGCTAGAGTCAGGGTTTTTTCTTAAGTAGCATCCTCATGATTTTTGAGGCGGTAGGAGGCGACAGATGGAAATCCCTAGGAGGAGTTTACATTTGTAGAAAGTAGTAAAGGAGATTTTTTTTTAATTTTAAATTCAAGATGGCAGCCTTTTTCCAAGTGCAAAGGTCAACAAAACTTTGGTCGTGCTCATTCAAACCAAAACTTTCCTATATGGTTTCTCCCACTTTTTAAAAATTGAAATCAGTGTAACTAAAAATGTTTGAGGAAATTTGCACCAAAAAAACATTAGTTTTACATGTTATTGTTACTTTCTATTTGCACTGACTTGTTTTTAGCTGGAATGTTTTTCAGTAAAACTTTACTGACTGTGTGGAAACTCACTTATATCCACCTAATGGCACTTGCACACCCCCATCGTCCTCTGCTAATATACTCTGCTCTTCGTCCTGGATGAAAAAAGACAGAAAATTCAGTGTTCCTGCTTGAATGTTAAAAAAAATCCAAATACTTTTGACTGCTAAAAGAAACCCAGCATTTGCTTATGAGAGCAGTAATACCTCTTCGGAGTCTTCCAGCTTCTTTTTTTTGCTTTCTGGCATGAGATCATCCAGCCAGCTCAGCTCCCTCTTGGTGAAGATACAGTCCATCAACTTTCTGATGAACACCAGAGCCAACACCTGCACAGTTCAGTCAAACAACGGAAAACACACAAATGTTTCACAGTGATAAAAGTGTGTGAGCCACCATGCATGCACACCCATTTGTCTCTGCCAAATCAGAGCTCCTTGCTCCATGTCTTCAATGACTGAAACATTCTCACTTGCTTTAAAACATCAAAAGAAAACCCTAAAATGAGTCAAAAACTTAAAAAACAAGACCCTAAAATCTCAGTGTTTGATTAGATGTATATTAGTGAAGCGCTGACAAATTTCCACTAAAGCGGGAAAAAGTGTGATATACTTGAGGTTTCACATGTTTGTGAGCATATCCATGCATAAACGTGTCTATAGCAATCATAGTAGCTGTCAGTCATGAGTTGCATGCTCCATTAGACAGAATCTGCTGTGAGCAGTGGGTTGTTTCTGTGTGGAAGTTTGCTGTTTTATCGGCGTTTCTGCAGCCACGTTTTGATGTTGCAGAACTTGTTGTAGAGGTTGTGACACCATGAGTGGACAGCGCTGGATTCCCAATGGAAAAGGAATATTTCGGATGTACAGGAGCTTCCTCTTCTTTCACCTTTATTTTTTTACTTTTAAAGGGCTTATTTCATGCTATTCTTAAGCCTTTCAGAGTCCATATGTATAGAAATATATTACTTTTGGCCTAAGAACAAACTATTTATGAAAATTTTTGTGCTTTTTGCAAGCTCCTTTTCCTGATAAGACGTCTCGATCTCTGAGGCACAGCCTTTCGCTCCCGGCGGGTGCCGCCCATTTTATGATGTCAACCTAGAACCGACCTCTGCAGCGAGCCGTTGTTGCCTCTGCAGATTAGGTGCAAGAGGAACCACTTCTTCTAAAAGCAGTTTGCAGATCACCACTAGTTTGGTGAAGAAAGCGTGTGTTAGCCTGAAGGCGGTGCTGGCAGCGCAGACTCTTCCTGGAGGGGGCTGTTCCCCCACGTTCATACATGTGGGCTGGTGCTCAGAGAGCAGAGTTTTAGAGGAATATTTAGAGATGCGTGAATGGAGCAAAACAATTCTTGTTTTTCACCAGGAACTAACTTTATAATGCACTCAAAAGCACATAAAAAAAAAAACATTTGGGATGAAATAGGCCTTTTAACTTCCTTTTCTGTTTGCTTTGGCGCCCTCTTGTGTCCACAATGCGAACTGTCACTTCTAATAGCCATGTTTTACACAAACCGTTTACGTTACCTGAAATGTAGTTTCTTACTCTTCAGTGAGGGTGTGGAATCCTTTATAGACTTGTTTTGTGGCTTTGCACCAGAACCAATACAGGCTTTTTTTGTTAGCATCAGCATTGTTGGCAGGCATGAGAATCTGGTGCAATCTGTTCACTGATTGAAATGTCCTGACTGATAACATTAACAGCCAAATAAAATGCGTCACAGAAATCAGTGTTTTTTTTTATCTAGTACAGCCGACTGTCCGCATTTAACTCATCAGGAGGACTTTTTATTGACAAGGATTTGAGATTTTTAGGAAGTCTGTGGAGCAGGACTCAGTTAAATGATTTCAAAGACCTGAACAAAAGTATCACAATATGAACCTTTTCTGCACAAAACATCACGTATATCCCACTTTCTCCATTGTTTTTTCCCTTCCGTTTGTAACCCTTGTATGTGAGTAACTCTGGGGTGCCGGACATCTATAGGTCATACCAGCATGCTGTCAACTAACCATCATGGGAAACACGATAGCTGCCCTGGAGGTTTTGATGATCCACAGCAGAGCCAGACAGCTGAGCTGGATGATGGTGAAGAGGTGCACCTTCCTCAGGGGAACGTGGCGTAAGTAGATGAAGTCTGGCTGATGCTTGGGCGGCATGCCAAACAAGGTGAGACGATCGAAGAACTGGAGGAGACAAAAAAAAAAGAAGAGTATAGGATATAAAAACTAAACCACAAATACCTCCTCCCTCACAGATTTGCAGCCACTTCTTTCAAGTAAGATTTAGTTATGAAAAGCATTTCCAGGTCATGAAGAGTGAAGTTAACCGTGCATCCTTTTGGGGTTAAACCGTAAAATGCTTTTCAGTGGCTCTCTTGATCATCTGTTCTGGTTATAACATGCATAGATGGGGTCTGTGGACACAGGCAGGTGGAGGGTTTTTGTTAAAGTAAGAAATCTGTGAGCCTATCAATCATTTTTACTGTAATTTGATGCACGCCGAGTTTGCTCCCAAAATGAGCAAAAACTTTGGGGAAAGAACACTAAAGGGAAAGGAACACAAAGAATAAAAGTTGCAGCATCATAAGAATAAGAGGAGAACTCAAAGTATATGCATGATGGAAAAACTTTCATCCTAAGTTTTCTAAAATTTGGTCATAAATGTGTTACGCCCCTGTCTGTTTAGGGGGTGGAGCATAACATAAAAAAGATCCCACTCTGACAGAAATAAAAAACACAATTTAAAGAAAAACTAAATCCAAATACAGCTTGGGTCGTAACAATGGACTGAATATGTTTCACCTTTTTGGACAGATTTTTTGTAAAAGTCAGCTTTTGCGCCGTTCCTCTGTGTGTTTCTTTTTCTCTTTTTTCATTTATTTCTTACCACTTTGCAAGTTGCCTTTTATTTTTGGTATAAATGAAAAGGCAAAAACAATGAATAATGTACACAGTAGAGCTGAATGCGATTTGCCTTCTTAAGAAAAATAAAAGTTAAAAAGAAGAAAAGAAAGAAAGTTTGTCGTAACCTAAGAGAATGATCAGAGAGGATTTTATTGCAATAGTAGAAAATAGTGAAAAGATGACATATTTAATGACTATATGATAGTTCAGTAACATTCATTTGCTTTTGCGATTAAAGAAACTAATATAACTGAACAACTTTAGCACCATACATACTATATAAGAAGAAGTGCTTGGAATAAAACATAATAATAATAATAATAATAATAATAATAATAGGGCTGCACGGTGGCGCAGTGGTTAGCGCTCCTGCCTCACAGAAAGAAGGTTCCCGGTTCAAGTCCTGGCTGGGGGACCTTTCTGTGTGGAGTTTGCATGTTCTCCCCATGCATGCGTGGGTTTTCTCCGGGTACTCCGGCTTCCTCCCACCGTCCAAAATATGCTTCATAGGTTAATTGGTCACTCTAAATTGTCCCTAGGTGTGAATGTGAGTGTGTATGGGTGTGTGATTGTGGCCCCTGCGACAGACTGGCGACCAGTCCAGGGGTATACCCTGCCTTCGCCCATGAGTAGCCGGGTTAGGCTCCGGCAACCCCGTGACCCCGAAAGGGATAAAGCGGATTGGAAAATGAATGAATGAATGAATAATAATAATAATAAAAGAATAAAATAAAAAAGTTGTTCTTTTTTGTTCATTCATAAACAAATGTGCTTCTTTCTTTATTTTTAAGGTACTATTTGAACAGAAGTGTTGACATGAAGTGTGTGGGAAACTCAAAAATAGCTCACCTGAATGCCTCTGAGAGAAGAAGCTCCCATATAAAGGAACACCCCATACAACACCGGCATGGGAATGAACTGAAGAGCAATGAAGACCACGTCAGAATGGATTTCCAGACGCATGGGAACTTAAGGGAAAGGCAAACCTGCAGGCTAACCTTAAGCACCGACGTCATGAAGACGGAGCAGCCCATGAGGGTGAAGATCATGAGACCCGTGAAGCGCTGTTCTCTAATTCCCAGGAATTTTGGCTGCTCGCCGGGAGCAGAGCACTCGGACTCCAGCTTCAGGCTGTTCACGTGTGTGATGGAGAGGACAGTGGCCGCTACAAACCACGGCAGGCCCATCAAAGAGCACACGCCCAGCATCACCCCGACCATGAACAGGTCAAGGTGGTATCCACAGCCTTTCTGGAGGATGAGGAAAGTCCAGGTGAACATGGCTGCACCAAAACAGGATATGGAGGCTGCACCCAGACAAAAAAGTACCTTGAGTTTGTTTTCCTTTCTGTTGATGATCACAGCTGTGATCTGCTGGTCCATGAAGATGAGAATGGTACAGAGCAGAGCCGGAACTACAGTTATGATTACCGTCCACCAGGGATTGGGCCCCAACGGATTAATGAACCAACCTCGATCATCTCTGGTCGGCTAATGAAACATCAGATATTTTAAAAAACTTTGAAAAGAGTCCGTAAAGCTATTTTATTTTAGTCAGAGCTCACCTTAAACACACTGGGAACCTTAAGCTTTGGAGAGGGAACGCCGAGGCCATAGTCTACTAAAACCATGGTTAGAATGGTGAAAAAAACAGCAAAATCGCTAATGATGGATCGCACCTAAGAAAAATAAATAAAAAACCTTTTAAAAAATGTCCTGAAAGCACGTTTTTATGGAAGTCCAGAGGAGACAATATGAAAAAAATATCTACGCCATTAAATCCGTAAATGTCATTATTTAAAATTGGCATTAAATAAATAAAATTGGAAATCAATAAATACTTGTTTAAATATGCCTTGCATTAAAATATTAAAATTACCATTAAAAAGCACATTTAAATATTTCAATAAATAAATGTTTAAATATATGTGGTGCTGACATATTAAAAATTGCTTTTGATTTGATTTCATCTCATATTATTTCATGGCCAATGTGGGCAGGAAGAGACAAATTTTAATAAATATATTTAATATGAAATTGTTAAATACATGTGTCATTAATAATTTACAATTGGAATTTATTGACACTTTTGTTTATTTAATTCAAATTTGAAATAAGTAATGACACTTATTTAATGATTTAATGGCATGTATAATTTATTTCATATTGTGTCTTCTGGACCTCCATACATCTTACACAAAGTGGCTTCTTCAATTTAAATGTGAAATTAAAGGGGCCACACTATGATTTTCTGAAGCCTTTCAGAGTAAACTATATCCATATATATGAGCACATATTACCTAACACTAAAAAACTTTTTTTTTCTGAAATATGAGTTATTTTTGTGGATTCCTTTCAAACCCAGAAGAAAACAACTAAATCTCTGAGACACCGCCTTTTGCTTCTTGTCGGTCCCGCCCATTTCACGACCTCATCGTAGGGCTGGCCTCAGTGTGCCTGCACATGTTTGTGTATGCAAACAAACAACATCCAAACATTTTGCAAAGATGGATGTGCATATTGTGCATACATAATGAAAGCGTTTTACGGATCACCGCTAGCTCTGCAGAGAAAGTGTTTTTATCTGTCAGCCTGGGGGCGGTGCTGGCAGTGCAGACTTTTCCTAAAAGGGGCTATCCTTAATTTATGACATCAGCTCGTGAGAACCCGCTCGTTTCTGTGGGTAGGGGTGGGGCTGCTCCAGAGCACAGGTTGTTAGAGGATTATTCAAAATTGCGTAAACTGATCAAAATACCGCTTAGAGGTTGTTTATGTTGAGAAATGAACAGTATAATACACTTAAAATCTCAAAAAGTTATTTTTTCATGCTATGTCCCCTTTGAAACTTGTTTTAGTCTTGCGATGTTCCTGTATGACCACTAGAGAATGCTGATGCTCCATGGTATCAATTTCACAGTTTTCCATAACTGGTTCCAAGAAAATAGGAGGCAATAGCAGTGCATTGTACCTTTGTGGGGAAGTAATTGCTGAACTTGAACTCTTTGAGGAAGGCAGACATGAAGACGGTGGAAAAGAAGAGAATGACACACCAGAAAAGAACATCAGGAACATAAGGTCCATGAGGCCCGCAGGCACTACCCACAAACTCGCCCTGCTTGTCAATACAGTCCTGAAAAAAAGAATACAAAGTCTGATTTATCATACTAGTATTAAACATGTTAAAAAATATTTTTTCCTTATGTTACATCATTCAATGTAATCCAGTTCGCATGGCCTTAATCTCATCTACTCCGTATCCTCCAACTGGAAAATCAGGCCACTTAAAGACATGCAATATGATTATTTCCTCTTTTTAAATGATCTTCTTTATCTTTGTGGAAGAGACTCGTGTGAAGTCATACCTTCACCTCCATGGCTTCCCAGTAGATCTCTGAGGCCGTGATGTTGTTAATCTCCCAAAACTTCAGGGTCTCGTTGGTGGGATCTGAAGGCTCAATGCAAGTACATCTGCAGGACATGAACACCCAGATTCATTAATAATCCCTGATTGTTCACTGCTACCCTGAAATTAAACAAGTTTGATTGAAATGATTAAAAACATACAGAACACTTTGTGTTTACATACGAGTATGTTGTGAGTTTGTTCAGGTTGTTGTTCTTGTTAAAAGGGAAATGTTCGCCCAGATGAATGAGTTTCTCCAACGCTTCGTATATGAAAATGATGCAGATAAGCGAGGCGAAAGCTTCCTCTGTAAAACGGGTGATGTAGCAAACGAGGGAACTGGCGTCCGTGGCCACCAGCAGAATGCAGAGGAAAGCCGTCCACAGGCCGATGCAGGTTCTCAGCGACAGGTAGGACAACCCATACTCCCTGTGAGGAGACGCACAGGTGCAAATGTGAGGAAATTATTTTGAACATGAAACTACAACAAACGCTATGATCACTTTGTAACGTCAAAAGTTTTTTTTGTCGGCGCAGAAAAACACACTTGCAGAATTTGAACAAAATCTTTTCAAACACAAGGACAGGGCCTGTGCTTCCCAGAATGGTGAGGGGCTGCCCCGCAAACAGGGAGTACGCTATTCCAGTCAGAGAGGCTCCAAACAGAGACTCAATGGCACTCTGGAACACAGCAGAGGAGGAAGTTGATAAAAGATGGTGCGGTTAGAAGAGCAGAAAGGTTTGGTGAAAAAAAAAAAGCTTACTATTCTTCCTTCTGTAGCCTCGCCCAACAGCCCCCCAAAAGTGATAACAGGGGACATGCAGGCACAGTACAGGAACAGGAATGAAGCGATGCACTGCAAGTTAACGGCATCAGTGTAGTCAGACAGATAGTGGGGGGCCTTCCGCTTGATGTCAAGAATGAGACCACCAAACCACCTTCAGAAAATGAAAAACGAGTCATCAGTTGAGGTTCTTTTCTTTTTTTCAAATATGAATTAAAAAAGTCCCTGTTTATTCATCCCTTCTTCCTTCTAAACATTCTGATCCTGACTCCATCAGGAAGGCTCCTGTTGTTGAAAAGTCTAGCTGCAAATACAATACTGTAAGAAAATGTGTTTCTATGGTAACCCCTTTGAGTTACAGCTAAATTTTCCTCACAAACGCCAGCATTACATTCAGCATTTTGCTTTGTCTGATTTTATGAGTTTATTCTAATATTCCAGGCATCACATTGGTGTGACACAGTAGAGGTGCTTATCTAAAACTGTCATAACCAGCAGTTGTTACTGCACCACAAATATCAGCTGCGTATGTTTTTATTTTTGTCTCTTTAATTACATTGTAGACCTGCTGTATTGCAAAGCACAACATATTTCATAATGACACTGCAGAATGAGAAGTATAAATGTTTATTATTGCATTCCCAGAGAAAGCATCATCTGTAGTCTCGCCAAAAAAAAACAAAAAAAAAAACAATATCTGACACATAATCAACCAAACTTTACCTTCCGGTTCGCTGCAGTTCTGGGCCTCCATGGCCATGTTCTTCCTCTTCCTCCTCATCAACTAATCCGTTTGATAATATGTTGCTTTTCTTCCTTTTTTCCTGTCACACAAATGGACAAACACTTGACATTAACTAGAGACTTAACTAGAGGCATTCTAGAGACCTAAAAAAAATAAAACAAAGTGTTCTGCCAACCTGAGAAGGTACGTTTTTTGGTGGCTCTATGCGTATGGTGGGATCCCACTCTCCAGGAGGAAGGACAGTCACTTGATCAAGGAATTCGTCAATCCCAGCGATCAGATCATTTCGGTCTTTGGCCTTATAGGCGACATCGTGAAAAACCTTCAAACAGAAGAATGTGACAGACTGCCGTAATTTCATTTAAGACATATTATTTATTCATCATCTTAGGGCAAAAAAAAAGTTTCCTGTGAAATGTCTGTTTGGATTTGCTATCAAACAAACTGAGACTCGTTCTCAAGAACAAGTGTGTCTTACAGCAGAGTTCAGATGAGCTTTCACACCTTTAGAAGCAAGAGAACAAACTGTGGTGTGAATGCAACCTTTGTCTTTCACCAGTCTTAAGAGTAAACAGAAACAAATGATGTGTTTTTGTTTGTAACTGCAGAAAAAAGGAAGAATACAAGAATCCATTTCAGTAAATGTACTCAGCAATTGCAATTGCTGTGCAGACACGTTAGGAAAAAGCAGGACTTAAAAAAAGCCCTTTAAAACACAGATCTGCTCCACACTCACTGAGAAAAGTTGAACAGACTCATTTTTCACCCGAATCAATGCAAAAATAGTGACAGAAAACTGTTCTTTTCTGTAAGATATTTGTCTTGTTGCACATTATTGACCATATAAGACAATGCATGCAGTTATGTTATGGTTGTTGCACCTTAGAAACACAGAAAATGTGTACGCCAAGCAAAAAAGTTCGCAAAAAAAAACGACACGTATGTGGCAAAAGTTTTGGCTGTAAACATTTATCCAGAAAATATGGTTACATCTGTAAACATGTTAATTGTACTATCGATATGAAAGTGTTTAACACGGATTATGGAGAGAATTAAGGCTAAAAACAGGTTTGAAGGAGCCATTATAAAATGAACTAAAATAAAATGTTTATTTTACTCTGACAGCTCTTTGAGACTGTTAAAGTCCCACTCCGATCATCTTCTGATCTATTTTCAAAAAGTTCCCAGGGGTCTTTTAATTATGGTTTTGATGTTTTTAGCCAACATTTTTAAAAACTGTAGGACATTTTCTAGGACATAGTTTCTGCAGAGTGACAGTGGTTCAGTAGAAATTTCCCTCTGAGCAGTGGGCGGAATGGTTGGCATGGAGCAATCCCACCCCCTTTCCCTGTCTGTTGCTGAGAGCTTGGACTTTTTACGTCACACATACGATCTTTTTCAATCAGGTTTTTTTTCGTCTCCTCCGAATTCACAACAATTAAAAAAAAAAGAAATACACAAAAGTGCAATTTTGAGCTTAATATTCTTTATGTCCTCCATCATGAGAAAAATGCCACAAGAACATGTTAAAAACATCAAAAACACAATTTTCATCAAAGTGGGTCTCTGAACAAAGCCTTTGAGGGCTTCAAAAAGCAATCTACCATCAACATAAAAATGCCACATAGGTAGGCTAAATTGGAGAATTTCACTCTGATTTAGGTTAAAATCTGTTTATTTTGACATGAAAGTAGAAACTGGTGGAAATTTTCTGTCCTGATGGTTGACAATATAAAACTGTGGGCATAAGAGAAGCGTGTGAGGGCAGACTAATCGCTAAAATCAAGTTACGAAAGCTCTGAGCTGTGCTTCACACTTCAAAATGTTCCACCACTTTGGGAATTTGCTCCGTTCTGCTGGTCTGTGAATTTATTCAAAGAGAAGAAAATCTGACGATGATCTCTGGCTGAAATTCTGAGCAATCTGTACACTTTTTTTCTGAAATCATTTAAGGATGACAGCATCTTGATGCAGATGTTCCTTCATCCATGCTTACCTCATCTGTCATAAGTGTTGCTATAGACCTCCCAATCTCGTGATACTGAGCCGCCCTCCCAGAGGGCCCTAACAGAATAAAGAGGAACCTGAAAGCAAAGTCAGAGCATTTCCAGTGACAGTTTGACAGCAGCGTGGAAGCTTTCAGTAAAGAAGACTGTTCTGCAGTCAGTCACCTTGTGGCAATCGGGACTTCGGCCAGCCCGCTGAGCATCACGGCGGGGGAAAGGCGCACAAACGCCACCACTGGCTTGTTCAGAAATTCCAGCTCTCCCACCAACACGTTACACGCCTCTGCCCCCGGCGGGATCTTCTTCATGAAATGCAGGTCTATCTGATGGAGAACACAAGGCGCAGCAACATGTGAAAGGTCGGACACGCCGTTTCAGATGGCTTAAGCAGCTTTGAGTATGGGGATTACTTAAATAATAGGGGGAAAATAATTCATGTGGAGTGGATTTTTTTTTTTCTGTTCATCCTCACAATAAGCCCCGGATGTAAGAGTTTAACTAGCTTCAAGTCTAACTTAATTTCGAAATGATTCACACTCATCTACATGAAAGAGTAACATGATTTTTAAAACATCAATTTCCTAAAAATCTGAAATGAATGAACAAACTCATTTTTGTTTCGTTCTCAACTTGCTTTTCACACTTGCTTGAAGTGAATGTGGCTGCAAAGCAGCTGGATCTGTTCATTTATTCTGGATTTCACATTCCACTGATTTAACACCAAATGAGTCAATATTCATCAGTAATTGGGCCAAAAGGTCTCTAGATCAGGAGTCTCCAAGCTTTAACGTTAAAAGAGCCTATTTGGTCTTTGTCTTACTGAACAAAACACAGCCAGAGCAGCAAAGTCCCACATCACTTTGTTTTTGAGACCATCATTTATAAAATGTAATCTTGAAATATTTACAGGAATTAAATTGTAGTGATGCCTAAACATAATGAAAAAGGGTTATTTGTAATTTTACTTTCTTTTACTTTTAACAGCAGCAAAAGTTTCTTTCAAAATACAATACATCCAGTGTCAAATAAGACCGATCTGCTACAAAATTAAAAATGCTATAAAGTCAAGCCAGACATGCCATTGTCAAGAGTTGTGACTCTGGTGCGTCTTCATCCTTTTTCTTTTTCTTTCGACTATCAAATATAAATGATCAAATGTAAATGTGACAAAACTGGGATAAAATCATTTTTATTATCTATACATGTTGATGAAACTATATCCCTCAAAAAGCTTTGCCTCTAAACAGCAACGAGAAACATCTACACATTATTATGTCAATTGTTAGCATTTTCCTTTAAAGCCAGAGTCACAATAGAGTGACAAAAGTGATGCACACCAGATGCACATTGATTCAATAAACTTGTTTTTAAAAAAACAATTTAAAACAGCAATATTTCAGAAAATGAGAAACAAAATGTTACATAATGAGTGGTCTTCTGTTTTTATTGTATATGTGCGGTTTGTACGTACTAAAATAGTTATCTCTCAACATGTTTTTAATCCTAATCCACCCTTCACTGCCATTCCGTATAAAGGGACCACCTGTTTGCTTTTGCAGACATTTACATAACCTGTTGTAGTTGAATAGGATTTAATCGCTTCCAAAGAACAATCTATACATGAAGGAAGAAATTATTTTGCTGCATTTCTAATAAATTTGTGAAGCGTTCCTGGCCACACAGAGCACCCAACCACATTCATGTTGTGCTGGAGAAAACTCAAATACGCATGAGGAGAACATGTAAACTCTACACAGAAGGAGCCTTCTGGGATTTGAACCAGGAACTTTCTGCTGTGAGGTGACACTGCAACCCCATTACTTTCAGATGCAAAGAATGGTTATATGTATGGGCATCATTTTAAAACCACAAAACACTTATGACAGGAACATGACTTCATTCTCCACATGTTGGGGCTTAATTGAACTTGTTGCAGACACATAGATGGTGAAGGGTATTTCGAACAAAATCCAAGAGACCGGCAGTTGGTTTTGGATCATCTTTGCATTCAGCCATATTTTCTCCCAAACTTTGCAAATCAAAATATCAAAGCTGGTAGTGTAAGGAAATGGTTTTTGATGCGATGTTAATTCATAAGATGTCCAATTTCAGGTATTGAGTCAAAGAGGTCCCTCACTAATTGCAGGAGATATGGTTTTAAAATGGGCAAAAACCACAAAGTAGTCAGCTTTATTTTTGTTACATTAATTATAGATGCTCTATGGGGTATAAAACCTCTCAATACACACTTTATACACGTATCTAAGACAGACATCACACTTTTCTCTCTTGTTTAAATTCTCAAAGTTCAAACTTTTGTAGAAAAATAAATAGAATAAAGCAAAGATCCTCTTTGCATTCTGTACTGTACACGAGACACAGACGAGATTGACAACGGTTTACAACCAGTTAGAAAACAGAATGCAGTACACTGAAAAAACAAAGCATGAAAAATGTGCTGAAATATACAAATAATAAATAACACAAACCCTTTGATATTGGCACAGAAAATATGGCACTTAAACTATTCCCTGCATTTTCAGCTCTGCCACTCCACCAATGCGTCTTCCTTACAAAATATGCAAGGATTAACATTTATTTTATACCTTGCTGAAGTCCACAGAGCTGTTCTCTCTGCTAACATCCGCTTTCCCATCTGGACATGCTAACTGAGATTGGGAGGCCATCATCTGACCTGGACAAACAAAAGAGCCCAACATCAGGTCTAAAGATCTACAAAACCCATGAAACACATCATTTATGAATAAATACCCTTAGAAATAAATACAGTTACTGATACACATCTGACAGAAAACAGAAACCAAAAGGTTAGTAGATTAGTGTGTGATTTTTTTTTTTTTTTTTTTTTACCATATCCATGCATATTTTTCTCTTGTTGAAGTAAAACCTCCCAAATTATCTGCTAAACTGCAGTATTAAAAAAAAATAAAAAATCAGGCTCATCAGTGTAATCACTGCCAAGCTGCCTGACAGGTCTGGCCTAATTCCTGCAGCCGTTAAACTGTGTGGTCAGAAATTAGCACTCATTATGGCGCTAATGCGCTCACAGAGATAAAACAAAAATGCAATAGTGTAGAGAAAATAAATTTTCACTCATTCAAAGTCTTTGAGTTTGTTAGTTTAAATCATATTAAGTTTGTAGAAATGCAGACTGTTTCTGATGCTTACTTTTACTCGTGTTATCATGGTTTTAGTTGCTAGAATTGTCAGACAATACACTGTCTGTTTTTTTTTTGTTTTTTTTTTTGTTATGTGGTAACCAAATGTGTATCTGCACCTGCATGCAGTGGCTTCAAACCCAGCTCTGACATCACCTCCTGGGAACTGAAAGCCGCAGACATGCATGTAGGTGTGTGGAGAGGCTCAGAACAGTTTTACTTCTGTCATTTTTGAATGCATATTCAGTGTGCAGATTGACTGTAGCCATCTTCTGTTTGCTTCTTGCTGCAAATAAGACTATTAAAAAAAAAGTTTTTTTGACTTTTGAGAATCTTTTCATATGTCTGGAAAACTGGTTGGCAAGTTTCCTGACAAACAGCTAAGTATTGGCATCACAGAAAGGCCACTTCAGAATCCATTTGTTAAACTTTAGGAAGAGAGGGAGGCGCGTGTACTGATCAGAAATGACGCAAAACTGTTATTTTAAGCCCTTTTAAATTGGGACTTTAAAAAACCAAGGCATTTCTGTAGAACGTTAAAGTTGTTGCAGCCAAAATGAGTTTCTGAACAGCAAACAAAAGGAAACTGAGAAGAGATCTATTCAAAGAATGCATTAAAGCCCCCAAAAATACCAGTTTGCTCATATCCAGTACCTAAGCTCTGTTTCAAGTTCTCTTTATTTAATTATCACGACATCTGTTTCACATTACCTGACACTTTCAAAATTTCTCACCATGACAGAAGGTGAAACATACACAGAAAGTAACAGATAATTATTGGCATGAAGTGGCTCCAGGGTTTGGAGAACCCCCCCCCCTCAAATGTTTTTTTTTTTGTTCTATGACAAAGATGATGCGGCATTTGGAGACCAGGATGTTTCCTAGTTCACTTCAGTTTGAGAGGTTGAAAAGTAAATTATGCTGCTGTGGATGAGAGAAAAGAAAAAATAAATATTGCAAGAAAAAAGCAAGTGCAGCAATTAAAAAATGAGTCAGTCTGGTGCTCAGCAAACAGAAGACTGAAGGACAGAAAAGCTGGAGACAAAAAAAATCGCTAAGAGCTGCTGGAAAGGACAAAAGTATTATGGAGACAGAAAAGATGCTGAGTTATATATCTAAAATATATATATTTTTTTTTTAGAGGCTTTGTAGGTAAATGGTATGACCAAGCCCAAATGCAAAGCAAAGTAAACTACATGTTGCAGTTCCTCAAATGACCACCTAGGCTGGTTACAAATGGGAGCAATAGACTCCTTTGATAAAAAACCTATTATTCAATTTGTTGGATATTAAGAAGCATTCTTATTAGCCAATGATGGTCACCCAACAAAACTCGATAAATTGAGTAGCTTTTTTGCAGTAATTTTTATGAGTATCGCCTCTCAAAAAAGAGTAGATGTTCATTTCTGTAACTGGCACTATCAAAACTTGTGACATCATCAGAACAAAGATTGTACCTGAATAAAAATGCTCCACTCTGTGATGACCGCTGGCAGCTTCTTTTATAAAACTGTTAAATTCATTGTGGTCTGAATGTTTCTATCAGCGTAGCTAGTTTCAATAACTGAATTTTGTTCATTTCTGAAAAGAAAAACACATGCTGCTGTTCAAAATATCAAAAGATAAAAAATGTGGGGCTGTATTTATGTGCGTAAAATACATTTCACAAATGTAACTTTACTGTCGATTCTGGTTTTGACTTAGTCATCATTTTTGGCATGTTGCAGCTTGTGGTACTTTAATGCATTCATGTATATGAACTTTCTTGCAGTTTTGATGTATATGTCCATTATTTTGTTTGTTTTATTGCTGAACCCCAGACTTTTAATGAAAAAATGTGATTTTTTTTTTTCCTGACCAGCTTCATGTGAAAGCTCAAAGAGTAAGAACTAAAAAGCTTTGAAATATTATTTAAATGAACTTTGTCTTAAACTTTAACTTCATATTTATTAAAATCTTTTACACCTTTTCTAAATAAAAATACACATAACTTTAATGTTACTTTTTAAAATGTGCTTGAAATTGAATGCATTTCTTTATTTCTATAACGCACAGTGAGACAGCTGGTCATTATTGTAAAAGAGGTTTTAATATCAGTGAGTTTTACTGGTTTAATAAAAAGAAAAAAATCTCAATTTCATTAATATAAGAAGTTTACAATTTTCATTAAATATTTGTCAGTTTTACAAACAGCCTTTTTAACGAATTTTCTAAAAAGTAATTAGCTAATGGAAAACTTGTTGCTTTTACTTGAGTACTTTTTTCCACTAGTACTTTTACCTATCATTGAGTATTTTGACAAGGTTTGACTTAAGTAAAACATTTTTGTACTCCTTCTTCATCTACTTTTATGGTCACGCTACTTCAAGCGTTCCTACAGGTTCACGCCAGAGACTATCAGTCAGGTTAGTATGTTTTTAGGTACAACTTATTTTATGTGATTTGCTCTCCAGCATTCTTACCATTTTTGTCCAGATTGAGGTCTGATGCTCGTCGGCCCATGTCTGCAATAGAACGTACTATCGGCAGGCGGTTAGCCAGCTTCTTCTGGTTCTGGTGATGGTGCTTCTCCAACAGTGTTTCACGCACTTTCTGCCGGAGCTTGTCTCCAAGTGGCGAGTATAACTCCTGGTGATCTAAGACCATATCTAAGGTAGAAAGGGAGGAGCTGTTATTGTGCTTCTCCTTCTGTTAGAACAGAAGGAGAACTAAAATAGCACATAACAAATGTCACCGCTGAAGATCCGACAGACCGAGCTTACCTGCAATCTCTTCAATAGTATTCGCCCTCATGTCCAGCAGCACCGTGCTGTTGATGATGCAGCTGCGCAGTTCAAACAGACTGTGCAGAGACAGTGTGGCTACATAGGGTTTACTCCATCGCTCTCCTCCATCCTCCACATCCTCTTCAAACTTCAACCACCTGTAAGAGAGGTTTGAGTTTCCATCAAGACAGGCGAGCAGACGGCAAACGAACCAGCCATCTGTTCCCCTTTGATTCACTCTCAGGCCTCCACATCGAGCTCTCATGTCCTGTTTTCATCTTTTTTTTTTCTTTCCATAATGGCTTCATCTAGAAAGTCCTTGCTAACCATATCAAGAGAACATCTCATATGCAGCATTACGATTTCCTTCTATGACACAAAACAATTACTAGATTGCAATTACATAATGCAAATTTTTTGGCAAATATGTATTTTTCATCAGGATAAAAGGCATCATGCTTGTGCCATTCAGTCTGAGCCGTCTGTAAACTCATCCTGGCTTTGTGTTCATGTAGCACCACCATGACTGACATCCCCACCTGGCACTTTCCCGCCACTCCGAATCCTCCCCATTCTTCACACAGATCTCATCCATTTCTGTGAAGAGGTCGTGAGGGATGTGCTCCTCATCGTCATCTTCCGCCCCCAGCAGGAACTGCACTCTCTGAGAGGGCGTGTCTGGGAGTGCAAGGATTTGCGATGAACAAAAGCTGATAAAAAAAGATTTATTTTGCTGCATACACAGTCAGCTGAAGCTTCCAGACTGCTCAGATTTGTATGTGCTGCCAGGGAAGAACTATTTATCCCACAAATTATATCAGAGACGGTCTCCAAAAAATTACAAAACATGAATTCCTTTGATTGAAGGGATAATAACCAGGAAAATCACAGAATTCCTGTCTGCACTATACTGGCATCTATATATATAGCCAGTACCATAAAGAGGAGACTCTCGACCCTCCACAAGAGGGGAGTTCCGCTCCCTGCTCCTCCTCCAATGTTTGTTGCCATGGTGACGGTGCTTGCGATGGCTCCGATGCCGAGTGCTGCCCAAGGGGACGTGGACCCCAATGTACAGAGTCCTGTGGTCTGAGGAAACAAGTCTAAAAGGGGTTACACAAAAATCAACACCGACATATACATTTCTTTGTGATGTACTTCTGTTCTTCTGTTTTAACTGAGCTTTAATCAGTTTGAGAGATAAAAATTTACATTTTTGTGTAACTTTTAAAGCAACAAGCATTTATGCAAATGTCGATTTTAGTAGTGATGTAAAAATATATAGGATATATGAGATCCCGTTTTACACAGTTGCAGATATTTTCCATCTGCTGATGTGACACGCTGTCAGGAACTGGTGTCCTTTTTTCATATTTTGATTGGATTTGTCCTGCCTTTGGCAGTTTCTCTTTTTACAAAATTCTACTGTTCTGGTTCTTAAGGCTTTAAAATCAACCTTGCAAAACACCACAGTTAGAATCATTTAAATATTGGGTAAAATGTTAAAAATATTAAAACTGTAACTCCTTTGTCGGATGCTTGACCTGCAAAGATTTTCTTGGCTTTGTATGCAGGGCATCTACAGTGGGGGAAAAAAGTATTTAGTCAGCCACCACTTGTGCAAGTTCTTCCACTTAAAAAGATGATCATTTTCATGATAGGGATGCCTCAACTGTGAGAGACGAAATGAGAACAAGAAAATCAGTGTCTGATTTTTGAATAATGTATTAGCAAATTTAGGTGGAAAATAAGTATTTGGTCACCTACAAACATGCAAGATTTCTGGTTCTCACAGACCTGTAACTTCTTCTGTAAGAGGATCCTCTGTTCTCCACTATCTACATGTATCTCCAGTTTTAACTCCACTTTAGCCAAGACCAAAGATCTGTCTAAGGACACCAAAAACAAAACTGTTGACCTGCACCGCGGTGGCTGGGATGACTGAATCTGCTAAAGGTAAGCAGCTTAGTGTGAAGAAATCAACTGTGGAGGCAATTGTTAGGAAATGGAAGTCATACAAGACCGCTGATAATCTCCTTCCATCTGGGGTTCCCCGCAAGATCTCACCCCGAGGAGTCAAAATGATCACAAGAACGATGAGCAAAAATCCCAGAACCACACGGGGGGACCCAGTGAATGACCAACAGACAGCTGGGACCAAGGGAACAAAGACTACCATCAGGAACATACTTCACCACCAGGGTCTCAATTCCGGCAGTGTCCCCCTGCTAAAGCCAGTATTTGTGCAGACCCATCTAAAGTTTGCTAGAGAGCATTTGGATGATCCCGCAGAACATTGTTACAATGTCCTATGGTCAGATGAAACCAAAATAGAACTTTTTGGTAAGAACTCTACTTGTCGTGTTTGGAGGAGAAATAATGTTGAGTGGTATCCAACAAACACCATACCTACTGTAAAGCATGGGGGTGGAAACATCATGCTTTGGGGCTGTTTTTCAGCAAACAGACCAGGACGACTGATCTGTGTAAAGGAAAGAATGAATGGGGCTATGTATCGTCAGATTCTGAGTAAAAACCTCCTTCCATCAGCAAGGGCATTGAAGATGAAATGTGGCTGGGTCTTTTACCACGACATCAATCGCAAACACACTGTCTGGGAAATAAAGGAGTGGCTTCACAAGAAACATTTCAAGGTCCTAGAGTGGCCTAGCCAGTCTCCAGATCTCAACCCCACAGAAAATCTTTGGAGGGACTTGAAAGCCCAACGACAGCCCCAAAACAGCACTGCTCTAGAGGAGATCTGCATGGAGTGATGGGCCAAAATACCAGCAACAGTTTGTGAAAACCTTGTGAAGACTTACAGAAAACGTTTGACTACTGCCAACAAAGGGCATATAACAAATTATTGAGTTGAACTTTTCTTATTGACCAAATCATTATTTTCCACCATAATTTACAAATATTTTTTTAAATCAAACAATGTGATTTTTCTGGATTTTTTGTTCTAATTTTGTCTTTCATAGTTGAGGTATACCTATGATGAGAATTTCAAGCCTTTCCCATCTTTTTAAGTGGGGGAACTTGCATAATTGGGTGCTGACTAAATATTTTTTTCCCATTGTATCATCATAGGAAATGTCATGTAAAATACTGTTTAGAAGGGTTTTTAAGTGCATAGAAAGCTACAGAAAAGGTTAATCTTGAGCCTTTAAAAAAAAAAAATTCATTCATTCATTCATTTTCCAAACCGCTTTATCTCTTTCGGGGTCACGGGGTTGCCGGAGCCTAACCTGGCTACCCGTGGGCGAAGGCAGGGGATACCCCTGGACTGGTCACCAGTCTGATGTTGTGTAGTGCATAACAATATCATGTGCCATGCACTTTAAACTAAAATGGGGATATGAACATTGTGGCTAAAAAAGCTGGCTGTTCGCAGAGTGCTGTATCCAAGCAATTAAAAATGAATTAGAAGCAAAGCTTGTAATAATTAAAAGAAAAACCTTTTTTTTTTTGCTTTTTCAAAATAAAGCAAGTTCTCTAAACTGCACTACAGGCATTCACCGAGAAGGTAATCACAACCAAGAACTGCGTTCTCACTATGTGCATACTTTTTGGCAATCCACCTTTTTTGTTTTAAAATTTTTCATTCGTTATTACTCTCTAGGTTTTCATTTTTATTAAAATGTTGCCCCTTAAACCTAAAAGCGATTCTACATTACTGAGAATGTAGAACGCATCTCTGCTGTAAATTAATCCAGTCAGATTACTAGTGTGTAAAGGTATTCTGCTTTTGTGCCATCACTCAAGTTAGGAATACTGTTGAGATCCAGTATCTAACAAAGCATAGGAGATTCTGGCTTTCTCGCTATCTACGTCAACATTTATGATATAACAGATCTGCAAAACTACTGCATGACTGTGTTTATGCAGATGTATGAGTCAGCATGAATGAGAGAAAGGAGGGAAAAAAGGCCATTTCAGTTTCACAGGCCTCTGCTGCTTCTTTTGCTGGTAAGCTTTGGAATTAAAACTCAATAAAAATGGATTAAAACCGTCTGTAGCCTTAAAACCTTTTTCTGCCCAAATGATGTCTAATTCACGGCAAAGTTTGGTTAAGAGCTTTTGTTTTTAAATCTCCGGTAATGAGAGTCTATAAAATCTGCATCATTAGGACTATATTTTGTGTAAGCGACCAGCTAGTTTACCATACTTGATTACAAATTCAATCCAGTTCAGCTCTCTCATCGATACTCTATGTGAATGGTTGTGTTTCTTTGTTTTTGTGATGGAGTTTAGTTCCTTAAACTTAGTCATTCTTGCTGCCTGATCGATTGTTCCTTGTGATTTTGAAATGACTGATGCATCCTCAGCTCACCCACAGCTTCTGCCTCCTACTCTGCGCTCATCCTGTAACACTACAACAACCATCAAGAGGAAAGCAGCAGTTGTGAGGACAGAGTGGGTGGACTCAAGCAGTTCCCACTCTCACGAATTTGATACCTTCAAAATCTTCCTGCTCAAAGTTGGCTTTTTGCTGGGTCCATGTTCCTCCTCTGTCCACCACTGCCTCGTCTTCACTCCTCTGTGAGACAAACAAAAGCACAAACGTTTCACTGAGGATTCAATAATCACAGTGTTGCCAAAACAGCCAAAGATGAAGCTCTGCCTGAGCTGCAGTGTGGCCTGAAGATTTATTAAAATAAAATCAAATGTTTGCTGAGTTGGTCTTCCATCCACTGAAAATGTCAGTGACAAAACCCCATTATCCCCAATGAACAGCACAGTTGTCTTGGAAACTGAATGCAGGTCTTTATCCTGTGAAGAAAGGGTTTTCATCATAGTTCATGGAGTTCTGTTCAGCTTCAACCTTTGCAGTGACCTGCTGATGCTCAGTTACATAAACCTGAGCCGCATTTGTCAAAACATGAGAAGAGTGTCTCATCTTTTTCACCAGTTATTTTTGCTTTTAAAATAAAACTGAAATGGTAATAACGTTTTTTGGTGATTACATTTTCTTAAAAATGAAGTCTAGTGAAACTCTTAAAATGTTTAGATAACAGCAGGATGAAATTACTTTCAAATACTTTTCAAAAGCTTTTTATTTGCATTGGAAAAATGTCCTCATAAAGTGGTCATTTTCTGGTTTGTTGTGCAGAAAGAAGGAAATACTTTTTATTGTCTTTAATGTTAAAAAATTGTGATTGCACTAAAATAAAGAAATAACGAAACAAAAACAAATGTAAATAAATCACTTTGATAACAAAGCAGGACTGTCAGTGACTGTTTACTCGATGACTTTTAAGACTCTTTTATGTTTTAATGCTTTTTATTAAGTTCAGGTAAAAACCCTAGAGACAAAAAAATAGATTACTAAAAAAATACTATAATAATAAATTATTAACAGCTTCAATTTTTTAAATAACTGTTAATACTTTTGATCAAGAATTCTAAATTTGATGAAAGATCCTTTCTATAACTACCAACTATTTAAATTTCATAATTTTAGTAATAAAGTTTTATATAAAAAGTCTTCTATTTTTTATACATTCACAAAATGTCGGTTTTTTACAGAAAACATGTCAAAAACATCCAACCAAACTCGGTATCTACAACAAAATCTTGATTTGTAAGAGCATTTATTTAGTACGATTTATTACTAGTCCTTCTGTTTTCAACCATAATCAAAGAAACCCAATTACTGGTAAATCTGATTGTTACCAGTTATTGCTGAAAAAATAATTATCATAATTGAGTAGTAGTTTGAGAACATGAAGAAAATCTGCTGATGTTGTTGGCAGAGATTAGTATTTTTCTAAAAAAACTTCTTAAAAAATGATCATTTAAATTTATTTATATAGCCAAATATCACAACCACAGCCGTCTCATTGGGCTTACACCGGTTTTGTCAACTGGTGCCGTTTTATCCCCATCAAAATGCAAGTATCGGGTGTGAACAAATCTAACATGGATGCAGAGTTGGCCAGTAACTATTTGCATTTACTTAAGTTACTTTAGTAACTTTTTTTGTAAAAATCTTTACTTCTAAGGCCAGTGTTACACCAGCTAGTGAGTTGTAAATGTCTATCCTCTTTCTCAGGTAACATTAGTATTATTTGTTATGGAGATGTACAATAATATCAATACAAAATCAGGCTCAGCAGATAATTGCGCAAAAAAAACGTTCATTGTAGAGAACAGCTGAGAACCTAAGGCCAAATCTGAATTCTTCCCCACCCCTATGACTTCTCCGTCCCCCTACAATTGTAAGGGGCATTTGAAAATTCTTGAAACTCATGTTTTGTATTTTGCAAGTGCTAGCAGTTTCGCGCTAACGTAGATGATCGGCGACTATTGATGACATCATTGAGGGTTAGTAACGTACAAATTCGAAGACACTGTTTTTCCACAACTCTCTGTTTGGAGAGGCTAAATGTAGGGGTAGGGGAGGAATTTATGAAGGGGTTCTTCTTCTTATGTTTTGCAAAAAATTACTTTTGGACCAACTCAAAAAGGTATGAACAAACTATGTAAAGTCTGTGTAAACCATTCATAAGATACTCACAAAGCGAAGTTAGATTTTTAGTCATATTAATGTCAGCCTATTAGAAGTTGGAATCTACCTTACAACTATGCATCAGATGGCATACCAAAGGATGAGTACAGAGAAAGTTTCTAAAGCACTTTTACTATAAATCTTTTTTGGGGTTTTTTTTTTGTGGGGGGGGTGGTGGCTTTATTCTTGCTTTTGCTTGAGCCACCTTGACCGTCAAGTGACCATGGAGGCATTATGATAATGAATGGAACTGCTGTTCACAGCTGCAGCACCACATGGACTGCTCAGGCCGAAGAGCTGATGTTGATAATCTGTGTACAGGAAGGGGATTAACATCCTCCCTCAGATTAAGCTGCCAGTAGTTGATATGCAACATACCAGCAATGCTATCCCATATGAATGTACACAGGGGTCACACACAATTGATAAAACTGCATTAATTCCGGTATATTCCCTGTAAATAGAATAAACTATTATGCATTTGTTGGGTTTTCCATGAAACGGCTCCATAATCCCAAAAGCTCTGCCGTGATGCAGCCAACCTCGACATACATGTGTGTCATTTAACAGGTCTTAGCAAGCACCAATACTCAAGGTAACACAAAGTCAATTCTCTTAGTATTTCATTGGATATGATCTTTAAAAAAAAGAAGGATATGAAAAGGGGTTTCAAAATAAAACTTTTCACAATAAAATATTGTTTCTAGTCTACAAATTTAGAAAAACAACCCCCAAGAGAGTTAAAGTGAAAGCACTGGATGTGGATTTGATCCCCACAGATGGCAATTTCCGGACCATCAGCAAGCTGCACTCATGCTTTTATGTGGCCTAAAATGCACCATAATCCTTAAATGTTTCTGCCCTGAACTTGTACATGCAGCTAGACAGCACATTTAAAGTGCTCTTTATCCTAAACTGCTCTCTAAGGCTTTTTTTTAAGTGTTGAGCTGTCATTTGACCAAATTAATGTCTGCATCCACCCTCAAAGCCGCAAAATGTTTACCTGTCTTCAGTTTTATATTGATGATTCACGGGGACATCGTTTTCATATCAGTAAAGCCGAGTGAACAGGGAAAAATCCGCAAAGGGAAAAGCATCCTACCTGGCTGCTGAAGCCCCAAGGAAGGACTAAGTTATCAGAATGCATGAGCAGTCCGTCTGTGTGTTCTCCAAAATCCGTCTGAACAGAATGTGACTCTGTCTAAAAGCTGAGCTCTGAGCAAACTCCTGCTGCCCCGCTTCACACCACGGCTGATGAAAGTCAGTGCCCGTCTGTTGTGCCAAACAACTGGAATTTGTGACTGGGCAATGGGCAGCATCGCTCTCTGATCATGAGATTTAGACCTCACTGCTGCTGCATTGAATCAATATTCTCTACTAGTCGTGCATGAATAATTCAACTGTGAATGAGTTTGCGTTGACTTTAGCAATTTTTTTTAAATATTTTTTTTTATTTTTTGCACAAATGATGAACTCACCAAACTTCTTCGGCTGACTGATGACGCCACTGAAGAATTGACCTGAAAGAAAATTGATGCTGGTTTAAGTCTGTATGTAAAACAGCTGAAGATGGGTCTATTTCAATGATGAGACTTCATGGTGATGCTAAAGCTAAAGCCTGAACAGTTACTGGAAAAACATAAACTAGATCCTGCATGTCACTTGAAGGAAAAATCTGCTTTAAAATAAACAGCAAGTGGATAATAAGTACAAATCCTCAAACACCCTGAGAGCCCAAACACTCATCTTCCTGAGGGCAGCAACTCTTTATCTGTTTTTCACCCGGAAAGGATCTGTTCATTTCAGCAAAAGTCAGATTACAAATGATTTCTTTTGTAAGGATTAGTTTGGCTGAACATGACATATGTCCCAATGTATTTGCATAAAACAGTGTTACTTTATATAAAAACACAACTTGGATTTAACTCAAAAAATCAAACTAATTTAAAAGTTCTTTTCAAGCAGAAATTGGGTAAGAAGTATTTTGCGCATGTCTGGAACTTCCCTATTGAATCCGATTACCTTGATTTCTGCTGCAAGGTTCCAAACAGTTTCAGCACCACAACCCTTATGATCACGACGAGGAGCATTTGAGCTCTTTTCATGGATGCAACATGCGGTAGTCCTTCCTCAGAGATGGATTCAGTGAATATCAGCCCTTTAAAAAGCCTTACCTGAGCTCTCGGCTCCGCAGCGTCCATCCTGTCGTTCTGTGAGAGTCAGAGACTTGAGCTGCGTGTGGTCCTGCAGGTGAAGCGACGACTGAGCGGAGCTTCCTGCGGTCACATGCTGCTGCGGTCCTCCGTTTGCCTCTCCGTGGTGATTAGCGCCTGTTACGCGCTTAAGAAGAAGACATGCGGTCCCAGCTGACTGCATGTTTTCTGTGTGTGTGTGCGTTTGTGTGTGAGTAAATTATTTTAAAGACCCACTACAATTAAAATAGTGTTTTTCACATGTTCCTGTAGCATTTTTCTCATGATGGAGGAAATTTGTAAAGAAAATCAAGCTTGAAATAGCATTTCTGAGTATTTCTTTATTCAGAATGTTGTGACTCAAGACCAGATGAAAGAATGCCGTTGGGAAAAGCCTGTATCAGTAATGTAGATGCAATAGTCAGAGGGGCCACAAGCTCCCTGCTCTGCTCGATTCTGATGCATTCAGACTAACAGACTCAAGTATGTCTTTGTTTCCCTCTTCCGAGAAGATGTTAAAGTTAAGTTGTGGTTGTGAGGGGCTGTAAGCTAGAGCGAGAGCTTGTAAACGAAGGAATGATGGGAATTCAGGGCAGGCTTACTCCATCCTAACAGTCCCGGCCACGACTCAGAGATGAACTTTTAATGAATTGAGCTTTGCAGAAATCATTGATACAGGCTGCTTTACTGGATTGGCCATCACGTGACATACGTTATTATGCATTGAGCCTTCCTGAGTGAAGAATGGAGGAGATACAAATAAGTACACAACAAATCACAAATGGGGACGCAATGTTTTGCAATCAACTGGAAAAACTACAACAAAACAATTTAAATCGAGAGGAATCATCACAGGATAGAAATCGCATTTCAATTAAAGGAAATTGGGCTGGGAAGCATGAAGTTTGTGCTAAAGTGAGTGCTAACAAGTAGCATGAAAGTTTGGTTCTTCATCAATGTATTTATCTTTTTTTTTTATTAATGTTTGATGTTTTAATGTTTTTAAAACATGGCTAATGTTTTTCGCACGTATTTACGTGCAACCAGAACAAAAACTCATGGAAAGTCATGTCCCTCCGTTCTGGGCAGAGATATGGATTCTAGTATCCAGGCAAAATCAAAAATCACACAGAAGCTGTTAATTTAACAGCAATGCATTACCTGTGACACTAGAAGACGCAGTTCTTGCACTATTTACAGATTATTCTTTAGAGCGCATGTATATTTAAATATACAATGAGAGCAATAGTTTTCCAAGCTTAGATTCGAGCCGTGTCTTGTGAAAATCGGTTAAGAAATGAGGAAGCTAGCCGGATTTTTGTGGTTGATACCTGCCTGTCCTCCACTAGAACAGCAGCGTTCTGTTGACGTGACTGACCTGAAAGGTGTCCTAAATCCCCCAAAAAGACAAACACAAAATAATACAACAAAGAAAATGCTTTTTACTGTCACTCGACTTTTACTCCTCATAGCAGCATAAAAAAAAATAATAAAGTTTTTTTTTTTTTTTTTTGGAATCATTCATACATTTCCTCTAGAGAGTAAAATATTCTGGACAGCATTGACATTGAAATTATTAATGTTTCATCCAAAGTTGTTCACACAGTAGAAACTATTCACCAGTTTTTGTTTCCTTTCACACATTGTTATGTGCAGAATGAATGATGACTGAACCCCCCTGTTTTTGAGGTGCTGCCGCGCCCCTACCAAGCGGTTTTTGGTCTGACCTTTTCATCTCTTACAAATGTCAGACGGTAGAATTCAGGAGCTCAGATCTCAGTTGTTCAGAGACTTTTCATGCTGATTGTTATGAAACCTCTCCAGTTTCATTGGATATCTATGGATATCGGTGGAATGGAGGAGAAGTCTGATGATGCCCGCTTTTAAGAATAAGGGACGTGCAGAGTTGTGGAATAAAACTGATGAGCCATACAATGAAGGTATGGGAAAGAGTAGTTAAAACTAGACTAAAACCAGAGGTGAACATTTGTGAGCAGTTGTATGGTGCTGTTTGCTTTGAGGATGTTGATGGTCAGAGTCAGAGAAACATCGTCTTTGTAGATCTGGAGAAAGACAGTGGTGAGGTGTGCTATAGAGGAGTTATGGGTGGAGGTGGGATTACTTGCAGTGGTGATGGACAGGCTGACAGATGAGGTTAGACAGGAATCACCATGGGTTATGATGTTTGCAGACGATATTGCGATCTGTAACCAGAGCAGGGAATAGGTGGAGGAGGAGCTAGAGAGGTGGAGGTTTGCCCAGGAAAGGAGAAGAATGAAGGTTAGCCGCAGCAAGACGGATTACATGAGTGTGAATGAGAGGGAACCAAGTGGAAGAATGAGGTAACAGGGAGAAGAGATAAAGAAGGTGGAGGATTTGAAGTATCTATGGTCAACAGTCCAGAGTAATGGAGAGTGTGGAAAAGAAGTGAAGATGCGAGTGCAGGCTATAGGCTGGACTTGGCCTTAAAAATACATACGATTTTAGTTTTACTCATTTGTTTATTCATTTCTTTATTTATTTTACTTTAAAAAGGTTTCTTCTGCAAGTCAATGTTTGGATGTTCCGTTCCCCTAAGCGCAGTGACTCACGTGGTATTTAGTGAAATGTCGCCATCTAGTGTACAGTGCAGCCACTGCACAACACAATCCAAAGGTAACGCATCAAATGCAATTAAAAATTCATCAATCGCTCCTCCGCCTCTGGTCCCACGAAAGATGAAAGCTGTCTGTTTACAGAATCTGCTTACAGTTGTCGCCATCTGATGTTTATGGCTGGAAAGGCTTCATAATAATAAATAATGAGCATAAACTGCAGCGAGGCCTTACAGAGGCGTTTTCTCTGACAGCTGCATGTGAGTTTGTTCACTCTGGAGTGTGCCTGTGGAGCGCATCCAGCCAATTTGCATCCCTTGATAAAAATCACTTTATGTATCATTTGAAATTTGTGTGTGGGAAAAAAAGTATGTCTTTTTGTCTTGCAAATTTGTGATCAGAATGTATTTGAAATGTTCTTGTTCATAATGAGCTGTATTCAGCCATATTTGCATCAAATTTCAATATTATATTTATGCATGACAGGGAAATGTCAAAATAAAATCATTCTTGCAAAAAGAAAAGAATCCATTTGATCCATTTGGATCCAGTAAAGCGTGCCCTTATGGGGGGGACATTGTTTATTAAGTTTCATCCACATCACAGCACATACAGAGATTTTCCACTACGTCATGTACAAGCAAAAAAAAAAAAAGCCAAATAAAGAAGAAGAGACTCTGCATGTCTACAAACACTGACAACTTCTTAGATAGATAGGTTAGATCTGCAAAGATCTAACCAAAAGATCAGATCTAACCATCATTAAGGAAGGAGATTATCGCTTAAACTCTCTGCAACTTCAGCCACAGCTTTGATAGAATTAAAAAATACATTTCCCCCAAAAAACTGACAAGCAGTCAGTTTCTGCTACACAAAAAAAAGACATTTCATGTACAGATTTCTAAAGTTTTACTAACAGCGTATACGCTACTTCAAACAGGACAACTGGCTCTGTCAGACACTATAGGGGATCATATTTATTTCTTATTTTGTGGACATCCAGTCACTATCACAAATGTCAAATCTTATTATTATTTATACATTATATCCATAATTACAGCAAGTCGGAGTTAACAGTTTTTGTAATAACAAAAAAAAATGTACACTTTGGATGTAATGATGAAACGGTCATAGATAGATAGATAGATAGATAGATAGATAGATAGATAGATAGATA
>BSAI01000005.1:16820005-17005364 GCA_036245035.1 Adrianichthys oophorus | reverse complement strand
ATAGATAGATAGATAGATAGATAGATAGATAGATAGATAGATAGATAGATAGATAGATAGATAGATTCTAACTGTGAGAGTAGAAACTGTAATAACCGATGTCCTTTGTACAGTTTTTGTTACACTCCCTCGGTGCCAGCAGCTCAGACTTTAACGGGGACACCGTCTCTGAAACCGGCGTGGCCGTGGGGGAGAGTCTCCTCCGTTTGGCCTGTTCAAAGATCCCAGAGTCGCTGGAATCGATGGATTTGATGGAGGATGGTGTCTCTATCCAGCTTGACTCGGATGTGATGTCTTTGGCTTTGCTCTCCTCCGCGCCACCGATCGGTGACCTCTCGGTGCTGATGGAGTCCCCCTCCTCCTGCAGGTAGCTGCCTCCTGACCGGGCCCCGAGGGTGTTGGCGGGCCAGCAGGAAAAGACCGAGCCGGCTTTGCTGTTGACGCCGCAGTACTGCGGCGGCGTGCGTCCTCCCCAGCCAGACGGGTCTGCGTAATAGCCAAGAGGCCGGTTGGAGCAGCCCGCAGTCGACAGGGGGAGAGCCTTCACTCCGGCCGCTGCGTAGGACAGCAAGGTGGCCGCGTTACCGGCGAAATCAGCGGCGTCGTATGCCGAGGCTGCAAAGTCCAGTCGGTTGTTGGCAGGGGTGACAAACCATCGCTGCGGGGGGGGTGGCAACAGTGGGCTCCTCGGCTTGCTGAGGAGACAGCAAGCTGTTGCCGAGTGGGACGTTGCGCTCCGTGCCAGGAGCAGTCCCCACGCCAGGGTGAAAGCGAGATTTGGCATAAGTGCTGACAAATTGGTCCTGCAGGAAAGAGCTAGGCATGGCATATCTCGCACCCGGCACGACCTGTGAACGCGGAGAGTCACCCGGTGATGGAGTTAGGCGGTCAATGTCGCAGCCTGTGTAGACACTGAAAAGATGGAGGGGAAAACAGACACGGTTCAGGCGCTGAATATGGACGGTGGCGAGTGGATATCAAAAATCAGGCAAGACCTGACATTAAAATGCAAAGAAAACAAAACTCATGAAGCTGTTTGTGAAGACTGGATTAGATTTAAAGTGGAGGCCATAAAACAGACGTTCAGATTTACGCAGAGGAAAAGGGGCTTTATGATAAGGGATTTATAAAAGTAAGAGTATTTATTATAACGCTTATTTGTGTGTACGTTTACAAAAACAGAATGCAACAGGTTTTTAACACTTCTCACTTGATTTTCATACTTTTGGTGTAAAAAAAGATAAATTATCAATAAATACATTTTCAGAAATATATTTTCCTGTTATATACGTTTCTCTTTTTGTGCATTAATAAGAAAGCCTAAACAAACACGGGGGGGATTATTAAATAAATCTTACGTGTCATAATTGTCCCGAAATCCTTTAGCAAAGGGATTGTGGTCAATTTTTAGTTGTGTAATCTGTGGAGGGGAAAAAAACATGAATTAAAATAACAAAATTATCAGTTTTTTGCAACAAAATTGCTGTCAAAAAATAAAATGTCATTTTAAAAACGGACAAAAACAAGAATTTATGGTGATAGCTCAAACAACTTATTTTTATTTATTTGTATTTATTTGTTTAGAGTGAAATCATTTTAAAAAAATAAAAATTGTGTTGGATTCTTAAGGAGCTTTCTGTTTTTATTTGTTTTGTTTTTCGTGCGCTTGCGGTGCGGCGTGGTTCCCTTACGTCGGTGTTCTGGTACGCTGTGACGGCGATAAACTGCGTCTCCGAGAAGGTGAAAGTCTGCACTCTTCCTGGCTGGCTGGTGTCTTCTGTCCCGTCCTCGTTCACTTCCACCACATGAAGCCTGGGCTGGTACTTGTGGAGGGACTGCAGAACCACCATCTGCAGATTCAAATGGAGACGCGCGCGTAAAACTTACTTTTGAAGTTAGAAAAAAAAAGGATGGAGGCGCAAAGACACTTTTTCCTTTTTGCGCTGAGAATGACGCAAAGATAGCGCACAAATCCAGAAAAGATAAGACACAAAATAAAGATTCAAATTAAAAAAAAAAAAAAAAAAACTAATTAAATACCTGCCCGGTGTTGTTGGAGGCACCTTTGTTGTTTGTGAGCTTTAGCTTTCCGAAGGAGATTTCTTGACGCATCCAATGCGCACCAGTATTTGGAGAGTCTGGATGCATGTAAACCCTGTTGCCTGCAAAAGCAAACGAAAAGAAAAGAAAAGTTGTTAAAAATAATTAAAATCATTTGTATTTAATTAACAGGAACATTAAAAAATAATGGTACCTATCACGTTTGTGTCTGCTTTTCCACATGGCACCCATTTTCCACCTTGAAAGCGCCAGTGATTTGGGTCAGCGAGTATTACATCCACAAAAATATTGTAGTGAGCAGTTGGGTCCAGGCCAGAAATATTAAAGCTCAAAAAAGGAAACATCCGTCTGTGGGATAGAAAAATACAGACATTTCATTTTTTTTAAAGAGCGTTAATAGAGGAAAATGTAATAGTCGGAAATCACAAAAAAAATAAAATAAAAAAACGTCGCGGATTTCCAATTTTAGTTCTTTTCTTTGATCATTCCAATGTTGGGTTTCTTTTTAACATTCGAGCTGATGTCTCCATCCATCGTTTTTATTTATGATGGATTAAACATTTTGATCAATTTATTATCATTATTATTATTATCATGGATTTAAATTTCCACTTTGCTGAACGAAAATAAATAAATAAATAGCCTCGGCAAAAGTCCGTGTCGTTTTTGCGCATTCGCGCGCACTCACCGTCCTTGTTTTGTGATGATCATCTCTGTCTGGTGTCTGTGAAACTTCAGCCACAGGGCCCTGTTGCACAGATACACCTGCGCTTTACCCGAAACCAGTCCCGCCTGCGCCGAGGATAGCTGGTAAAAAGCCCCCCCTTGGTACGTGTGTCCATATTGCTGCGCGTAAGGGTAACCCGCTGCCGGGTAGCCCTGAGGAGAGGTGTTGGTTAAAAGGCTGTTGTACGGTCCATTTGTTATGACGGGATGATGGGCCATGTACCGGCCGGGACTCCCGATGGAAAAAGCCGGATGCGCGGGTCCATGCTGGCTCGGGTAAGGAAACATGGCACTGGCGGCTGCTGCTGAAACTGACTGCGGCTGGGTAGACGGAGAAAAGATGCACCTTTCTCCTGCAGATCCATCGAAATTATGACGGATGTCAGAGACTCCGTGAAGATCAGGAGAGAGTTTGCCCCTCTGGACGTCCCCTGATGCGTCCTTGGAGTCGGGAAAATTGTCTGCCTCTGACTGATTCGTCATCTCCCTGGAGTTTTTTTTCAGAGGTGAACCTCTCTCCAGGTTGTCAATTGCAGATATAATAGGATGGTCCTGCAACGAAAGCTCCGATCCATTGGAGCTCGGAAAGCCACTGCCCACACTTATAAATTTCTTGGAGAGATCACTCGCCAGCGGGTTGCAGTTCTCAACCTGCATAGCTCAATGGGAAGCAACTATTAGCTCAACCGATATCACAGGCTTTTGCACACGCCTTTCCTAATCTCGTGAAAACGCCTCGCGGATGACTTGAAGTTATGGAAGGCGGCAAATTAGCCAATTCTACAATCAGGGAGGATTTTTTTCTCTCCTCTCGTTGCTAATGAAACAAGTGCTGTCATTGGTTAACTCCAGGCTGTAATTTAATTAGACAGCTCTTAATTAGGAAGGAGCGCAAAGTGACTTGTTTTCATTGTGACATGGGCCTGCACATCAGGAAAAAATGTATGGAGGGGGGTAAAAAAAATACATTAATCTAAAAATATTTTTTTCAAAATTGGATTGTTTTTTTTCCTGTCAAAGGTATTTACCTTTCCCCGCGTTGTTTACCTATTCATGCGGCATGAGTGCCAAAGTATGTCTGCCCGTGAAATCAGGATTTATTATTAACACGCCAAAAATGACAGTCGGTGGCAGGAAGCCTTAAAATGTTTGTGATATAGCGTGAAATCAGAGCGTCCCACTGAAGATGTGTTTATGAGTCCCAGCGCTGGTAAATATTTGATGCACTAAAAGTTAGGAAGCAGCGCGCCGATAACGGCGGCTGCTGAGGCAAATCAAGCTCCAGAAATACTGAAAAAAATACCATCTGAAATATATATGAAAAGGAAAAAATATTTTATATAAAAAAGGAAAGGTATTAAACATTTTTTTTAATTATTTTGATTTAAAGAATCATTTAAAGGATGGGCGCAGTGTCAGAAAGCAGCTGGTCTAAACGCCTTCATGCTTAATTTACTGACAAGGTTACAACCAAAGTAACCCCTGCTGATCAGTGGGAGCGCTTTATTATCCTTATCTAATGTTGATGATTGCCTGTCTCCTTAAATTACAAATAAATACCAGGAGGCTATATGATCTTAAATCTGCTCACTGACAGGATGTTTAAAAGGATTTTTCTGACAGTTTGGTAAATCAAAACATTGCTTTTATTGTTCCCAATAATATTCTCAAATTGATGGAAATTGTTTTTTTTCTCCTGCTTTGGCTTCAACAGTTTTACTGAACATTTGCTCTTCAGAAATGGGTATCAATCTGAACGTAAATAAGCTTTAAGGAACAGCAGCTGTGTATCCTTGGTGGGTGCAGCCAGCGGTTGTATCTTTAATGAGGAGCCATGAATCTCTGAAGCTAACAAGAGGGGTCATTACAGAAGGGCTACTGGGTCCAGCAATCTATTTCTGAGAAATATGCAAGCACAGACTTGTCTGTGCCCAAGGAAAAGAGGCCACTCTCTGCTCTACTCATTACAGGATTATGGTTCACTTCCATCGCTGATCTTTAATAAGCAAATAAGGACTTTCTCTCTCTCTCCCTGTCTCTCCCACTGAACAAACCAATTGTTGAATCAGTCATGCAGCACTTTGGTGTGTTTTCTCAGGTTTAATTCTCCTCTTGTATAGTCAGTGGACATACTGATAAAGAAGGATTTGTTATGTCTGTGGCCAGCTTTGTCCCTCGGGGAGATGAGGAGCAGCACAGGTTAGGATCTCATCAGCTTTGTCCAGCTGAACATAATGCAGTGACTCAGTGTGAACAGCATTTACAGCTATTAAATGTTGATATATGCACAGATTTACATTTAGACTGTATAGAGATACTATAGAATAAATCAAAAAGAGCTCTCACAGAAACGCCCTCAAAAACACATTAGTGTAATAGTTTTCTAAGGCTTACTTTTCACCAACCTAGCCCTGGTTAACAATGTCAATTTAAGCATACAACAATGTGTTTTTTCCTCCACCATCATATCATCACTTTTTTTTGTTGTTGTTGTTGTTGTGCCAAAAGGAATCTGCATGCCACCTGGGTCTAATCCAATCAATGTGAATGACAAGGAGAGAAAAAGCCTGAAAGTGAGCACCAGCTTAGGGACTTTACCTAATGCCCAGCACTGTCACTTCAATGATATGATCACAGCACACAAAATGACAACAAAATTATTGCAAGTAAGGATATGGGGACATAGTGTGCTACTCCAGTCAGGTGAAATTGCTTTTTCTGGCTATGGAATGGCTTGTCTCTTGTCGGATGGGTAAACATTTCCTTGTCAGGCCAGTAATAAGGAATGAGGCACACCGGGCTGAACTAAGAGGATGGAGCCAAGGTTATTTGGGATTCATGACAGGTAGTGGCTTATGTTACAGTGGCTCTAAAAATTTTATAGGAATGCATTTAAGATGGCCTTTAAGTTATTTATATGTTGTTTGCTCGATGTCACGTTGCAACTTCCATCAATAAATCAAAGTCAAGCCTTTTTTTTTTTTACTTCTTCTTGGCACCTAAAATGAACCTACAAACAAGTAAACATTTATTTGCCTGAAAGTCTTTAATTACAAGAGCACGGTTAATCAGATTGAGGGTTAGGCTTGCCTTGTGCCGTGTTAACATAACTTTATCCCCTGTGGTTTCCTGCCATCAGTGATCTGCTCTGTCAGAGAGAATCAGGGTGCTTTCTGACAAAAAAGACAGCTGGAGGCCTGCTAAGGGGCGGAGTGGACAGTTGTGGCTTTTAAACCCTTATTAGCCATCCTCCCTGGACCCACCGAGACACGCGCCTACGCAGAAGTGCACTCCTACACCTGCTCATTATTGATGTCCTTTACGGCTCGCCCAGTCAGACCAGACTCCGGCGTGATTCTTTACCACAAAGCTCACGGCAAATTAACCTCATGGCAGGTGATCATGTTGTTCGGGACAAATTCATGTGACAGGGATCGTGTGCCAATACCCCAAAGGTTTTCATCCAAAGTCAAATTGACTCAGGTGACATGCAACATTTTTTGCTTTTAGACGAGTTTTGCCACCACGGTGAAAACAACCTATAAATGTTTATTTGTGTCCCAATGTTTGATCATTTTTGCGAACTCCGTCAGGAACAAGCAGCAGTTACTTGGTGAATCGGTGCTGACTACAGTTCAAAAAACAAGCTTCATAAAACTGATTTAACTCCTCACAATTGTCACCAGAGGCGGGTAACGTATTCAAACTCTGTACTCAAATAAAATAATGTTAGTCAAATAGAAGTCAAACGCAGTTGAATAATTACTTGAGTAAGAGTAAAAAAGCAAATAGTTACAAACTACTCAAGAACTGGGTAAAATATTTTCTTTTTTTTTTTAATCAATGTGGAAATCCTAGGATTTTCTGATGTTAAAACTAACTAATTTGTGATGCACAAAATTTCAATTTACTGCATCGATTGAGCAAAGACCAACAATAAATATCCATTATTTAAACCTTTGCTTTCTTTTTATCAAAAGATTTTGCATCTGATCCTTCCCTTTTCCCAGTAATGATGAATTTTCAGCCTTTAATAAATGCTGTTTTAACTTATGTCACTGCTTGGTTCAGTAACAGCACTTTGACTGGAGCCACCGTGTGGTTTTACAGTCTAAAGTGTGTTGGCGAGATTACCTTTCAGAAATTCTCAGTGTCCTGTGCTGACAGTTCTCATTTTTTCTTACAATAAAGTACAGTAATTTTAATGAACTCAGAAGTAACTAAATGAAAACAGTCAATCTACTTCAGCAAAAAGTCTGATGCTGTCAAACTACTTTGAGTTCAAATTTGACAGAAACTTACTCAAGTAACCGTAAGTGTAAATGTTGGGTACGACTAGAGCAAATAAAGAAGTTTGAATTTGAAAGAGTTGGTGCTTAATTATAAGAAAAATACAGATATTGGAAAGCTTGATTCAGCTAACAGTGAGGGTCAAATGTCATCATATTATGAAAGAGGACTTTGTATGAGTTTGAATTATTCAGTCAAATAAAATGGTGAGTGGCGTATCCTTACAACACTTTCCCACCATGTTTCAAGGCCCAAAGCACTTTAAAATCACAGTCCCGTTCTCCTTCCCACACTGTGGGGTTCAGCGTCTTTGCCCAAGGTCCCGAACCTGTGATCTTCCAATCAGAAGTCTACCACTGCACCACAGTCGCACATTCACACTGGCAGGTTGGATTCACATCAGGATTCGTTTCCTCTGAAGGTTTGTTTCTTTGGTGCGGATCAAACATGGCAACAAGAAGCGAACTAAAGGAAGTTAATGGCGTTTAGTGAGTATAAGTACAGCTGTAAAAACAACCCAAAGCGCACAACTGAAGAAACAGGAATGATGAAAGTAATAGAGTAAATGTAGAGTAATGAGGGGGTACAGACACTTAACACAAGACATTAACGAGACCAGCACAGACTGAAGCAAACCAAACTGTCCACAAAAAACACCCTTTGAACGTTGAACTCTGCTCTCTTGGAGGCGCTATTCCCCGAGAAAAGGTAGTGGAAAAAAAGCATTTAAAAGACGAAAACCAGCGAGTCCTACAAATCCTGTAATTATATTGTAACTGTTCTTTCTACATCATGTTTACTTTTTGTTATTTGTAGTATTCCATGTCATGTACTTCTTTTTGTTGGCTTCCGTATGTTGGCTCAACTGAACTGAAACGGTTGCTCTCAAGCGGACTAGCGTTTGGTTGGTTGGTTGGTCCCCCCCGGGACTTAGGCGAGCTCTGATACTTGTCATAGAAAATGAATCCTGGTACGAATCAGAACTGCCCTGCATCTGTGCAGTAGAAATGCCTAGAAAATGTACAACGTTTTTAATTTTAAAACCCCAAATAACAACAAAAATCAACATTTTAATTCTTAGATACTTTATCTGGCCAGAAAAGGGGATCTTTGAGTTCATATTTGTAAAAAAGAAAACAAAATAACTCAGTTTGAGTTTACTTCTGAATATCTGGAAGACATTATGCATAAATATCTCAAATTTACACTGGAAAATGTCAGAATCAGCTTTGTTGACCGATCACGAGTGCACATACAAGGAACTTCAATCTGGTAACATGTGCTCCCATGTACAATCATAAAGCATAGGTGTAAAAAATAAAAATAGACAAAAAAAATCAACAAACATTTAGTCTAAAAACTAAAAATAAGACCACTTTTCTTTCACATACACTTTATATTTGATCAGAAGTCCCTTGTGTCTGAATTTGCTTAAACCTTAATCTGGACGTTAACCACAGAAGACATGGTCATTAAGAGAACAAGATTGAACAAATTCTTTCTAACCACAACCAATTTACAAAAAAGGTGCAAATTCATCCTTAAAAAATTGAACAGCCGGTCTGTCCCTGAGGTGTTTAGACCAGATCATGTCAAACATTGTTCATTAAGGCATTGGGAAGTCTGTCAGCTCGTAAAAAAAAGGACAAAGCACATCTCCTGAAACTTTTTGAAGGACTGCATAGAAAGCTGCAGTGCTAGTCAAATACACAGAATCCTTCACTTCTCTTGGGGTGAGGCTGACGCAAGTCCATGCCTGCAAGCAATAATGAGCCCTGCAGACCAGCACTCTGGCTTGAAGCTATGGAGTGATAACAAGTCATGTTTGGCCATAAAGGTCAGTCGTTTTTATAGCGATGTAGAAGAATAATCAGACTCCCACACAAACCGAGGATGTCATACTTATTCTTTGATATTTTACTTGATAATTGAGAACATGTTTGAACTTTAAAATTAAAAAAAGGTGATTTTGTTGGACTTTTTAAGCAAAAACATTTGGTACTTTAAAATTTGTACTGCCATACTCATGTACATTGTAGCAATGAGTATACTTCAGAAAATGTAATGCTTTTTTTTTTAAATGTAGTGGCATTTTTAAATCCTTACTGTCTGTAATCATTTGCCAAATCAAATTAATTTGTTTCTATGAATTTACACAATTTTCCTGCATTTAATGTTATTAACATATATATAGACAATTGTCTAATTAATAGACAGTTTTGTGTTTACTGTTTTTTATGTGGTTCTAACAAAGTGAATTAAATCCTTATTTTTTATGACTCCTTTGTTGTAAACTATGAGATTTTAAAACGGATTTATACATTTTTTTTCTCATTTTGAACTGCTAGAAATGAGACATATAGTTGTAAATGATTTGACTATATTTTGCCATGTTTGAAAATGGCCACGTTGGCACTTCTCACTGTTCAAAACAAACACAGTTTTTCATTTCTTTACTTGGCAAAAGTCTAGACTGTAAATTACAGCTCTGCTTCAGGTTTTCACAAACAATCAGACAAAACAAAACTCAGTTTTAATTGTTAAAAGGAAAAAAATCCAATAGCAATAACACATATCAAAAAAACAGAAAACTGTTTTGAATTGGCAGACAAATTAAAATATGTCTTTGCTTCAGGTGATTACTGCTTGTGTACGTTTATCCATGTAGACAATAAATTAATATTATTTTTAAACCAAATTGACACTATATCACTTTATTTAAGAACATTTTTGCAAAAAATCTTTTTTGCTTTGGAGTTTCTAATTCAGCCAAAGATTACCATTGGTTAATCCAGTCCCCTTTATGATTGCTGTTGGTTATAGATTTTGGAAAGACGCATAACACTGAAAGTTTGAGTAACTAACCTGAAGTAATCTACATAGTTTAACAAAATAAGCATCAAATAGAAAGAAATTAGTGTTTAGTTTCTTTAAGTCAAGGCCATCTCTCTTAAACTATGCACAAAATCTGTGACTCTTCAATCACTTGTGGGAACGATCTATTACAAAGTGTTTTTTTTTTCCTATGATGCATCTGTTCTGTTCAAATCCTCCAACATACCCCGACTTCTGGATTTGTGACGCCGGTGGAAACACTCTAGCTACTTCGCTCAAAACATCGAATAATGTGAAAAGAGAACATGTGAAAGCCATGCATAATTACAAACGTGTGAATGTTGCCTCTGAACAAGTAACAGTTGTGAAATATTGCACTCCTGTGGGTATCAAAATCTCTGGGAGTAATGGCTTTGCACATGCCGGCGTGGATTATTTGGCTTAACAAATTGCAAGGCTATAATATCGTGAAGCAGAAAGTCAGTGGAAAGGCTAATGTTCCTACCAAAACTTCCTTTATCACCTGCTTCTGGTCTGTTATCAGCTGTTTGGTTTGATGGTGGCCTCATTAAATTTTAAAGAACCTCTGTGACCCGGGGAGTGCAGTTGGGGTTTGTGACCATTTTGTTATTTCTGCTGCCATGCACTGTCAGACGTCTGCCAGTGAAGAACACGGCTACTGTCCCTCTGTAAGCCCAGCGGCATGAAAAATTCAGACTAACTTCACTTTTTAAGCCATTCCTGATGAAAAGCACACAGGAATAAAACTGACTTATGCCAAATGAATATTATTCAATCCCTGTGATTTTGAGGCTCGACGTTTGTGACGTTGAAATTATTTATTAAACATTTCTTCCATTTTAGGAGTGCCTTGAAGTGTGCCTCTGATGATCCTTTTTTCCTTGAGGAACTTGAACAGAAACAAAAGAAGACAGTTTAATTCAAATCTAAAATACAGTAAAAAAATACACATTTTGTTCCTTGTCGTTTACCACTTAACCAGTATATCATGATAAATATTTAGTCTTGAATCACAGAGTCAGAAAGCAGTGATCTGATTGCCTAAATATCCCAATTACAAGTCTGACAAATGTGCGATTGACCTGCGGAGGAAACGATCTTAAAATAACCCACAAATATTGCACAGATTGCTTGAAAAAAAAACATAATTCTCCGTTAAAAGAGAAAATATTTTGGGGGAGAATAGGAGCAAACAGGCGACAGTCGTGTTACAAGAATAATCTTCATTAAAATTGCAGGCAACAACACCAGGCCAACACACAGCTCATTGGGAATGCAGTGTGAAAAGAGAGGCCCACAGATTATCACTCCGGATAACTCATGTTTAATTTATCCAGGAGCAATATTGTCAAGAGTCCGTCTATTCCAAAGAGCTAGAATGCGGATAAAAACTCGAATAAATATAAGGAAGGTTCAAGAATATCAGTAAAATGTTACAAAACGCAGTGAGTACACTCAAGAGTGAAAGCATGAGAGGAAGCTTCAGTATGTTTAGCACAGCCTCACAGCAGTGTTACATAGCTTTTTTAGGATTGTTAATATTTCAGAAGGTGACTTCGAAACAGGACTGACGATAAAGTGTTCACACAACAAGCAGGCATGATATGAAGTGCTTAACCTTTGGTCGGACTTGAAACCACACAAGTGCATAATCTGAAGCGCATTATCGCCTCATCTGCAAAATAAAGGCTGAAAAGCAAAATAGTCTTACATTCAGGTGGAAAAAGTAAACCTGAGCCACTTCTGTGTGTGCTCTGCAGTGCATGTTTTCCTCCTCCTTCTTCTCCTCCTCCTCCCCACGGCTGAGTGAAATGGAATTGCCTCTCACATTCAAAGACAGCTCTAGGAAGGTGATAATAGAGCTACTCCCTGCTGTCTGCAGGCAGGAAATAGGAAAGTGGCATATGGGGCCAGGAACCAAATAGAAAGGAAATGTGACCAGGCAAGAGAAGGAACCAAAGGAAAGGTTAATGATCAGTTCTGAATTCTACAGGGAAGAGAATTACGCTCCAAGTTGAGAGGAAAAATAAAAGTGTCTCGCTTTACGGCTCATGTCCAAGCTGGAGCAAACAAACATGTGGAATTCAGTTTACCGTCTTCACTAACTTTACTATTAGCAGCATGAACAGGGTGATTTATTTGTTCATTTACTTTTGATTATTCCCATTGACAATTTTATTGAGCAGTAAACAGTAAACAAACTGTGCCTGCTGGTAAAGACAAAAAAAAAAAAACAGGAAAAAAAGGCATTTCTGAACTAAGCATTTTATCATTTGTGCAGAAAACTATACCTGCTTTAATAACTACATTCTTTAAATTCATGTTACAAAAGGAATTAAACATAATAAAGTGAGAAATAGATTGTTTGCAGCTCATGTGACTGAAAAATCAAAAAACAGAACCAGGAGTTCTCTAGAGTCGTGGTCCTTAATCGGTCCACAGACCAGAACCAGTGGTCTTTTACTATGATTGTGACGTTTTTATCCAAAACCTCTGCTGTTTTCTAGGACAGAGTTTCTGCAGAGCAGAAATTTGCCTTTGAGTTCTGGCTGGAACTGTTGGGGTGGAGTAACCTTGCCCCCATTTGCCATCATCCATCTGTTTACTTTCTCTCCCAATAGCTTCCAGCCCCCCATACCCCCAACCTAACATTAACGGAGGTATCCAGCTGCACAGTTTTGAGCCAGATGCCAGATCAGGCGAGAAAACCAAAGACTTACATGGATCTGGTCACCTACAAGTTGATAGATTAGAATGGAGCGGAACTGGGAGGTAGTCCCCTGCCAATTGTCGCTCTTACGTCATTGCTACAAACTTCTTTTAACTGATTTTTTTTTTAAAGATTGCTTCTGATTTACAACAATTTGAATAAAGAAGAACACAGAAATGCAATTTTAGCAATAATTTTTTTTTGTGTGTCCTCCGTCATCAGAAAACTGACTCAAGAAAATGTTAAAAACACCAAAAACACGATTTTTGTTGGAGTGGGTCTTTAAAATAAATAATAAGATGTGAGTCTGTGTCTGGACATGATCACATGATGCCATCCCAAAAGCCCATATTAAGGAAGCAGGGTTTTGTCAGCGACAGTGCCAAAAGCATTGCAAGTAGACAGTATGTGGATCCTGTGTTACCCTGATGGAACTGTCTTATCTAAAAGAAACAAACTCAGGGTTCCTGCTAACTCTACACAATAGTAAGTTTTATTATTATGCAAATTTAAAATGTGTATAATGTTGATTCATAAAAGAATCGATCGAATAAACCTGTCTGTGACAAAAACAAAGTTGGGTTGCAGCCTTGGTGAAAGGACATTTCTTAGAGTGCACATTGCACTGCAGGAAATGTACCGCATTACTTTGATTTCCTGATAAAATTTTATAAATAAAGTTTGATTGGATTTGATTTATGGTTTGATTGAAAACAAACTAACAGGAGCCAGATCAGTTCACCAGACAACCTGAAGGTGGCCTGTGACATATGATAAAGCAGGAAAATTGTTCCAAAACCATTCAGATTTGGATCCAACAGAACTGTATTAGAGAGGGACTTTCAAATCGGTAGCTTCAGTGTTTGCATTCTTTCAATTACAGTAACTCTTCAACTGTTTACGCAATTAGTGTCATTTCTGTGCTTTCTGAAATGGAGAAAAGCAGCTTTATAGTAGTGAAGTGTTTACACAATCAACGCAAATCAGCTGTTGCATAGAAAAGCAGCTTTGCGCCATTATACAACACTTAAATTATATAATATTATAACATTGAAGCAAAGCAGATGCGAAAAGTCGCTTTTCTCTACGTCAGAATCAGCTGGTTCACGTTGATCGCGTAAATGGTCAAAGATTTACGGTATGTCAAAGAATGTGTGTTACTTAGGTGTTCCTGGGATTAATTCACAGCCATTGAAACAACTATCCATTTACCTTTTTCGAAAAGGATCATTTAGATCAGGGGTGTCCAAACTATTTGCAAAGATGGTCATATTTTGTAAAGTGAAAATGTTTGAGGGCCAGCCAAACGGCCACAGAGTCTTTGGACAATTTTAATAATATTAAAAACAAATAAACTATTTAATTTATTGCTTTACATAGAAAACACATACATCTAAATGTGTTTTTGCAAAAATTGTTATTATTTTTACACCATTCATTCTCAGTTGGCTTGACACAGATGGGATGTCTTGTCTGGTAGTCCCTCTTGATATTGAACTTCTTGAAAACAGCCACAGCCTCTTGGCATATTAGGTAGACGGAGTTCTTTTCATATTTCACTGAAAAATGTGCCAATTTCCACTTTTCCTGGAAGCAGTCTACCTCGCTGTCAAATTTTTTTTTATTTTACAGTTGACATTTTAGAAAGGAACTAGGAAGCTTCACAGAAGAGTCGAACAATAGTGTTGCCACAAATTTACTCAAAACGTAATTTAGACGAGCACAATCAAGAACTCGTGATCGCCGTTTTTAGAAAATGCATATGATTGATTTTATGAAAGAAGCCTTCAGGCCAGTGGAAATGGGAATACGGGCCGCATTTGGCCCATGGGCTGGACTTTGGACATGCCTGATTCAGATTAAAAAATGACAACACTTAAGATGAAAAACTGCCTTTAAACCAAGTCGCTTTATATGAATGATTGGCTTAGAAGCTTTTCTCTTAATTCTACAGTTGTGGCAGTGTTTTCTGTTTTAGTTTCTCCTACAATGTTAGCTTCACTGTCTTTTAATCAAATCTGTAAGACTGGTGGAAAAATCAGAAAAAAACAAAAAAGACTTTTAGGTTTTTTTTTCTTCCAAGACTTTCCCATCTGGTGTGGAAAGAAGAAGGTCCAGTTTTCTCAATCAACAAAATCATATTGCCTCAAAGCAAAGAAAGAAAGAAAGAAAGAAATTATCTTTAATAGTACCATGAGTGTACGCTTCACATGTTTATTCTGACATGCAAGTGCTCCTTACATTTTTGATGTGAAGTGGACTTCTCATAATATGGACTTAGGACATGGGAAATTTTCTTATGTTAGTCTTGCTCCCAACATTTTAGCTCACCCCACAATGCAACACATGTGCCTGACTGTTAGTAGAAAACAACTTTGACCCTTGCTTGGATTCAATGAGCTCCAAGGAAGAAAAAAAGAATACATCTTAGGTAATTTTCTCAAAGCTCGTACACATTTCCTTCAATTCTATTTATTGATTTTAATTTTATTATGGTTTAATTATTTCTAACCACATTTTGCATACTGAACATAGTAATTTTAGTAAAAAAGATATAGTAATCCTTTGACTCAAAAAGGGTGGCACATTAGAAAAGCAGAGTGGAAGGCCATAACAGATAAAAGGATCAGAAAAATGTGTTTCCAACTGTTTTATTAATGTTACGATTAATAATTTTTAAAACAACTGTTATTTTAGCAGAGGTGCTTTCAAAAAGCTTTACTTTTGTTATTTTTGAAATGCTTAAACAAGCGTGTATTGAAGACTTCTTAATCTTTGATAATACTGATAGTTATATTGACTCAAAAATTGGGGGCAACGTTTTTTGCTGGGGGGACAGCTAACCTCTCCTTGCCCACTCAAAGCTGCGCCCCTGTAGTAATCTGATATTCTGAGAAAATATGTGACACATCACATGAGATAAAAAAAATGTAATATCAAGACAGGAAAAAAGACTAAAAGTGTGATTTTAGCCAGCAGATGTGGCTCAATTGTTGTTGATGTGATCACACAAACTGTCACTTTTCTAAATATTTCACTGAATGTTCGCAGATCAGGGAAATCCTGGCATATGCAAAGCACTGTAAACAGTAGATTTTAATATTGCTGGAACACACAGCTGGACATTGCAGACAAAGCAATTGCACAGATCCGCTTTTTCCAGATCTGACAGCTACATCATTTGAAGCTGACAAGATAACACTTAAATGCAAAGGTGACATGACACTGTCTTCAGAGCCAGATGGATCAATACTCAGCTTGGCTTGTCAGGATCTGAGCAGTGGTTAGGCAGCCATTTTTGGGTTTTTTTTCTCTTTTTTACATGGTTTATGGCTGTCTGCCACAGTGTCTGTTACATTATCAATGAGCAGATTTCTTATCTTGTGTTGCAACTGAAATATAGATTTTTTTTTTTTTGACACAACAGCTCAAAATTCCAGAAGACAGACTTAAAATTGATGCTGGAGTTTTAGCTTTCAATCTACAAGACACTTCTTTACACTCTGTTTTTTTTTTATCATAACAAAAGAGCAGCCATCTTGAATTTTCAGAGATTTTCAAAGTGGGGAGATTCACAGAAATTTCTCTTCATTCATTCAAAGTAAAAACCTGAAGTATCTTTTGCTGATTTTGATGTCTTTTTAAATAAAAGCACAAAACTTTGTGGAATCTGCAGAATTTTACCTGTTACTGCAATGTTACTTTATAACTTACATCTGTGTTTATTTTTGTCCTTTTTTTACAACCTCGAGAAAATAGAGATGTAGAAAAATAATATTCTTTTTTTCTTTATATCAAAATTTAATCTTGATACTGTGACTTTTCAGTCATTTTCAGCAGAAATTAGCTTAAGTTTGACCACAAGTTTGTGTTTGTGGGATGAATAGTCTATTTCATCATACCCACCTTAATTAATAAAACTGAGAAGAGTTTCAGAAGGTAGTTTTAGGAAACAAAATCTGCAAGAAACCACTTTCCAAGGGGTGATCACAATGAGATTTGGCAGAACAAAAGTCCAATGCTTGACTAACTAGTACATATATTTGTGAAACTGAAATGATCAATGATCCGGCAGCCCACAGTCGCAGTCAAAAGGCGCTCGAAGTAGCACAATTCTCCAAACCGTCCCCCTGTGATACAGCCAACAAGTCCCGTACAGTCGATCAGTTAGCAGAACTCGGCAAGTTGCCTTGGTGACCATCCAGGCTGCACCGACTGGCACTATTTCTATCCCCCCCACCCCCATTCTCTCATCCACATCTATACAAGTAAATAAAAAATCAAATCTATCTTTCAAATATTCAAGAGTCCCTTTTCCCTACGAGAGATAGGGAGTATTGTTGAATAATGCAGCCAGACAGGGATCTCCCAGAGCGGGTCTCTACAGGCATCGCTGAGTGGGTCTGATCCCACTTGAGTCGCATCTATCACTGTGACATCATCATTCACACTAGGAGATATGATATGACAGTAGTACACTACTCTACTACTGGAGCCAACTCCTTAAGCAGGCAGTGGTGTTACTCATTTAAACCAGTCTACTGGCCATCTGTTGATGCTGAAATCCCTGTCAGACTGCCATCTCAAAATCAAACACCATCAGTTTGTCCTTCTACTAGATCCAAACATGTTTTTGAGGGAACGAAAGCAGCAAAGCTTGTGAGACAATCGATTATTATGTCTCGTGTTATTCTGGGGGATGTGAAAATGTAAAAAAAAAAAAAAAAAACATACAGGAACAAGCATCAAGGAACAGGGAAAACAACATCTACATGAAGCAGCAGCAGCATGTCTACGATTCAGATTAGGGCACTGGGAGCACTTTGCAGGTTGTTGTCACAGGTATGACGAGGGAGAATTGGGCTCTCTATCCCCAAGTTGCTCAAGGTGTGAACAAAATATGCAGCCAATTTATTTCGTGCAGAATTAGAAGAGGGGGGGGCATCAAAGTAGTAAGCAACGGTTTTTCTGCATGTTTTCCTCATGAATGCCTTATTGCGGGCTGTAATTCTGGATTTTAATGAATTTCCAACGTATCTTTAGCTTTCGGGTATAACTTCGCCCCTATGTTACGCGTTAAATCAGACATGTAAAAACCATCAAACAAACATCTAAACACTAGAAGCAGAAAAAATCTAACCAGCTTGATCAAATCACAAGGACAAAGAGAGAGTGTGAGCATTGGCACAGGAATTATCAATCTTGGGGGAATTGGCAAGGCCGACAGCAAGCAAGTGTATTACATATGGCGCGCCATTTTCACAGCTTCCACAAAGAGAACACAAAAAGTGTTATATCTGACTATCTTGGACTAATAAAAACAAGAAGATTTGCAAGAACCCTTGCAACAAAGACTTGTGGGAAACTCATCGGTTCATGTCTGATCTTCAAGTGCAGCAAGATGATGATAAGCGGTGCAAGTCTGAGCTCAGCAGAGATGTTAAATAAAGGCCCCCTCCCACTAATTCTATGAGGTGTCAGTCAGGAAACTGGCCTGCCAGGATGACTTTCAGCTCCCATCAAGCCAGATGGTTTCTTAACACTGAATAAATGAATTGATTTCTATATAGCATCTCTAACGAGGTTTATGCTATTCTACACAGTTTACAAAGGTGGTCAGCATTAGAATGAGTGCAATCTGCATACCTTCACGAGCTAATCTTCTCCTCTGCTGACATGAATATGACTAACATGTTTGCAGTGTTTGTATCTGTTATGTTTGACAAAGTGCAAGGACGAGGCCCTTTGTCATTTCCAACGTACACAGCTCACACCTCGAGCGGGCATCATCTTCAAGCCACTACACTTTATTACTATCATTAGATGGATCGGTGCACTTTCCCTACGGTGTGAACTGCTATCAATTATGCTAACCATCTTTCAATTATTGTATATTGTGAAAGTACCTGCTAATGAATTGTGAAGCTGCAGTGTTATGGTGTGATTGTGGTGGGCAGTAACCAGCTACTGTACACTTAAGCTCCAATTTCAATTAGATCAGTTGATTTTTTTTTTTTAAGTCATTAGGAGCATTTGGTGTAAGGAGGTCCACCTTGCACTTAGCCAAAGGTGTTTCTGCAGTTGCTGTTAGGCAGCTGCATTTTGGCCTCGATGCAAAGCCGCTGCAGCATGTAAGAGGACTCCAAAGACAACAGAAGAGTACCCACTGTGATTTTCACTGGGGATTTTGATATTCACACCTGTGCTAGGTGTTGTTTGGGAGTCTGATAAGCATGTGTGAAGCCAGAGAGGTGGCTAGAACAGGGACCTTATTCAAAGAGAAATGTATTTTTTCTGATAAAAACCATAAAGGACGGAGCTGTTGTCTTGTATTTTTCATGTGCAACAATGAGAAGGGACAAAACTAATCAGGCACGGTGTATCTTAGATACCAGCCATGTGTCTAATTGAAGCTGCGCAGGGCCATATGGCTGTGTGCGAAAAATAGAATGCCCAATAACTACACGATGATTCAAGTAACACGAGGAAAAATGAAAAGGGTTTCCAACTTTATCCCCAGTCTGATAGTTTGGAGGATTATCATAAAGCCATAGCAACAACCCCAAGGAGAAAGTCACCAAAATGTGTGTAAGCGTCTCTATATGAAGGAGCTCATCAGTACAGGATAAGAGGCTGTGAAACAAAGCAGGAGAGTTGCTCCTCCTTTCTCCACACTGGTGATGTTCAGAGGCAGCCTGTTACTGGAGGTGTTAATTGGCAAATTCAGTACAAGTCAAGAGCATGTTCCCTGTCGCCCTCGCCCAGCGAGGCTAGGTCATTAAACCGAGAATGGATTCTTTCATGCTGCCTTAACTCTTGAATTGCAAGTTGCAATTCCGCAAACATCCCACGCCTGATCCCACCTCCAAGCGCCCAGAAGAAAAAAGGGGAGAAAAAAAAAAACGTATGATTTGCAAAGAAATCTAAAAGAATATGTTGGACTTTCCATTGCACAGTCATGAAGTCCACAAAAATAGCACTTCTCTTGTAAAAGTGAAAGTCGGCAGCTAAACACTGTCATGTTTCTTTCAGAACAGCAGCATTGTTGGACTCCACTGATCAGTGTTTTGGCGCACTGAACGGACTTTTCATCCGCCTGAAATGTGGGGCTCCTTTGGGCCTGTGGGTGCGATCTCACCACTGCCTCTGTCATCACTTGCTGTGACTGCCAAATCTCCGCTCCAGAAATCAGGGCTCTCAGACCAGCACTGAAACAAACACAATGGAGATTTAAAAAAAAAAAAAAAAGAAAAAAAAGGGGGGCCGTTCTGAGACTTTACACAGGCAGCCATGGCTTCAACACATTTAATCGAACACAAAGTCAGCCACACACCACTTCTGCACAGAGAGCACAAGCAGCCCAACGCATGGCACGACAACTGTGAGGTGGTACTCTCGGCTCACAACGCCACGAGAGTTGGCATCCACTCATGCCAACGGTGACCAGAGCACAGACAGCCAAATATGCTTCTCTCCTAAGTTGTTTATTGTCTAAATGACACTGATGTGAAGAGGACGCTCTTACCCCATGACCTTGATCCACTTGGTCCCTCTGTTTTTTGTGTTTTGGTTTTATTAAACCATTTTTCCTTTTATTATTTTTTTTTTTTTACTTAGTGAGTAATTAAAACATGCTTGGAAGAGTTTAGATATTTTATTTTTTCATGAGCATTTGAAGTATATATTTTTTTATTTATTGCTATAGATACTAGAGATTCGTGATAACGGAGAAAAAACGTTTATTGGAAAACTTTTTTTTCTTGTAAAAGTAATTAAAGTTTTGCATTATGCAACAATGTTTAAGTAAAAACTAAAAAACTAAAATTTGAACATTAATTTCTGTGAATCGTGATTCAAAACTGTATTTGATTCTTTTTTTAAGCAGGTTGTAAGGTTTTGGGTAATGTCCCATCATATTTTTATCTAAATGTTTTTAGCCTTTGTAATGTTAAAGTGTTTTGTTTTTCTTCATTGAGAGAAATCTATCCATTTGAAAGATGCTTTTTTTATGTCAATGAAGTTTTCTTTTCTTCTCAAATCACAACTTTTTGCATTTCAACATAAGAAGCTGCTTCCATGTTTGTCACGTCCACTGCCTTTCCACGATATGCTTGATCTACCGTTTCTCCAGAAATCTACTTTTGAGTTCTGCAGGAAGTCCATTTTAAACTCCTGATTATGTGTGGTGTCAAACAGGAATGGAAAAAAGTAAAAATAAAAAGTTTCAACTATATTTTTCATTAAATTTACATCTGAAATGCTTTAAAGTGATTTAAAACTATTTTACCAATTTTACTTATCAAAATTTTCTCTTTAACGTCTGTAAATAAAAAAATCTAGTATCGTTATCTGTGTTTGGTCTGTACAACACCAAAGTGACCGTTTTCCAAATTTAAGAACTCTCAAAACCTGCAGGTCAGTGATTTTGCAATCACAAGCTGATAACAAAGCACAGCCTGTTAATGGTTGGCCTGTAAGCTTCAATCAACAGCGGCAGAGTAAAGAGCGTTCGGCCTCTGAGTTTCCTTGGAACTTGGAAAGTACTGAAGTCCCTGAAAGCGGTGACTTGCCTGTCTCCCAAACTCTCTGCAACACCGACTGGTGGTGCAGAAGCACTGCTGATTAGCATGCAGTAATGATGGTGAGCTGGGCTCCATTGTTCTAACACCTCCCCTCTCCTCCGCACCAATCTGTCACCATTCAGTGGGCTAGAGCTGCCTCAAATGCTTCCCTCCACAAATGAGATGGATAATTAGTTGCCCCTCACGAATGCTGCACTCTTCTCACCCCTGATTGCTTTCACCTTCTTGCTCCTGGCAATTTTGACACCTTGTAATCAGCCTGCTATTTCTCCATCTCAATCCATATCCTTCTTCCATTTTTTTGCTTTGGTCCCCTCCTTAGGTTTTTTTTATATTGCTTTTAAATATATTTCAAATCTGGTCGCCCAAAGTGTCCCAAGAAGAAAGCTGATTTTTTTTTTTTTTTTTTTTTTTACAAAAAAGACAGCAAAGGTAATGTGCAGTTCCAGTTTCCACTACAGAAGTGAATGAATGTAGTGTAAGGAAATACATAAAAAATTCTAGCTGTCAGCATGAGATTCCTCTTCCAAATAACAACCAATGACAACATAATTATGAGCGAGCAGCTGTTCATGATCCCAGAGAGAAAAGCATGCAGGCTGCACAATGTTCAACTGTTCACAGATTAAACAGACAGGATCATTAGGGATATCTATCTGCCAAAATGAAAAATAAAAAAAAATAAATGTGAATCATTTTTCCCCCTAGTGTTCATGATTTGATGCTAAATGTAGACTTATGTGGTTCATGTCAATCCAAAATAAACACACATTTTTGTTTGACTCGTTACAATACATCAATATGTAGTTGTCACCTTCGCATGTACACCAAATGGTGTGTATTTTCACTCTTTTCTGCTGTGCAGATGATGTGTTGTGTTTGAATCCTGCGTGTTAGTCTAATGACTCATTGGTTGAGAATAGTTGATTGCGTTATCACATATTCTAAAACACTTCTGAGCTGTTTGAACATGCAGGGAAAAAGCTCTAAGACAAAGAAAAACTCCCTCAACTCGAAATAACAAATCAATTCATTAGATTTGATTGTTAAAAGTGTCTTCTAATAGTCAGTAATTGCGAGAAAAAAAAAATGTTTGCAATGTTCACACCAGCTCATCTAGCCAGTGCAAGTGTTACCAAACTCGAGCTGGAGGTCTGCAGGGCCCCCAGTGCACAACAGTGTTCCAACACAGATTACCCGCTTTCTTTAACATCTTCAGAGTGGTGAAAGTCTCCGCAATTTCTGTGAAAGTGTGAATAAACGAAGGAAAAAACAATAGCTGGTGGCGCTGGTTTAAAAGGAGAAGAAAAAAGTACAAATTAGGTTTAGTCAATTGACAGGTGGCTCACAGACTGCAAAAATGTGTACTTTTCACAGTGAACATCCAATTTACAAACCACGGTTAGCACTGCTTCACCGTTTAGTGCGGAACATTTCAAGTCTGTTATGGATTTCAGTCCTTTTTGCAGGATATATCATTTAAAGCTGGCACATGTCGGCTGTATTAATTTTGAGCTGAACCACTTATCTTCACATAGCTATTTAAATAAATGAGTCAACCTAAATGGTGTTTAATGCTGCAAATGATAAGGCTATAACTTTACTAACAGCAAAGCATCTACTCGCTTACTGAGTAATGGGCTACTGTTGGCATTCGCAATACGTAACATATGGTCGTTCTCGGAGTCTACATTTTAAGTGTGCATGTGTGTAGGGGAGGTTTTCAAGTTACCTATAATTAATGATTCTTTAAAAGTAAAGTATATAAATAAATATTTGAATGTGTGTGTTTGGACCACTGAAAGTTTTCTGTGTTTTTTTTGAAAATAATAAGGTCAAGAAAGTATATCACTTTATTTTTTTTATATTAAATAAATGCATTCAAGTCTTGTTGCAGTGTCAAATCCTGTACAGCGCTCGTACTTCACGGCGGGCGGGACTCAGCCATGAACGACAGTCAAAGTCTGGAAGAGGCTGGGAGCTTTGCCAGTCGCTCGCCGCTTCCGCTGTCAATTGTCAGCCTCAGTTTTAGGGGAGCAATGCGAGTAGAGGTGGCTGTTCATTCGGTCCTGAGGAACCACGGCGTGGCAGAAAGCGCATTTATCTGGGCTGCTGTTGCTGCTGCTTGAAGCTGTTGCCAGCTCCGCCCTCACGTCAACTGCATCACACAGCTTTGGGCTCCAGAGAGACTGTAAAACATGAGAAATCACAGAAAGGAATGGATCATTTTTCCTCCTAATGATCTACTTTTGTTCCGTTGACACATGCTCCAACACTCAGGCCCCTCGACTTAAAGGAAGTTGAAAAATAAATGCACGAAAACCAGAGATCCGCAGTCAAAGTCATTAAAAAGTAATAAACTAATTGCTACCATAAATTCGAGTATGGGTGAAATAATTATTGGAAAAACGATTCCAACTTTTAGATCTTCTTGTTTGCCATTTCTGATAAGCATGAATACACATCAGCAATAAAATCCCACAAATACTAGTTTCCGATTTAGACGCTGCTGTGTGCTTCCATCTGGCTTGCACTTTCAAGTAAAGATGCCAAACATAACCACAGCATCCATGCTTGAGCAAAAGCAGGACTGAGCACACATTAGACAGTAATAAGTTTCAAGTTTAGCCAAGGAGATATTTTTGGACTTCACAGCTTTCTTCCTCCATTAGCACAGACCAATCAAAAACTGATAATTTGCTACTACTTTTCTCAGACCTTCACCAGTGTTTCTCACCTGCTGGGGTCCCCGCACGCTCTCCTGGGAGGGCGAGGATGATGCTGAGTGGGTGGGGGATGTTTGGTAGACAAAAGGTATGGGCAGTTCCACAGGCTCCTCCTCTGTCAGTGTTGGAGAGACGCTCCCCAGAGGCCGCTCCATGGGCATGGCCAGCCCAATCTTTCTCTCCGGAGCACTGTTTAGGAAGTCGTATTCACTGTCTGCTGAGGGTGGGAATTTGACACTGAGTTTGGTGAGAGAGTCTACCAAGTCCCGGTCCTCCTGGTTAGCGCCACGGGACGCCAGAGATGGGTGCAGGTGAGGGATGTCAGACCTTAAAGCTGTGGGGAAGGCTCTTTCTGCCTCTGCGGTTCGGTCTGTGCACTGGATGGGCATGGAGAACCGCTGATCTGTCACAACAGACAAATGTGAGGCTTTTGTCCAGCTGCTTCTGTTTTTCTTCTGGTTTGGTCAGCACTGTGATGTACTTCAAGCATGACTTTACAAGATTCATGCTTGGAACAAGTTGAGATGATGAAAAAATAAAGAAAACATCCAAGAATTGTTTTTTTCTCCAGCTCTTAAAATACATAGATTTACATGAATTATTTTTTTACATGGTGCTTCAATCAAAATACTAAAAACTCTTCTGTTTAAGACGGATAAAGAGCAGTTTGCTGTTGTACAAAAATATAAATTAAGGAAGAAAACAATCAAATAAAACCTGATATTTGTATTCTTTTGAATTGTCAGTAAAAAAAAAGTAGCTCTCTGTCAGTTACACTCCAACGTTAGAGGAAACGTCCTCTGCTGTGTCTCAAATCATTGTTTCTGCTAATAATTCATCCAAAATCCATCTTTTAAGTGTTTTTTCTTCCTCTCGCACTTTTTTTGTCCTGGAAATCCTGCAATTCCCATTTCCCCATTTTTAGTAATGTTAGGAGAACAGTAATCACACAAACTAGCAATAAAAAATGAATAACGTTAGAATAAAAGAGTTCTTGCTGAGGCAAATCTAAAGTCAGGTGTTCTCAGGTGGGCTAATCTCCAAAATGAGCTAAAGAGTTCCTGCAGGAATCCTTCCTGGCATCCACTGACTAATTTTCCTCTACCTGATTCATCCCTAATAGATCACAGGGGGGCCGAAGCTGTCCAAATGATCATCCTGCGGGAGGTGGGTTTACTTTGGGCACTAATCCATCACAGTTTAGACAAACAACTAGACATTTTAACTCAGGTATGAAGCAAAATCAAGAAAAAACAACAACAATGCAAATAAAAAGGTACTGTCCAGCATTAAAAGGCCAGCAACTCTGCGTTAAGCTATTATAGCTTATAAATATGATGGAACTTATCGTGTTTTTTATCCAGTTTTATTTTGGTTAAGGAGCAATTTAAAATCAAGGTGCCAAAGTGCTGTTCTGATTAACACAAAAGATTTTTTTTAAAATGATGTCAGCACTGATAACCTTTTTAAGGCTCCTGGAGTTTTCCTGACTGTGCTCATCTTGAATGCCTGAAGCCTTATCACTTCGCAAAAAAGCGCATTTCCAAAAAGACAGTTTTAACCTTCCACATCCTCCAAATGTGTTGGAAGCTCCAGAAGGAGTTTTGTTGCATAAACTTTGCTGTGTTTATCTTAGATATGCTTAGATATGCTTATATATGCCACGAGCATTTTGTACTTTGAATGTGGGTATTTTGGAATTGTGTTGTACTATATTTTGCATAAAGGCTGCAACTTGTTCCTATATTGACTCGGTTGTAGAAAAGCCCACTGGATACATTGTGTAGATGCTACACATTTATCAATCCACGTGTATTAGCAATGTAAACATAAGGCCACTTCACATTATAGTCAACAGATTTTCTTGCTGGACACTTTAGGGTGACACATCAACTCTAACTAAGTAGTTTTTCTTCATATCTCTGCAAAATAATATATAATTTATTTTTGCCCCAAAATGCATTGCTTTGCTGCAGTGTCTTTTACTTCCTTGAACACGGTTGACAATGGAAAATGCTGAAATTACAGATGTTAAACTGTATGGTTCTTGAAGTGTTTTGACTAGTTCAGCTCTTTACTTGTGTTTGAATCAAGTCTTTAGTTAATTCTGCAGCATTTTTGAACCTCATTTATTTTATTCAGAAAGGATAGTAAATCAGTGAGTTAACTAGGAAGTTTTTTGTAAGCTTGACTATTAACTGTAATGTTGTTTTTGCCTTATGTACAAAGACCTTCATTTTCTAATACAATTAAAGTAACTAAAACTGACACATTAAAAATATTCTTGGATTTCTGTAAAGGTTCATGGGAATTCTAAACCAGCAACAATTGTAGCTTTTATTTGAAAGCTGCTAACATGAAGACGGAAATGTTCTGGTAAACATTTTAAATACACTTTTTTTTTATGTACCTTATTTTTTTTTTTTGCTTCACATCAACCCATATTTAAACAGCAGTGCGATTAAATATAATACTCATGTGGCAAGTCCTGGTAGGTTGAGATATTTAATTATTCATATAAAGAAAACTGACCCTTACAAGAAAATATAAGTTGAGTGGCAGGTAAACAGTGGAAGCAAAATGGTTGCATAGAGCTGGAGCTATAAGCATCTCTGCTTTTATTAAATAAAGAAAAAAGTAGTAAAGCTAAGAATAATCTTACTTTTAAACATAACTTCTTCATTTTTTTTAGCTCGTTTTAACACAACTTCCTGTTATATATGAAAAATGAATCATTTATTGTGCAGAGTTGACATTTCTGTGCAACTATTAAAAATGTTTTCCAAATTGTTTTATTTTTGCGGGTCAAGTTTCATTTAAATATTCACTAAGTCACTTATATCTACTCTTGAGGCAGTCATTTCAAAATGATTTGCAAACAAACGGCAAAAACAAATCTCATTTAGATTCAGAACTGGAAAAAGAAAGACAAATGTTACCATTTGATGCCTCGCCTCCTCCATGGAATCTTTTCAGGTGGTCTTTTTGCCTTCTGGTGAGAGTGCGGATCTGTCGGAATTTGCCTTGAACTGCTTCAAATGCTTCCAGCATCTCCTGACTGGATGACAAGATCCATGCAATAAACGAGACATTATTAAGTGTCAATTGTTCAAATTGTATGCAAGTGATTGGTGAAGAAGAATGAGGGGAAAAAAAGGCTTGCAGAAATTGGCACATACTAATCAACGCTGCCGCTGACTGGTAAATTAGGAGCAACAGAGCCAATTTTTTCCTGGAAAAAAGACACATGCAACTGTAGTGGTCATTAACAGCAATTATCTGAGGTCAAACTGGTAATACATGCGCACTTTTATTATACATCATAAGAATAAATGCTTTTCCTGTAGACTGCACACAAAAAAAAGCTGATGCTGCAGAGCTGAACGGTGAAATTATCCTCTAGCACCATCTGGTGAGGTAAAGCAGACACTCTCTGGATACTGTTACAAAACTACAATGGGTCACTTCAAAGGCAATAAAAAAATGACCTCAGCATGCAGAGGACAGGAAAACTCCAGATTATTTCTTTCTTTTAGCTTTATTTCTACCATTAACGCTGCACAAAATATCCATGAGGTAATGACCAAAAAAAAGTTACCTACAGGACAAATCCTACGGACAACACAATTAAAAAGTAATAATCACAGATGTGTCAACTTCACAGAAACCACTGCAGGAACTGGACATTAGTGCGGTGTTTTCCTGTAACAATCTTTTGCATAGAATCAGGAAATTTAAGCAGAAGTACATGAAGCTTCGAAGTCACAGAGAGGAAGCTTGTCATTTACTGGATGAACATCCTTCATTTCATGAGGAGGTGGAGAGAGCTAATGCAACCCGAAACGTACCGGGAACTGAACTGTTTTGTAAGTGCTGGTCCCTTCCAGGAGTTGGTTGCAAGGCTCACATTTCATCTCTCCTAAAGGGTCAGTTGCAGCAAGAAAATGGGTGTTAGCTGGATGAAGTCAAATTTTGGTTACTCGTGTCTTTTACTTGAAAAATACAGCCAAAGGTGACAGGAAGATGCAGCACTAACCTGAGGGCTGCCTCATAGCTGAGAGTTTAGCTGTAAGTTCAGAGATCTGCCTCTGCTGGTCCTCTATCTTCTTTTGAAGTCCTTGAGTGTATCGCTCGTAATATTCTGACTGCAAACGCAATCCCTTCGGTTATTCTTCTGGGAAAGAGTCAATTCGAGCAAATAAAGGCTTTCAGGTGGACCCTACCATTTTCTGTAATTCCTTTTTAGCATTGTCCTTCTCGATGGAGACCTGGCGATAAGCTTCAAAAGCTTTGTTGAGTTGGTCCCCAATGTTCCTTTCCATGCCGTGCGCCCCGGGATCATCACTGACACAGCAGACATAAGCCCTACAGGTAGCCCAAAGCAAAAACGTCACCGATTCTGCCATAAAAAGAGCATTGAAAAAGTTTTAACACATTCAAAATTGTAATAATAATGATGAAGTGCTGAATAATAATAATTATATTAGAAAATACATTTAAAAGAGAAGATTATCGTGACTAGTGTTCAATTTTATGACAACAATGGCAATTTATTTAAGATATTAAGGAAGTGTGTCACTTTTCAAACAAGTAGTCCATGTCTACTTGTGTTAAAACGCAACAAAGTTGTGACAAATCCTCCAAAATGTACTTTTTTCTCCACTACACAACTAGAGTCACTAATGCACTCTTCTTTTCTTGCCAAAGTGCTCAGACAGAAACGCAGCTCCACACTTACTGTTGCAACAGACGCCACCGACGAGCTGAGAGGCTGCATTACCAAACCGAGGATGAGGCAGTCTTCCTTATGAGCTCTTCATCAATTATTCAGGCGACCTCCATTGTGAGGAGTCCCATTCATCTGCCACGGGCAGCAGTCACACCGAAGGAAGAGGGGCTTCACTTCACAGTGTCATGAAACAGTTCAGTTCCGTGTTCCTCACACTGACAGCTACAGTGGGAATGGAGAAGAAGAAAAAGTCAAACCAAACGAGTGAAAAACTGCCAGAATGTGCCTCACTTTACCTTCATTCGAGTTGCTTTTTGAAGTTTGTTGTTTTGACACCACCGCAGCGCCGTCGCTTAGTACTGAGATGCAAAGTTAGCGAGCGCTGGAGAGGATATGGCACACTATGTTTTACATAGCCCTGTGGAGTTGGGAACTTCCCTCGGGGAATCCCCTGCTCTGTGGACTTCCGCCTTCACGCGGCTCCAGCCAATCAGCGCCGCTCTCGGAGAGGCGCTGGGTGGTTAGATGGTTGAGGGTTCTTCCAGCCTACGCGTCTGCAAACTGGCTGCATGTGAAAACTCTCCTCAAACTCGACTTCACTTGTGCTCATTGTTCTCCACAAACTTTTTTTCTTTTAGAACCTCATAAACACTTTTTTTTTCGAATGTCCCTTTTTTCTCTCATCCCTTAGCAAAAAGTAGTACACTTGATCTTTGTTTTATTAGATATACTTGAGTATAAGCATGTCAAGTATAGACGATGTGCATATGTAGTGTAGGAAGTAAACTAACTAAATACTTCTGAATAGGAACATTTTAAGTTTAAAATGTATTGATAGTATATCAATACATATCAGTGTATATATATACACACTCTTAAATAAACTACTTTTTACTAAGGGAAACCACAATAAAAGTGCACACGAATGTAGAGTGCAAATAAACATCTGCTAATCCAGAAATAAATAGTAAAAAATAAAAGAAACCTCTCATCATTTATTACATTTGTAGCTAAAGAGCAGCCCTATGACATATACTTACATGAAACTACAGGTTTAATGCATTTTTTTGTCTTGTATAACCTTATAGACGCCTTCTTTTTTTGCACATCATAATATTGTCTGTTTATAACAGTCAGCATGTTCCTTTTTGTCTTATCCCTTAGCAAAAACAGTTGAAGTTTTTTTCATCAAGTATAATTAAGTAAAAGTATAGCAAGTATACTATAGACCATGTACATGTAGTGTTCTGAATACTTTTGAACACTACAATGGAACATTTTGAGTAAACAATAGATAGATAGTATATAAAATATAATACTTCACTTTTACCATAGACTACTTGTAGTACACTTAAGTAGACTACTTTTTGCTGAGGGCTACCACAGAAAAATGCATGTAAATGTGAAGTGAATATACATGTCTGCTAATCTAGAAATAAACAGTAAAAAAAACTTCTATCCATTATGACATTTATGGCTAAAGTGCACCCTCCATGACAAATACATAAACACTAAAAGCTGTATGCACTTTTTTCCATAAACAATCCTTATATACATATTGCACATAAAAATGGTTAGGGATTGTAAGAAAAGCTTTGTTCAGTCACAGGCTAAAGCATGCGAGCCTCATGACAATGCTTTGCACACACACACAATAAGAGGCTTCATTGCCCTGTTGACATTATGATTCATTTCCATCCTGTTTCTACAAAGCACGTCTCACAGTTAATGTCTTTTCTTCATGTAAATGTATGACATGCATGTGATTTAAGACTTTTTTTTTTTATCGGATTCATGTCTGGCTTTGTCTGTTGGTACACATGATCTCTGGACTAATGATCCAAGGCGGAAGGGACAAGCCAGCACAACCAGAGTATTAAGAAATTACCAGTAGATGGCAGCTGAGAGTGACTTTTTAAAGCCTGCTGTCTTCAGATCAGCTCTGACAAAAAGGCTGGGAGTCGAGGCGCTGAGATGTTATGGTCATATTTTAACCACCTAATTCCTTTTAAACATAAGAAGATTTTAAAATAAATGTCTCCTCCCCCACTGCAAAATTTATATAAAAACCAGTAATAAAGAATGTTTAATAATTGCACCATTTAAGCCTAACATTTCACAAGCAGGGTTGCAAAACAATGTGTGGTTGATTTTATTTATATTTTTTGCATTTGAAATGTATTTTCTTCGAGTTAATTTTATGTACCAAAGAGTAACTTTTAAAAGGTGTTTTTTTTTAATCTGTAACGACAAAAGGCTCTATAAATGACAAACAGGATATGCAATGGTGCAGTCGTTGCTGTCTTGTGCTGCTTGTGCTTTTGAGCTTCAATAGAGGTGTCAGCCTGAGAGAATCGGCTTCCCTTTGGGTCAAATGCTGAAATCCATTTTTTTATCCTCATCTGTGATTGTAACCAGATGAAGAAGTAATGACCCAATCCATATGATTCCAATATGAGAACAGTGGAGTATCTTAAAAGTTTCACATATATTTTGATGGTTGCTTTGAACTTAAAATACTCTGGTATAACCCTTGTCTTGTGGTTCTGGTAAAGGAAAAATGTTAGTCAGATTGTGGTAGACAAGATAAGGGGAGATGCCACTGAGTGAGGCTTGTGAGAGCTTTCAATGACCACAGAATCTTTCACCTCAATTACCATGCTCTTTCACTATTCACTTCATAATTCCCCCTTTGTTTATATTTCCTGAGGAGAAAATCCCATTACGGCGCTGACTGCACAAAACATTATGTGTTCTGAACATCAGACTGTCAGAATAAAATAAAAATAATTCAGCAAAGCAGTTCTCATGAAGTGGACATGACACATTTGGGTGAGAATGCTCCGCTCGTCCTTAAGACACAAGTGTGAACTCAATGTACATTTACTCCCCCTTACATGATCCATAAGCCAGAATCACAAAGATTAGGTATCTTGGAACATAGGCTAAAAAAACATGTATCTTATCAGTTATATATGTTAGTTGTGCACTTCATCTCTCTCCCCTGATGTTTAGAGTCTGGGTGTCAACCTTCAAAGCATGCTCTTTGGATTGCCCGGTCCGCCCACTTCCATTATTGAACATTAACCATCTGTGACCCCCTCTCACCCCCCACAATGCTGCCATTCTGGTTAACAGTCTAGTCAGTTCTCAACCTGACTGCTGCAACTGTTTGGTAAACTGTGATAACGCTCCACAAACTTCAGCTGGTTCAAAACTCAGCCGCATTACGAGAACGTTATCCAACTGTCACATTGCACCTGTTCTCCAGCAGCTCCACGAGCTCCCAATAACAAACTGCATCCAATGCAAGATAAGGCTTTTTATCGTTAACCCTCTCACCTGCTGATCTCAATCAGATCCTTCTCATCTGTCCGTCTTCTTACAAACGTCAGGATTTTGGAGTTCATTTGTTGTCATTTCCCTTTCAGCATATCTCGTCAGGGGTTGCCACAGCAAATCAGCTTTCAACGATCCACACGTTTGATTTGACAGTGATTTTTGTGCCAGATGCCCTTCCTGACACATCCCTGTATTTTGTACGGGCTGTGGTGGTAATGGGGGGGGGGGGGGGGCAGAAAGCTTAGCAGAAAGCTAAGTTCGTCCAGACCTATTTCCTTTACTGACCTCACCTCTTTCAAAAGGTGCACAGGTGGTAAGATCAACATAAAGATAAATGTTGTATAGATAGGATGTTCTTATTTTTTTGTACTTTGATCACGTTGAACTGTGCTCCATGTCCACAACCTCATCAACAAAATCCTGCGTACTGTTTGAGATTATTGTTTTAGAATAAAATTCTTATTGTAAAGAGAATTTTATTGTCATTTGTTGTGTCTTTTGATCTGTTTTATGGGGTCAGCCTCCCTCTGAAGCCGGGATCGGCAATAAAGCCGTCCATGTTTTCTCCGTGTCCTGCAAAATAAACAATCTGCTGTAGGTCTTCAGAAATTTGAGATCTGATAGAGGACAGAGCCGAGGACTCTGGCATGCATGGGGGAGCAAAAAGAGAGGAGGGGAGTGTAGGAGGAATGTCGGGGAGAAACACGCAGATCATATTTCAGGAGCCCAGAGGGAAATGAGGAGAATAAAAACAAAGATGGCTTGCAAGAAACACACTTAAAAAAGAGTAACCAGGGGAAAAAAGAACAGAGAGCACACATTTTCTGCAGCTGTGTGTCAAACATTCTTTTTAAAACCAAAACAATGAATCTCACAATGAGATTTGTTGTTTCCTAAAATACATGGACACGTGAGCAGCTTTCCTGCAGATGATTCAGCCACCAACCATCCTGTTTTGGTGACTTAGACATGTCAACATTCAGGAAATTTTATACAATCAGAACATTCAAAGTTACTACAAGTTTTTTTTATCACCTCTGACAGTTAAAGACATGAGACCGTGTTGAATTGTGCTTGTTTTCTGTGACCTATGTCATGTTGGTTCAAGCTAGAAATACTGCAAGGAGGTTTTTCCTGCATGCATATAGAATTTCCTGATTGATAGTGGGAGGAAGTTTTGCCCTGTTCCCGTCAACAAAGGAGCTAAACCACAATGCTCTTACTGACAAAGAGATTTTATGCAAGACCATGAGCATGAACTATGCGCATTAACTCTTTTTAAAGGACTCGCAGATGCCTACCTTCACAAAACCTATCTGAATCTAAAATCTGTTTTCAATTACGCCAAAAATTGTACAGATAAAAGCTGGGTTTTTGCATGCTTACCTTCTCTATGCAAAACACAAACCCAGTCCTGTCATCAACATAAGACAATGTACCCTTAATTTCTCTCTTTCTCTCTTTCTTTCTCTTTTACCTACAAATGATCCAATTTTTAACTAAAAACTTTCATAATTTGTTGCACGTCGTCTTTTAACTTGTCACTGTTGAGACGTTTGAAATAAATACATTTTCTCCAAATATATATGTTTCTTAAAACACTATCTTAAATATTTTTTTACTTGATATACAAAAACATTTGAGCCAGATTGGTTTTCAGGCTTCTCACTTTTGCAATGCATTCCATCTGACTTGGGAGCTGGGAGGTCAAATGTCACAGAGAGGATGCACGTCACAGAGTCAATATGTGAGGTTAGTGGGGGCTGGAAAGTCCCTTGATTGTGAAGAGCTTCAGTCATGCCACCATGAAACCAGTGGATATCCTGTTTTTAGGTGCATTTTATGCTTTTTTGCATCAGACGTTTGAGGTGATCTCCAGTAAAATACATGTTAACACCTGTAAAATTCAAGTCAACTTGTTTAGTCTTATAGTTTTTGATGACACAATACAAACATTTTATGGGTATTAATCTGCAAATATGAAGCAAAATCATCTCTCCATTTAGATTCATTTAGGCTCTTATTTACTTTTTTATACCTTAATTCTTTCATCTTAAAAATGAACTACTTTAATAAACTTTTATGATAAAAGATTTACTATCAGGTGACAGCATTTACTGCAGTTGTGACAGTGACACACAATGGCATTATGTTGAGGATGAACAGCTCCATACAATGTTTACAATAAAGTTTGGAAAGCTGCCCAGCAGCAAAATGTACACAATGAAAGAGCCCAGCAGGGCTGCTCTTCATGTCAGCATCCAGGCTAAAAAGAGCAGCTTTTGTTCTCATGTTACTCTTGTTATGGCCTTTGACATTTACAGATCAAAACCAAACTTCAAAATAAAACCAATTATTTCCAATATAACACATTTTAAAGTCATTTCACATACTTTTTGTTATACTCTATGAAAACTTTAGAAGCAGTAATGTAAAACTAGGGGTTTTATGGCTTTACAGAAACTGACTTTAGAGCTGTAAAAATCAATTTGTGCACTAAAATGTTATTATTGCATTATTATGCAAAGTTTGTGTTTTGTTTACTCAGAAATAACAAAAAAACAGCAAAAAAAACTTCAGTTCATGTTATATATCTCAGTGCACAACCAATCCTAACATGTTTTTGATGTGAACAAATCAGTTTGCTAAACAAATGTCGCTGATGGAAGAAAGATGTTTGGCTAAAAATAACTTATATTTATATTTTTAAATATTATTATTTATATTATAATATCATTTAAATATTTATTTTTTTAAATCTTCTAAATCTGAAGATAGTATTCATAAGCTTATAATTTTACCCGTGAGTTTTGGTGACTAATGATCACAATAATTACGTTTAATAATAACTCATCACAACACAGTCTAAAACTACACTTTTTTTGTTTGTGTTATTGTGTTTATGTTTCCGCAATTTTTTTTCTAGTTCTGATCATTTTTGATCCTTGCCATCTTCTCACCTGACTTAAGCTACGGTCATTTTGGTTTGATTGTCCCTAACTGTAGAGAAATCAGTTGTTTTCGTCCATCATTCTCAACAAAAAAAGTCCTTGTCACCACCTTTTTCATTCTTCTATATATAGCTGAGGTGTTTTATGTTTTCGTCACGGTAGATTCTGATTTTGGTCAATTGTTTGACTTAAATAAAGCATCTGCCATACTGCCATTTAGTTTTCTTGCACTTGGCTTCACCTCAACAACCAGTTAAACATAATTTCCATGCCCCATCATCAAACAAAACTTTCCTTAAAGGGAAAGCCCTTACTCCTTCCATGTTGATAGTGCTTGCTCTTTTAACAAGAAAGAACTGGTCAGTATACGTAAAAAATAAAGGTCTTTAATTCAGATGTGTTCTTCTTGTGTTTCAAATCAAGAATTTATATCATTTTCATTCCTTTTCTAAGAAAAGATGCAATATTTTTCATTAAATCGTTGTTGACAGTTGGAGCATGATTTTTTTTACAGAATTTTTACAAGTCAGATAGATTCCAGTCATTTTGAAACAGGGCGCACAAGTAACTCAGGAACCTCACAAGGGGAAAAAAAGTATCTTAAAGGTGTCATCAACACTAACATCACAAACATCAAACCTCTAGTTTACTTACACATAAGATTCTACCACATGAGGCCCTTCTAATAAAACAAGAAGATGGACGAGTGTTGCACTGAGTTTCTAAGAGCTGTTAAAACTGTACAGTTCTCACTCTGACAATTCAGCTTTCCAGGAATCTGCCAATGAGAAGAAGTGAGGATGATCATCCTTCTGCTTTTGAGCAGACTGAGCTGTGAGTGGATGAGCAGCATGATCTACAGAAACCTTTAAAGTCCAGTTGCCCTGAGGAACAGAGGCCTGTGATGACATGACCTGGATGACTGAGAATGCTCATAGACAATCAGTGAAACCAGAGTTTCTGCGCTGATTTGTGAAACAGAGATCAACATCCACTCATCGTGACTGCCTTTTTATGTACAGTTAAAGTCTAAACTCAAGTAGCTGTAAGTAGCACAACGTTTTGGTATTACCTCACTCAATGGTTTACCTTGGAAATTCCCTGTCTGTTTGTGTCTTGCAAATCTATGTTAATTTCGAGGTAATTTTGAGATCTTTTCAGCTCTTCGTGCTAATACCTGTTCACTTGGCTTGGGTTCATGTAATCTGAGTCAACACGAGAGTCTATGGGGGCACCTTTCAGCAAAAGGATAAGCACTTTCCACAGCTGCGTGTTCTTCTATTGTTATTTCATCTGGGATGTTGACAGGAACAGAAATGGCTTTTAGGTGGGCAAGGTCAGATGCAAACATATCCAGAGTTAACCTTTTCTTTCACTGTTTCATAAAAGGCTGCACAATTACCTCTGTGGCCGCCCTGCCACCCCACCCAGCATCCTTCACAAAGTGCTGAATCAGACCTCGCTCCCTTTCTTCCAACACTGACCCGATGACTCCTGGCGGCCCTCAGCAACAAGATATATGACTTTTTGTTTCACTGAGATTGACTTACAACATGCTACACTGGTCAGAGCCTTTTACTGTTTTGGTTACTGGTGTCCAAGTGGACTGAGGAGGGTAATTCTAGTGATTCTCAAGTTACATGGCAACAGCACAGCATCTTTAAGCTCATGTTCTCTCCATTTATTACATATGGTTTTGGTGAAAGCAGAATTCAAGCTAAACATCTGCAAGTCTTACTTAAAACAAACTATTATGTATGGTCAGAAGAGTCAGACTTCACGTATGCAAACTACAGCACTCCAGCATTTTCCTCCTTTCTGCTGTAAAACACTTTCACAAAAGAACGCGTTTATAAAGAGGACTGACAACATCTTTTCCTAATTTCCTTTAACAGATTCAAGCCAGATAAGTTTTGGTTTCACAGAGTTTCGCAATATAAAAGGATTTCATTTTCACCCAGTGGAGGAGCTAGAACATTTTAAATGGGAGGGGACACAAGACTTTGGCAGGGTGACAATTGATAACAGCAGAGCGTAAGGTCAAAGGTCCCAAAATACATATATATCAAGCAATGTTACTATTAGTATGTTATTATTCATACATATTCAAAAAAATAAGAATTTCCTCTAGCCATGGCATGAAAGCAGCTTAGATTTATGTCAAAGTCTAGACAGCCCTGATCAGCCAACATATAGCAAATATTTTGAGGGGCTCAAAAATATTAATATAGTACTTAAAGTCCTCCTCCAATCATCTTTTGAGCTATTTTCAAAGCATTCCCAGTGATCTTTTAATAATGATTATGCCATTTTTATCCATCCATCCATGCATCTTCTTCCGGTCATGAGGGACCGGGTCGCGGAGGCAGCAGTCTAAACAAAGATGCCCAAACTTCCATCTCCCCATCCACTTCCACCAGCTCTTCTCCAATTCCACAAAACAAGCTCCTTTTGTCCACTCCATTCTGGTGCTTCCACTTGCAGACAAATTGATTGTAGTTTGTATGTAACAACTACAAACTTTTAAAAAAGCATTTTTTTCATCTGCTCTGATTCACAACAATTTGTATATTCATTCATTCATTTTCCAATCCGCTTTATCCCTTTCGGGGTCACGGGGTTGCCGGAGCCCAACCCGGCTACTCATGGGCGAAGGCAGGGTACACCCCTGGACTGGTCGCCAGTCTGTCGCAGGGGCCACAATCACACACCCATGCACACTCACATTCACACCTAGGGACAATTTAGAGTGACCAATTAACCTATGAAGCATGTTTTGGACGGTGGGAGGAAGCCGGAGTACCCGGAGAAAACCAACGCATGCACGGGGAGAACATGCAAACTCCACACAGAAAGGTCCCCCAGCCAGGACTTGAACCGGGAACCTTCTTGCTGTGAGGCAGGAGCGCTAACCACTGCGTCACCGTGCAGCCCCGACAATTTGTATAAATAAATAAATAAATTAAAATAAATTCATTTTAATTGTTTTTATGTATGTCCTCCATGATGAGAAAAATGTTAATTAAAACACCAAAAACATAATTTTGAAGAAGCTTTTACTGATGATCTTTGTCAATAATGATACTAGCATTGAGTGAAAAATTGGGGGGCAAGTGAGTGGGATTTTTTTGTAACTGTCTTCCTTGCCCCCACCCTCCACAGCTCCGCCCCTGCTCACCCATAAAAACATGTTGTTAATTTGACAGCAAAATGCCCCCCCCCCCCCCCCCCCAAAAAAAAATAATAATAATAATAATAATTTCATAATATTAGGGATGTTTCTTTAAGTTTTGTGAATTTATGTTTTAAAAGAATTTTTAAATCAAGTATTTTTCGATTAAAACCTAAAACCCAGAGACAGTCGGTGGGTCGTGCAATGTTTTTCTTTGAATGTAAAGCAAATAAAATAGAGACAAACGAACTGTTTAGAGTGCAGTTAATGTTAGAGGAGATACCTCAGATTTGACCTTTTTTGTTGCACACGAAAACTAACTTTAAATAGTCAGTTTAGATGTCAAATAAACATGAAGATGTTGTCCACCCACCCCCTCCGCAGAGACCGAATGGTTCCTCCCATGGCACAAGCGTCACGGCTGCGTAGCGGCGTCTGCGATTCAATGAAGCCGCCCGTCAGAGCCGACGGGGATGGGAGACAAACCCAAGCTGGGACAATTCACGGAGCGTCCTGCCGCCGGGATCTTGGACCACAGGGAATATGTATACACCCACTGAGCACAGAAGCCGTGTTTTTCCTCCATTAATGAACAAAGAAGGACACATTTGCTAACCGCTTTCCAGTTTAAACTTCAGAGTTCGATGCATCCGAAGGGTTTTTTCTTAAATTAAATGTTCCAAGTGAGAATGATTTTTGCTAACACTGGAAACCCACCTAGAACTTCGCATCGCAAACAGGTAAAATGTACATATTTAGACTTAAAAACAGTAAAGTTGAGATGTCTACTAAGCAGACTTTATGGAAGTCGAAGTTCTCGATATGTCTTTGCTCTGAAATAAGCTTTAAAACACGGTTTGGGTGTACGCTTGGTTTTGAAAGTAAAAAAATTATGCTATTTGTGTTCGGATATCGATCCCCCCGCCCCCTTTGGGAGTCATCGCTGCTGCTGCTTGGGATCCCGTCCAGAACCAAGCTGCTGGACACAAACAGACCTGCTAATGTCCCATCACTTCTGATAAAATGATCTTTTTATGTGTAAAGTCGTGAATTGGGGCTAGCATCTGCACGGTTGAGTCATTTTTTGTTCATTTTATGAGGTCAGTCAGAAGATTCGCACTTGTACTTGTGTTATTATCCTGTCTGAACTTCATGGGCGAGGCCTTTTTACTGGAAACCCAGCGTGCATTTCCGGAGACTTCATGACGGGCCCTGCTGGTCTGGAGCTGCCTGATAAGCTGCCATCCTCTCCCCCATCTCAATCTCTCATGGTCCTGCATCTGGGCTGTCAGGCGTTCCCATGAAGACAGAACAAAAGGAGCTTTCAATTCAAGTATCCCACTTTTGGGAAAAGTAGACAGCTTTTTGACTGTTCTGATTTCAAGCAATGTATGTTGATTTTATTTTATGAGGCACACAGCTTTGGTTTTAGTCTCTCATCCTATGTTTTAGAGTTATAAAAGGTAATAAACCACATTTTTTTGCAGTTTTTTTTCCCACCGACTTGTTTTAGAAATGGGGGGAAAAGAAAGCCCCTCAAATTAGCTTCACATTAAAGGCATGTGAGCTGGTTTAGAAGTCGGTCACAAGAGAAGCTCCTCAGGGATGATGTTAGATTGCTCAATCCTGTCATCACTGCATGCTTGGGATTCCATCAGTTTCCTTTCAGCGAGTGATTCTTCATACGGAGGGGCTTTGAGGAATAATTAAGGTCTGATAGGGAGCCTGAAGAGGGAAAAAGTTTTACAGACACATTTATTGTCTGCTTGCTCCATTTAGATAAAAGAGGATGTTTGATTGGCAATAAAAGGACAAGAAAGAACGTTTGACTCAATAAAAAGTGTATAACTATACCAGGCAGTAAATAGATAGTTGTTATTTGCACTAAAATTAGCAAAACTGTGCCATACGGGACTCTGTGATGAAATGGCAAACCATCCAGGGTGTAGCCCATCTTTAATATTGGCTATGATTGGTTCTAGCAACCCTATGACCCCATAGGGGATACTAGGGATGGTGATGATTGTGCTTGTTGTGGACATGTGATGGAAGTTGCCTAATCCAGCATTCAGACACATGATATGGTTTCTTCTTGAGTGAATTTGTTTATGTTTGCAAAAGTTGCCACTTGCTGTTCCTCATCTTGCATCCATGTCTTCTTCTTCTTCAGCTACCTGCAGCTCCACTGTCCCAGCCCATGGCTCCGCCCAGCCCCAGCACCAACAACAGCAGCACCGGCAGCTGGGACCAACTAAGTAAAACAAACCTCTACATCCGAGGCTTGTCCCCTTCAACCACAGACCATGATCTGGTCAAGCTTTGTAAGCCGTGAGTACCGCACTTCCTTTCATTCTTACCCTCTGTTGATCTGGGATTGATTTTCTTCAGTATATGATGATAACCTGCAGCACAGCAGATGGCGGGTCACCTATTGATATAGTGTTGGGAATATTGGAGTAAAAAGAACAATAGTGTGAATCTTCCATTATTTAAATAAGCAAATTTTCATGTGTAATTGCATTTTGAACATTTTGTTTAGGTTTTTGAAAATAAACTCAGCAGCTGTTGATGTCAAATTTGTTAAAGATTTCAGAAAGATCACAAAAAAGTGAAGATAGAGGAAACTTAGCTGAAGCAAAAAGGAGAGTAAGAGACACCATTTATTCATTGCGTTATTCCAAGTTACATCCCTGAGCTTGTATTCTTATGTTATTCTTAAGTTGCAAAACAATTAAGTCTTTAAATTTCTTGACTTTCAGAATAATTCATCTTTTATCATTGTTGTGTCGACAATTCTCATATTTGTTGACTTTTAATGTATATTTCTGATGGTTTATTTAAATATATGACACAAATTTGGAGTTATACAAAGACAGAAGAGAACAGAAGTTCTACATTCTGCAAAACCAACCTGTTTTACATTTTGCAGGGGTTGCAAATGCCTTTAAATATGTTAAATCTATCTGTAAGTCATGCACTTACGCAAGTGAATGCATTGCAATGACTGCATAAGTGCTTCAAATGCAAACATGCCCTCAACTCACTACCTGGGATTAGACTTTGGAAGACAGAGAGCTCATCGGTTCTCACTCTTTAACCTAGTATCTACGGCGGGCGGCCCTGAACATAAATGTTTTTCGTTTTGACTTTAAATCCAATTATGTCAATCATTTTAGTGAAGAGAGAATCCTTTTAAACTTAAATAGTTGAAAAATGTCCATTTTAAGTCTTAATGTACATTTTTATTCTTATTTTTTTATTTTTTGCTACCCACGCATGCTTTTTAAAGTAGACAGTAGCTTAATAATGAATGCTGAATAAAACATCAAAAAATTGTTTTGAGACAATTTAAAGTTTTTAACGAATTAGGCCATTTATCATCAGCTGAAGTGGAAAGCAATGCTTTAAAAGTTTTTAATTTGGTTATTTTTTTTCTATTTTAGAGACAGTGGCCTATATTCCCCTCCCAGATTCTGTCAGGAAAAACATTTTAAACCATTACATCATAAATGGTAATTTTGGGCCAATTAGAGTGCTTTTATTTTTGGATAACACATGATAAAAGGTGTTGCCGGTGTAGCTCAGGGACTTTACCAGTGCAGTAAGTGATCCAGCGCCTTGTTTGACACAGCTTGACACAGTGGTTTAGTTTTGCTGCAGAAAAGCGGCTGTTTAAGAGTAGTGTTTTGCACTCATGGTGGAGTTTTCAGCACCATGTCGAAACCACTTCCTGTTTCTCATAGTTTTGCAGTGATGTCATGGATTGTTGCTCAACCCTCTTTCTCTTTGTGTGTTTTATAACTGGCTGTTCCTGAACGATAGCACTAATAATACCCTCTACTTCTCCTTTAGGTATGGCAAAATAATTTCAACGAAAGCCATACTTGACAAGACTACAAATAAGTGTAAAGGTGTGTGAACGTTTGTTTCTCTTCCATTCAGTGTTTTTATGGCTTCCAATGATATGCTGAAGTCAGGAAATGGAAAGCCAGGCTGTTAAATGTTACCTATTTTTAGCAGCAGACCTTGTGTCATTGTTGTCCCTGTTTCCTGGGATGGATGACCAATTCTTCCTCTTCCTGTTGAGCACCATGACTGGTCCAATTGTAGTAGGCTTTCCACATGACTGAAAATGTTCTTGTAGATTGTGTGCAATTGCAGAGGCATCAAAAGAACTCTCCTCAGGATGACCGCAGCATCACCCAATCAAATAGTTTCAATGTCAAAGATCTTAGAAGCATCCCCCTGAGGTTTAAACAGACCTTTGTGATGGCCTTGTCAGACTTTTGCATCATAGAGAGTGCATTGTTTTTCAGTCTTGGGTATTTTTGGGTCAAAATACCTAATCTGAAGAACTTTTAAAGATAAATTACACGATGTTTGTGTGTCTTGAACAAAACAAAAAAATACCAATAAACTCTCTGTTGTAAACTGTACTGTGCTACCACTCAAGTGCACTTGGTTCACTGATCTAGTACAAAAAACAGTCTTTTACTCTGGTAGAGCATTTATATGTTTCTTATCAAACACGCTTTCTTTTCGATTCAATCTAGGAAAGGTCATGTGGTCTTTTTGTAAAAAAGGGTTAGGGTTAGGGTTATTATCATATATATAAATATAGTTTACTCTAAAAGGCTTAAGAATAGCATGGTGTAAGCCCTTTAAAAGAATTTCTGCAGACTTTTTTTTCTGTTGGGTAGCATATAAAACCATGAGAGGAGTCATGACCTGTAAAAAGTGACACATAAACTGCTCAAGAATAGTTTGATAACTGTCTAAATGCCTCTTTAGTAACAAGTACTAATCAATGAATTGTAAACCTTACCATGTACTTTTGGATCCTAATATGATTTGTTAATGAAATTCAAGTAACAGCCTTTACTGTGACAGGTTACAGTAAAGTTTGTCTCTACAGTTTACTGTAGAGGCTATTATGAGTCCTAGTTTGTCATTCACCAATGGAAATAGTCCAAGTTCATTCCAAAGTCAGGCCATACCACACTGACATAATTTGACCTCAAATTCTTCAGTATTTTATCACCACACATCAGGCTATCTGCCCAGCTGTGAAAGTTTGGTCAAAATCAGGTCACGTTACGAGGAAGTTGGCATGCAAACCAGTAAACCTTCTGCACATCACAGATTTAAAAAGACAGAGTTTGGGTCAGACAAAGACTCTGAAGGTTCAACTTGTTTTTTTACCCACCGGGACAAAGAGCTGATGTGAGCCTCTTGCATCTGCACGCTCAGCTCTTTTTTTTGTCTGTGTGGTCACATGATGCTCAGCCACATCCACTCACACAATCAAAGCACACTTGTGTTTGTGTATTGGACAAATTTAATGCTTTTCCCATCATTTGAATCATCCAATCAGCTCTGTTCCTTCATCTGTCATACTTTTCACCGGAGTCCCTTCATTCTCTGCAAAGTTAAATGAAAACATTGTGTTATATCGTTGCTTTTGTTAACCCTTAATCAATGGTTACAAGCCGATTTAACACATTGTAACTGCATGTCTTGCATATGAAACATACACCTAACTTCACTGTCTCCTCAGGATATGGCTTTGTGGACTTTGACAGTCCTGCTGCAGCTCAGAAGGCCGTGGCTGCCCTGAAGACAAGTGGTATCCAAGCTCAGATGGCAAAGGCAAGGATTCACGACTGACTAATCCTGATATCAAGTACATACAAGTCACCCAGCGGCACTGCTTTGCTCCCATCTGGGCGGACAGGAAACTTAACCCTAAGCCTTGTAGAATTAAATAGCAGGACAGGAATGCTGGCCAGCAGGGTGTACGCTCCACAACAATTGGTCTGTTGTGACGGATCTGCGCCTCTGTGGGTTGAATCATGAAGGAAGCATGTGCTGTGCCATAGGATGTGCATGAGGGATTGAATTTTAGAAAAAGTGATCTATATCTATTGATCTACTATGGTATTTATTAGTGAACACATCGTCAGGTTTTTCTTTGACAGAAACTATAAATTGCTGACGTTTATGTAATGAGATATTAAAAGATGGTTCAATCTGCCACTTTTTACGTCACAAGAACCTTTCAGAGCTTTCAAATCAGAGAGCACGGGTTGTTGAGATTTGCACAAACAATGCAACTGCTTTACAGAGAGAGAGAGGCACGTTTGGCTTCAAACAAACATTGGGTGTGGTTACTATCAAAACCAGAATTGTCAGATGCCGTCAAAGGAGAGTCTTCCTGTACATTCTTCTTTTAGACGTGAGTCTTAGAGAGATTTTAGCGAGCCAAGACGGACGCCTAAAAAAAATTCACAGCTTTTATACGGACAATAAAATTACGTTTTTGGAGGTGAATTGGCAGTTCTTATAAGGAGAGTCTACGGCAAGAACTGACTTTTGGTATTGGTCATCATGGTAAAACATGTTTTACTAAAGACATTTTTACCTTTACTGTTTTTGTTACTGTATTTGTAAAGGTTCAAATCAAAGTAGAGCTTAACACAATGAGGGCATCTTCGAAGATCAGCGTTTTGCTGATCACCGCTAGCTCCACGTAGGAAGAAGGTATGTGTTAGAGATCGGTGATCGTGACTCTAACCCTGCAAAACATTTTTAAGGCTTCTGGAAATTGTTCTGACCAGACTGAGGGACTGATCATTTTTTAAACATTTTTTAATTTGGTGCAAAATGTGATTCTTTTGTGCTTTAAAGGGTATTTAATTTGTTTTGCAGTTGCAACTAAATAAAAATAACAAAGTTACATTTTTAGCTATTTTTGCCATAAGAAGTCCAGACAGCTGTGGTTCCATTTCTGGATGGATTTTGAGCCATTTTGTCATTTGAACATTTCAAATATGTGATATCTCAGCCAGATCTGATCCTCATTTTACAATGAAGAGACCATCAGATTCAGTTCTAGCATATCAGTTGGCAATAAGCAAAACCTCAGTTTCCCATTTCGTGTCGTGAAGTTTTTGTGACATTCTCTTCTGCTACCATTTTACTGTCTTCATAATTTATATCATCAAATCAAATAACAGTATGTTCTTTTTATGCTAGTTTTTTGAAACTCATTTGGTCACATTGGTCGATTTTTGTTTTTTTTAAGTCAGCCATTAAATCTTTCTATTATTTTTTAATTGTTAAGGAAAGTGACTATACACTTCTTATCTTGTAACTTCACTAAGTGTCTTATTAAATCTTTCGGTGAAACACCGTAGGAGCTTCCAGGATTGACCTGTGTTTTTGCTGATGCTGTTAAAAGCAAACAGAAAATCAGATCAGCAGGAGCCCCTGCTGCAGCTCCTTGAAAATGTCCTCTTACGACTGTGAAAGTGGCTGAATCTTGAGCAGGAATGGCACATTAAAATCAAAATTTTAAAAAAGAATACAACTGAAATCCCAGAGAAGTAAATGACATTTGTAGCTCCATTCGTCCTCAGCATGTCTTTTAGGAGTGCACGATAAAACCTTAGCTTTTCATGTATTTTTCTTTACATTTTTTAAGCAAAACTTTGCTCCTTTTCGCCTCTTTTTGTCACATAGCAACAAGAACAAGATCCAACCAATTTGTACATCTCCAACTTACCTTTGTCCATGGATGAGCAAGAGCTGGAGAACATGTTGAAACGATTTGGCCAAGTTATATCAACACGCATCCTGAGGGACTCCAGTGGAGTCAGCAGAGGAGTGGGCTTTGCCAGGTGAAACTCTTTCTTTGTTAGCCTTTTACTATGCATAGCGTCCTTTTAACAGAAGATATCTGAATCCAAGCCAAATAGGAAACCTGGATTTACAAAGTACTTGAATGCAGTTTATTTGAAATTGTCCGTGACATTTTTTTGGCCAAAACAAACATTTTTACATCAGTAAACAGGAAAAGTTCAATGGAGGAGAAACACAGCCAGGAAAAGAGAGAAGGAATAGTTTTCATTTAATAACCCATAGGAACTTTGAACTGCAAAACAACTGGGAAGACGGTCAGTGCCTGTGCTTTTTTTATACAGAGAAAAATTATCTTTGATGGAATTAAATTGGCGTGGTTCTGAATATTCGATTCGGATGTTATAACCATAACCAAAAATGACGTGGATTGGTTTGAGGCTATGACTACAGATTTGGAGTGTAATTTGCTGTCACTTTGGGAAATTTAAAAAAATGGTTTAAATAGTTACAATAGCAGTAAAAATATCTGTTGAAAAAAGAAAAAACTACCGTTTGGTTTTTAATGAAAAGAAGGAAATATCAATGATCCTTTTACTTCTTTTCTTTAAAGACTCACTTTGATGATAATCTTGTTTTTGGTGTTTTCAACATTAACAGTATTTATTAAAGATACGCTCCAATATAAAATTGTGTTTGGGGTGTTTTTAGCATGTTCTTTGAGCATTTTTCTCATGATGGAGGACATATATAAAAGAATTTAAGATTAAAACTCCATTTTCGATTATTACTTTATTCAAATTGGGACGAACCAGCAGCAGATGAAAAAAATGCAGTTTGAAAAAGCTCTTTTGTGATGCGAAAGCAATAGTGAAATAAGCGGGCCAAAGTCTCCCTGCTCTATTCCATTCTGATCCATCCGCTTGCAGACAAACAAATCCATTAATGTCTTCATTTTCCCTCGTCTGAGCCGGAATCTGGCTGAAAACTGTACAACTGGACAATGCCAATATAGCTCGCCATTTTTGTTGTAGCAATAACGTTGGCTCAGGGTTGCAAGGGGCTGTAAGCTAGTGGGAGAGATTGTAAACAAAGGGACGTCAGCGGAGGCTTACTTCCACGACACCAGTCTCGCCCACAACTCAAAGGTTCTGCCGTTCTGCACAAACTTTGTCCTCCATTTTTTAAATTTGGGCTAAAAAAAGGCATGATCATTACTTAAAGACCACTGGGAACACTTTTAAAATAGATCAAATGATTATCAGAGTGGAACTTAAACATTTGATTAAGTCAGATCCCAGGACCAGCCTTGTAGAAACTCAGCAGTTTTTTAGACGTGACTTTGTGAATCTAGACACTGATCTGTGTTTCAAGGACTCTATCCTGCTTTTTTACTGTGACTCTGCAATCCTCTGCTTTGACATCTGCTGCCGTTCTAATAACTGTTTTTTTAGCATTACCTCTTTGACACCCCAATCCCTAAGAAAAAAACTATTGATACCAGGAAGCTAAACTGCAAGCTCACATGACATTACATTTACAGTCACTTACTTTCAGCAACAAGACAAACACAATTCTTGCACCTTTTGGTTTTTTCTACTTGTAGTAAAGTCTTCTCTTGGTATTTTATGTCACTTCCTCCATTCTCACATGCATGCAAACCGGCGGTAAAGCCCCACAGATTGCTCCCTCCATTATTTTACATGGAGGAGCTTTAACTCGCTTTTCCTAAACTATAGGTGTACCTCTGCATATTCAAAGCAAGGATTGCCTCCCTGATTTTGCCGAAGATATGTATGAAAATATCACAAAAAAGCACATCTAGCATATATTTTCTTTTTTATCAACAGTAGGAATCAGCCTTATTAGCTTAAAAAATATTCTATTATCTGTTTTGTGATCTTATAACCTATTTGTTACTATTGAACTTAACCCTAAAAAAATAATTTTGCTCTTGATAACCCTAAAGACATGGTTGTATAAACAGGCTTTAGTCTTTTTTTTTATCTGGTTTCCACCTGTTGGACTTGTAAAACCTGATATTTGACAGGCAGATCCTTCATCCCCATAGCAGGCATCACCAGCAAATATCTTGGTGGAGTTTTGCATGTGGGTGTGCTCCTAATGGGTCTGTGGGGCTTGAACGGCAAATGCATTGCAATTAAGAAGTTATGCACACTATTTTGCTGCTGATAAAATCTTTTTCTCTACAACGCCACCACTTCCTCCATTATGTAATGTAAAGGAAATAGGTTTAGGAAAGCACCGACTCGCGCCCATGTCACTGAAGTTATCACTGACTGTCTTTTATCTGCAGGATGGAGTCAACAGAAAAATGTGAGGCCGTCATTTCTCACTTTAACGGAAAGTTCATCAAAACACCTGCAGGGGTTTCAGGTGAGCCTCAAACGAGGGCAGAGAGGAGCAAATAATGATTACAAAATCATATAAAATGTGAAAGGAGCTAGAGTTTCTCCATGATAATGCCACTGTTCTGTGTTGGGTTATGAAGTGGCCCCGTAGAAAAGACGATAAAGGGCTGGGTGGAAAATTCATCCAGCAGGAGTCAGTGAGTCTGCTGCACTCGCTCTTTATGCAGTCAGCACAAAGTGGCACAGCATCAAGAATAGGAGGGAGAGCAGCTCCGTGTGGCCTCTGCTTCTTCTCTAAGCTTTATAATTGGATTATTAGACTGAAATAGGCTTTGCTGGCCTTGCCTCTTAGGTGTGTCTGTTCCCAGGCTCCTTAATAGATGTGTGTTAGTAAGTTTTGTGGTTTGAGCCACTGCAGCGGCAGATGTGGTCCTGTGCAAGTGTGTGGTGGTACAGAGTATGTTAAAGGCAAGCGTTTCTGTTTACGTCATCTTATATTTTTCTGTCTCCCCAGCGCCGTCTGAACCACTGCTATGCAAGTTTGCTGATGGAGGACAGAAAAAGAGACAAAATCCAAATAAATTTGGTCAGAATGCTCACGCCTGGGCTAGAGACAGCAACTGCAGGCTGGTAAGTAATGTACGTCACTGAAAAAAAAGCTAATCTAAAAACAGGAAGAGAACACAAGAAATCTTATAACAAGATGTCAAAATCTAAAAAACAAGGAGTTCCATTCAAAAAGAGAAAAGTAAGCTAAAAGAGCTGTCTGTTAGATTGAATTACTTAAAACTGAAGGTTATGCAGCCTAAAATGAGTATTTTTTTGCTCATTCTAAGAGCATTTTATTTTCTGACTTTTTTATGCACATAATTGTAGTTCGTTTTGATTACTATGAAAAAAATAGCGTAATAAGTACAAATGACTTGTTTTAGAACAAAATGCGAAAGAAAATGAGAATACAATCTTAGTACAAGTAGGTCAATCTTAATGAATCTTTGTAAAATCTAAAAGCGCTTATTCTTTGAACGTAAATCAACATGTTTTTGTTCCATAATAATGACAATGAAGCTTTTCTTAAATCTGTAAGGAGACTAAGCTGCTTCATTACTGTTTGTTTTATGTGTATTTTAACTTTATAAAACATTGAACATTGAACCTCAAACAACAATCTGTTCATAGAAAATGTTGTTTTACATGCAAACGGGATCAAATATATTAAGTTTCTGCACGTTTGTGCTCCATCACTGCAAAAACTGAATCTTAAGAAAGTAAAAAAGACCCTTTTTTCTCACTTTCTGTCTTCAAGGAGGAAAGTTTTTACCAGAAAAATCATCTTAATTTGAGAAAACGTGTCTTTTTGATTAGACTTTTTGTCCCAAAATAAGATTTCTTGGTACGACCCTCCCATTTGCTGATTACCCCATACTCCAGATAAAAAAAAAATCAACTTATTTCTAAAGGGCTTGTTTTTTCAGTATAGGTATTTCATGTAATGTTTAGGTTGAGAGATTTATTTTTTTCAGCTGAGTGGCTAAATCTGTGACTGCTTCTCTGCCAGGCTGGAATGACGCTCACATACGACCCCAGCGCTGCTGCTATGCAGAACGGGTAAACAGCGTGCAAGCATCCAGTTGTGCTCATGGTTTCTTTTGTGCGTGACACTTGTCATAGTGTGAACACACCCCTTATTTCTGTGTTCACAGATTCTTTCCAGCGCCCTACAGTATTTCTAGCAGGATGATTGCTCAGGCGTCCATGTCTCCTTACATGTCTCCTCTTTCAGCATATCAGGTTTGCACTCCTGTGCAAAGTTTTGCACGGAAACATATGATTGTGGTTTAAAGGCTCTTTATCTGAGCTGCAGAAGCTTGTTTTGGAATTTTAGAAACGTGGGTTTAAATGGGATGCGTAATTCTGATCTGGTTTGTGTTGTGCTCATTCGGACGTGATGACTGGGGTTAGCATTGACTCTGCCGCTGTGTGTTTGTTGATGTTTCAGTTGCAGAGTTCCTCCTGGATGCCTCATCAACCCTATATCATGCAGCACCCAGTAAGAACATGCTCTGTAATCCTTCTAAATTCCCATCTGGAGTTTTAATGCAGTTAATGGAAGGCGTAGGTCCTCATACAGTGACACTAATGTTCTACAAGTACTTGAGTAAGAAAATGAAAAAAATGTTAAAGATACAAGGGATTTTATAGCATGTGGCTAAAAAAATCTACAACAGTTTGTTTTTAAATGTAATTTAATGTTTTTGATCCACTTTTATTTAAAATGCATTTAAATCTAAAAAATATGATTGTTTTTTAGCTATTCTTGGATTTGTTTCTAAAAATGATTCCTCTCTCTAAGAGATCAATAATCTTTGGATAAGAAGCTGCTTTCAGTTCTTTCACCATGCTCTCTCTTACCAGGGTGCAGTAATATCGCCATCTATAGATCCATCTGTCCAACTGCAGCCAACTTCCATCATGGCCCCCCTCTCTCAGCAGATGAGCCACTTATCACTGGCAGGACCAGGATCAGTAAGGGAATCTCTGCACTGGATTAGAAATCATCGGACACACCATTTACTTTGGAATAAAGACTATTATTAAATTGAATCAATTTAATCTGTTTGTGCTTTTTTGCCACTTTTCATGCAGTTTATGGCTGCAACCACACCTGTGCAGGGAGCGTACATCCCACAGTACACACACATGCAGACGTCAGCTGTTTCTCTGGAGGTAAGTGTGACCTGAAGTGGAAAACTGAATCATAATTTTAAATATTTGTTTAAAAATCATTAATTCAATCTTCTATCTCCTCCAGGAAAGTATCGGACAGACACAAGTGGATTCATCTAGTAATCATTCCTCTTATTCCTACCAACAAACCAAATAGTGCTGAGGTCATTTTGAGCACTTAAACAATAGCAAGAAAAGTTCTTATCTACAAATCCAGCGGACACAAAGGACCATTTTCCAGGACTTGGAAATATTTGAGCAGGACTGATTTTTTATTTTTTTTGCTCTAATTTTCAGATGATACAAAATTCACCAGATGAATCCTATTTTATTTAAAGAAGTTTTATTTTCATACTAGAAAATGTTTATTTTTACTAGGGGTTGCCACAAAAATTCTACAAAAAAAAGATAAAAACCATGTTTATAGTTGTAAAAATTGCATGCTGGTAAAAAATCTTTTGTTAAATTAGTTTTTTGTTGTTGTTTTTATTTTATTTTGAAAATGTTGAATTTGCTGTGTTCATGCTTTTATGGTGAATGTCTTAATTATTGGTTTGTGATTACTTCAAAAAGAAAACATCTGAATGATCGTAAGATTTGTCTTAATCGTTTCAGTCCAATAACTGTGCAGCAGCAGAGGAGCATTGAACAGAAGAGGTTGAGAGAAATCAGCAACTTTACAGCAAATGCATCCATGCTTCCATAGTAGAAATATTTACAAATTCAAACTTTTTCTTAGTTCAAGCAATAGACTCCATATTAAATTTTACAGTTTCATTCATTTATTTTTTTCAAATTCCCGGACATTTTTGTAATATTAAATGAAACGTTACTATTTAAATAGCAGCTTTTCTTAAAATAAATATGAAATAGCGCCACAGAATTGCTCGAATTGCTGCAAAGACCCCACACAAACTGAAAACTGAAAGCATCCCTGACCAAACTCAACGAACTAAGGAGTCCAAATTAGATGGATGCGTGTGTGTGCATTGTTGCACCTTACTTTTTGTTCGGCACTTTTGATTTTAATATAGTTTTGTGCTTTTGAGAAGGACCCAAAGTGACTCCGCAAACTTCATTTATCGTTTAAACACCATGCCTTTTTTTTTCTTTTGTACATTTACAATTTTTTTTAAAGTGTCTTAGAATGTAATTAGACAATCATGAAGGATGGCCCTAATGAGTGTTACACAACTTTACTGAAAAACAGATTAAATAAAACTGAAAAGAAAATAAAGGAATTAGTCATCTTATATTGCGAGTTCTTTAGGCGACAAGAATGAGAAATTAAAGCAAACATTTTGACTTTAGGACCCTCCTGCAAGCCTGTGGTTGGACTGGTTTTTTAGTCAGCTGACCAGTTATCTACCTCAGTTTTTTGTCCTCTATATTTAGATGCGGGTTAGCAGGTCCAGCCCGCCCCTCCAGACCAAACGCCACTCTCAGGATTTGGCAACACACTTCTGTGTTCTTAAACATTGTTTGAAATACTGTTTTATTTTCTCCAACTTGTTTTATATGATGTGTAGTTACAGTCTTAAGGCGGAGATGGTATGTTTTTTTTCCTCATGGTTCATCACCTCTTCTAAGAGCAGCATATTCTGGATGCTGACGTTCAGCGTTTCAGAGAAGCTCGATCAGTGAAGCTTTGAATCGTCAATGAAAATGTTCATCCATTTTTGTCTTGGGTCAAGAAAAAAAGCATTTTCTTTTGTGTTTTGCTGGAAAGAGTTTTGATAAAGGGCTGCTGGAATTATACTTGAGATTTCTGTGTAACCACTGAGGCTGATGAATCAAACTGTCTTTGTGAGGTTTATGCTGCTACTAGTGTCTGAACCAAGTGCCACAGTGTCTCAGTTTTGGATTGAAAAGGTTCACAAGTGTAAAGTAACCACCACATTGAGTAGTCATTAAGTTAATTGAGAAAGAATTCTAACTTATGAAGATTTTTGTAAAGATGGCTTGAGAATTGAGGATTTCATGAAGCTATGTGAAAGTTACTTGTTTAATTTGTGCCACTCTAAACAAATGTGTACAGTGCAAAGAATTTCTCCTGTTTGTTCAAAAGATTTTTCTTTCCTGGATTGTTGCATGATTCTGTGCATTTCTCTTCTTTTTCAATAAAATCAAAAAGGTGCTTTAATTGTTTGTTTTTTTTCAGTTACTTCTCTATCTGTTTTAGTTAAGCCAGAAAACATTCGGTATAAACCCCTCAATGCACAACCCAGCAGGTATAAACTCAGTCTAAAAATCTGCAAAATGTACAAACAAATAGGTAGGATTCTTTAGATGGTCTGTGTGAAAACTGCTGACAAAAAGACTGTCAAAAGGGAATGGAAGGCTTTGCTCTCAGGTCAGAAGGGGAGGACCTGGTGAGTGTGGGTATGAACACTGTCACGCGGTATTGTTCACAACAGTCAAGACCTGGTCAGAGTGGGTTCTGGTCTCAGAGAGTGAGCCGTAGGGCATACATTGGGGCACTCACAATAGTTTGGATAGAGCAGTCTGTGAGCAGCCCTCCGCATGGCAGATGGGTCCCCCCCCTCCATTGGTATCCTGCAGAGTGTTGTGCCACCCTACGGGAAGCCCCCAGCTCCAGACGAGCAGCGAAACTCCCACTTCAGCTGTCTGTTTGTGCCACATGCTCCAACAAGCAGTAGACTTCAAGCCTGGTTTTACTCCTTTATTAACAACCCTCCCCTTTCCAGTTGATGCACACGCATACCAGTTCAAGGCTGCTTTTATTAATGCATACTATTCTGTGATTGAAATGGAAATTTGAATTGGAAATTCAAAATAGATAAAAGTTGAATTTCTTACAAAAATATCAATTTTCAATCATTTTTAGTAGTACAGCTCTGGAGTTGTTAAATTACTGTAATAAAAAGACCACATAAACAATTTTAAAAATTTATTTGTTCAAAGAAAAGTGTCACATATTGAAGACTTCCTGTTTTTCCCTATTATAAGTCTTTTTTGTTAATGCACAAACGAAAACAGAAAACAAAAACAGCACATAGCAAACTATGCTGTTGTCTGATTCAATACAGTTTTAACAGCACAATTTGCTTCTGCAAAACAATCTGAAATCAAACAGTGAATTACAAAACTGGACAAAATTGTGAATAACTTTCTGGTTATGAGTTAAAGAATCACAATGGTCTTTGATAGCTGGAAAGTAGGAACTAGCTCTTAAAGTTTCTACAACTAAAAAAATAAAAAATAGATATAATACATGTGTGTGTGTGTGAGTGTAGAAAAAAGAGGAAGTGAAACAACTACTGATAAAAATAGGTAAAGAAAAAAAATCCTGCTGTGAAACTTAGACGAGGATCTGTCATGTTCTGGAGCTGCTTTGCTGGAACAGTATGTCTACATCTGCAACAAAAACCCAAGATTATTGAGGGATCGGGATGAACAAAAAAGTATGGATGGATGGAGTCAAATCTACTGCATAAAATCAGAAGGTTGGTCATGGTCAAAAGTTGCAGGTCCAATTCCTACCTCTTGTCAAGAGATTCTTGGGCCAGATGCTACATAGAGCCGTGTCTGTTTATCTCATTTACAATGCATGGGAGATACAGATGTTTCAAGATCAGGTTTATTCATTTCAAAGAGCTCTACAAAAACATCAGTGATCACGTCTCCATGTTTGGGTTCATGAAAACATTTAGAGTCTACCAATAACTCCCTGTGTCTGATTGACAGCCGCTTCTGCCGTGTTTCCGTCTCTCTCTGACTGAGTTCAAATACTTACTGTCACGCATTAACCTGAGAGGGCAAAAATAAAAACAAGAATAAAATGAGGGGACCCTTTTTCATGATTGTCTCAATGAAAATAAGTAAAAAATAATAAAGTTCTGGCGGCCACATCTGGCCTACAGAGGCACCACAGACAGGGTTAAATATATTCAATTTTGCTTCATTTAAGGTTTCATGAATCATTGTTTATTGTAGTTTTTATCAGTTCAACTGAATTTATTAGCTATATTTTACATACTTCACACTGCTGCCTAACTTGATCTGGGAATCCCTGTGGCTTGAAGATATCAAATGGGGTCAGGAAGAGCATCCAGTGTAAAGCTCTGCCTGACTGATTGAAAGCTGATTTCATTGTAGCAAACAACATCTTGTTAATGGACACAAACACTTTTAATCGTATGTGTAGTATGTTTGTATATACTTTGCATTACACATTTGTCTGTAACATGGTTGACGATATAATGAATCAGATATTCTTTATGATTAAAATGTTTTAAATTAATTTGAGTTTAAGCTTGCCAATTAATTAATTTAGCACATTATGGGTAAATACCATAGAAGCATAAAGTTTACTTATCAAAAAAGAAAAAGGATATTTAGAGTTTTTGCATGACATGAAATGAACCCCTAATTACTCTGCTTTTTCCCAAGACCTACTACACAGTGAAAAAAATAGATTTATTCTATATCTCCTCCAACAAAATATTAAATTAAGGGGAGGCCTTTTGTAATTTCTGCCCAGGGTTGTATTATTATTATTATTATTATTATTTGTAATAAATAGTAGCCTATTTTGCTCTGCTTTAGTTTTGTCAGAAGCAGAGCACAAACATTGCCTTTTGTATGCAAGAAAAAAAAGACGCAACAAATGTTTTATACTATTTGACTAAAAGTGTGTGGCACTGATTTTTAATGTATAAAAGAAAATGCATTAATTGTTCATATTTTCGTCATCAATCAAACCCATTTCTTTTTTGGGAGATTTTTTTGGGTGGAGCGCCACCTGCAGGTAAAAGACAGAGACTGCAAACGGAGTATCTTAAATCTGAAACTAAACCTGGCGACTAGAACAACACAAATACTGGATATTTAGCGCAACCTTCACGTAGTTGCCTGTTTTATAGATCTTTATTTAATAAGAAATGCAAAGTCTTTTATTTTGACGTCGTTCCTGCTGTTTTCATACGGGGCCTGACTGCAGCGTGCGCACGCGGGGGTGACGTTTTTTTTTTTAAGTTCCTGCTATTGCTGTAGAACAACAGCGACCAGAACACGGTTCCGTGTGCGGCCATGGAGTTGCTCGAAAGGAGACCCCTTTCGAACTCGTTAATAATCTTTGGTTTCGTCGTTTTTCTTCAGGCGCGGTCAAGCTGCGCAGGAGGTAAGTCGCTAAAATCTTCCGTGTAAACCGAAGTGTTCTTTTATTTTGTTGTCAACACCAACAGAACCAGGCCCGTGTGTCAGGGTGAGGGCAGCTCCAGGTTGTATTTGGACAATAAGGTCATGATTGGTTAATACAGAAAGTAGCTTCAATATCGTCAGAGCTGTTGAGCACTTTTAACCCAATATGATCCATATTTATAGTTTTAAAAATCCTTAAAATTAAACAACGTGAATTGTTGCCATAATCTTTGTAGGAGTAGGACAATATGGTCATAAAAGGTCAGTTTATAAAATCTGGTGACTGTAGATCCAATATCCTCAGAGCTATTGAGTATTTGACCCAAAATGATCCATATCTGTATTTTTAAAAAATCCTAACAAATAAACAAAGTGACTTTTTCCAAATAATGTTTGTTGTAGTACAATAGAATGACTGAGATAAATCATATCTGAATGATTGGTTACTGTGACCGGAGTATTTTCAGAGTTCATAAGCATTTTATTTAATGATGATTCATATCTGTAAATACAAAACAAAAAAATTAAGTGACTTACTTTCAATACCTTTCTTGTCGTAGAAGTGTGCTGATGTACAACCATGGGAGGATTTTTGGTGAATGTAACTTAAGTATTTTCAGACCTATGGAGCATATTTATTATGATTAAAATTTCTATTAAAAATATAATAAAATCAATAAATAAAATATGATGAAGAATGACTTTCTCCCAAAATATTTGTAGTAACATAAATATGGTGATGAGTCTCCATTATTAGCTCATATAAATGTAGAAATGTATTCATTTTTGAGAGATTATTGATTTTCACAGAATGGACTTTTCTTGATGCTTGAACTTTGTAAACTGTCCCTTGGCAGCCGTCTCGTTGCCGTGTCTCCATCGGCATCTTGAAGAGAACACTTCTCATTAAAAGGCAAAAAACACAATCTCTTTTTCTTTTGAAATGCATTTGTAGGTCACTCTCTGTGTTAATACAAAACGATTGAGGTACTTGCTGTCACATTTGAATGTTTATCAGAGGAGTTGTTGAGCCCAGAAGTCCAAATGTGTGAATATTCTTTCTAACTTTATCAAACTCTTCACTGTGATGCTTTGAGAAGCACTTCGTTGTGTGTGTGTGAAGCTTTCCCTTTAGTTTGAAGCAAAAATACATATATTTATGAAGTTAAAAAAAGAATAAAAAGATGCACTTTAGATTTATTGTGGTAAAAAAAAAATAGACACTCAAAATATTACAATTGTGGAAATACTCGTAAAGTTAAGTAAAATACACATTTGTCTCATGGCCTGACGTCATTTCCTGGCAAGAAAGTCCTAAAAAAAGGGGAACAATGGTCAGTGGTCACAAGATGAAACTGATAATGTCCTGTTTTTGTTTCTTCTGTTTGCTTTTAATTTAAAACCTTTTTTAGACTTTTTCATCTTGTGAAAAGAAATTGTAAAAAGCAGACAAATCAGTATTGACTTTTAAAACACGTGAGACGTTTTGAAAGTTTCCAATGAACAGCCACCACAGCTTTTGAATGTTGTGGTTAAATAGTGTTCCTGACTAATATGTAAATTACAGCAATATACTTGCTGAAGATAAAAGGTTAAAAAAAAAACATTCAGGAACTTGAGGTAAAAGAGTAGGGGTGCAAAGAAAATTGTGTTCATATTAAGGATTCCACAATTCTGGATTGCAAAACCAGACCATGTTTGAATCGTTGCATTCCTACGGCATAACGTATTATAAGGGCTAAACGCGTGTTGTGTTATCACCAGTATTAGTATAAGCGAACTGAAAGTTTTTAATTTCTTTTTTGCCATTGTTACTTGCTTATCAGCTAAATTAAGCATTTTTCTGAATTTTTAGTTTGTTGTTGTTGTTCTGTAATATAGAACATGAATCATATGTGGAGCCGAAGCGAAACCCTGACCAGACAAAAATCAAGGCTTGAACCGTACTGTGGGGAAATTGAATCGTTGCATCCCTGGTCGATATTGATTCTTTGTGAACTTTGCTGTAGGTAAAGTGTCTTATCCTTCCTCCAGCTAAGGGAAGGATTAATGAATGCCCCCCAAAGTTTGAATTCCTATAGCGAAGTGTCTTAAACAGCTTTTACAGTTTTAAATAAGATGTCTTAGTAAAAAATATTGCCCCACATCAGGAGTATATTATAGGGATGTCCCGATCTGATCACGTGATCGGAAATACGGCCTGATCTCGTAGTTCCAGACTCAATCAAAATCAGATGTTGTATCCAATCAGGAATCAGAGATATATGTGATACATAGATTCTGACTTCAGGGCTCAAATACTCTTTTAATAAACTTTTTAAACTGATAGAAAGTGTCTTTTGCTTTTTGTCTTAACACAAACGACCTACAAAGGCACTGCAACAGAAAAAAACTTGGTGTTTTTGTCTCCTTTTTTTAATGAGAATGGCGCTCTCTTGCTGCCGACAGAGAGACGGCAGTGAGGCGGCTGCAGAGTGCAGGTTCAGGGGAAAGGTGATTTTAAAAAATTAATAACGACATGAATACATTATCTCTCGAAAACAACCAGATCTAATAAATTGTTACATTGAAAAGAGGTATTCGTGATTACTCATCACAATCATGCTACAACAGCGATTTTGGGAAAAAGTCCTTGCTTTTAATATTTAATGGTGCTTTGATAAAAAATGTTCTGACTAAAGCCACAGTCACCAAACTTTGGTACATGACTAATTATTACCTCACTGTCGTACTGCAACAAATATTTTAGGATGAAATTGAGAAAACTGTGGTGCTCTTGGAAGAAATGTCTGCTCTACCTCACAGATCTTCAGTAGTGTTGGTCTAAAATGCTTTGACTAATGTGCTGAATACAGATTGCATTTTTCTTTTAGATTGCCCAGCAGATGGATGTACCTGGGTCACATTTGGAGACAAATGTTACCACTTTGTCCACGGAGAGGAAGAGACGATCAAAAGCTACACTTTTGACAGCGCTAAAACAATCTGCAGAGGCTTCAGTAATGCCACTTCCATGTTTTAACTATTTTTGAAAAAAGGCAGGAAGAATGTGGTGTGTCTCAGATCTGCTTTTCATGTTTTTGTTTTTAGAGCTTTTGACCATCCACAGTGCGGAAGAGAATGAATTTGTCATTAAATATAGCCCACAAGTGTGGAAAGGCAATGTGAACGTGTGGCTGGGAATGTATTACGACACAGACAGTAAGTATCATGTGACCAAAGGTCAGTTGACATATTGACTATAACATTTCAACTGGATCTACTAACGGTCAAAGACTGATCTGCATGAGATAATAGTGGTAACCACCAGACCAGCTGAAAATACTTCTGAATGGTTTGTAATGAATAACAGAAGGTTGTAATTTGCTTACAGATGCCAGACTTAACTGTAAAATACATTAAAATCTCTAAGTAAATATTAGGAATGCTTGAAAAGATGACCACATCCATCCCTTATATATTTTAACAATTGAAGGTATAGTTTCTGTCAACATTAAAAGAACAAAAGTGATGCTTCTGTGGTGTCTGCCATATTTTCAGCTGATGCTATGAGGTGGTCCAATGAAAAGCCTGTAACATTCACTAATTGGGAGTACAGCCCTTATCCGTCCGACCTCCCAAAGGTGGAGACTTGTGCGGCTCTGCACAGCATCTCGGGAAGATGGGAAAACGTCAGCTGTGATGAAGAGGAGAACGGTGTGATCTGTGAAGCTCCTCAGGGTAAGTTGGATTTTATATGCAAACTTTATGAAGTTACGCTTGTTAATTTAACTAAATAAACTTTGCCAATGTAATTTGCGTAGCACTTTTCACTTTGTTTTCTGTATCACATTCATAAGCTCTTTTCCTGCTTTGCATTGCTGTGTGAAAGGCATTATTATGATCTGCTGTTACAAACTATAGCGTCTCTAAAGGATAATAAACAGAGCTGCAACAAAGCAAACTAATGTCAATTACTTATTTTTAAGCTGTTATAGTATAAATTGACAGCAAACTGTGCACAAATCATATTTATAATATGTATGTAATGAAACACTCCTGGTGGACAACTCGGTCTCTGAGTTACCGCCTTTTGCTCCTTGTGGGTGCCGCCCATTTCATGACATCAGGCTGTTCTCACTTGTCTACGTCACATTGTGAGGACCCGCTTGGAGAATTGGGATCAGAGATCAGGTTTTAGGAATGCTTAGAGATGTGTAAATGAGGAATTCAAGAGGAATTAACGTAATAATACACTTAAAAGCTCAAAAGGTTTTTGCATGATATAGGCCATTTAAAAAGCACTTTAGTGCAGTCGCCATCAAAAGACTGTACATTTACTTTGCAATGAAAACAACAAAAAAAAATACAAACATCAAAATAAAAATGCTGGAACACTGCAAGCTAGTCTACAAGAGGGATTTTGCTGGTATAACTAGGGATGCCACAATTCTCAGTTTAAACCAAACTGTATGTTATGCCATTTAACTGTAACGTGGGGTAAGTGAAGCATTGAATCCCTACTACATACCAGTATGTTTACATTAAAAGAAAGTCCAAATTGTTATGCTAAATTTAACAAGTATTTATTGTTTAAGATTTTCATTGTTATTTGCTTTATTTCTTATTTACTTATTAGCAAATTTTGGTTTTGTTTTGTAATACACATGTCTTATGTTGCACAGAAACAAAACCATGACACAAAAACCCAAGTCTGAACCAAATTGGGGGGAAACTGATTGCTTGCAGCCTTAGAAAAAAGCATTAAATTTAAAGCAAAAGTTTTATTTCTGCAAAACTGAATCACGTGAATAAATAAGATCATTTGTGCCTGGGTGGGAGAGTTCACACTTCCTCTGTATTTTATAACATGCTCAAACAAACTGCTAGACCGTTGAAGTTTAATCATTTAATGTGGCGAAAAGGGAGTTTACAAGCTTACGTTTATTTTCTGTTAAATGTTGACATCTTCCAGCAGGAGATTGCTATTGTTCAGAAGCTGAGCAACCAGAAGAGTAAACCAGTCTTCTGTTGTTGTGTCTTTATTTCTTTGACTTGTGTCATCTCTACAAATTGTTGCATTTATTAGTTTTGCACAAAGAATCACCACCTGTATGTATTGATTCTTTACGGATCTTTTGTTGTCTTGACAGCAAACATTTTCTCGAAACTAAATCTGTTTTCTTTGTTTTTCAGAAGCAGATCAACCAAAAAGGAGTAAGTCTGTCTTTGAACTTTTCATTGGCTTTTTGTCTATTATCATTTCACTGTGGTAACTGGAAGGGGCTTTCTTGAATTGTTGCTTGTTCTCCTTAGAAACTAGTGCGCTGCTCTCCACCCTGGTCATTCTCAGCGTGGCGGCTGTGGTGGGAGTCTCTGCTGGAATTTGGTTTGTGCGCCAGAGGCAAGACTCAGGTTCCACCATCTTTACAGCGTTTGAGTACCACCCGCCGTTCCGAGTGCCAGACACAGACGAGTCTTGCCTTGTGGAAGCTGAGGAGACAGATGACATGCCCTAAGATGACTTTTCTCTGCATTTGACTACAGGGAAACACTGCAGGGCTCTCCTTACAGCATGACTATTTCATACAGAGACAAGTTAATTCTTGTATCAGCTGTGCATTCATTTTAATCATTGATTGCTCCATTAACATGAGGTAGTTGGGAGAAAACTGACAATAAGCTTACTAACTTCTTTATTGAGGCACATGAGCGTCTTTCTGCTGCTTTTCTGCTATAATGATTTGATGAAAATAATTATTTGAGACTAACTTTAAAGTGCTGTGGAAAAAACTCATTTTCCCTCTTTTTTTATTTAAAATTTTCTGCATGTTTTTAAACATTTGATCATGTGGTTTTTAAAATTATAGAGATACTGCAAATAAATACAAAATGAATTAAATGACGGGCCCATTTGTTAAGTCAAAAATCCATCCAGAGCTGCTTCTTTTTGTGAAAAAGTAAAGGAAATCATGGGACTCAAGACCAAGAAGGAAGACTAATCAATAATAACACTGATAGATGTCTAACAAAAGCCCCTGCTGACCAGAACTGAGGCAAAACATTTGCTTTGATCAAAGCTTTCAAGATCATTTTTTGTGGAATTTTGGTAAACTTTTTCTAAATACTACTGATTTGCAGCCTCAGAACCAGGACCTCATACCATAAACGTGTGTGCTGTCTAAAAGTAATTCCTAAGGAAGAACCTTTGTGTGCTGGCTTTTGTGTATTAAAGCAAAAGTGCATCTGACTTATGAAGCAGAACAATTACTCAAAATGCAAAGTTCTGAATAGTTTAAAACAAAAAAAAGAGGGACATAGTAAAGAAAGAGGTGTAGTCTGGACCAGCTTTTGGCTGAGATGCATGACAGGAAAACCCTACAACGTAGTCGGCTAAAGTTTTCATGGGATGAAGTGGCCCAAACATTTTACACAAGACTCCTTACCAGTCCTGGAAAAAGCTTCACTGTTGTTCCAAAATGTAGAAGAACCAGTTCATTTTAGAATTTTTTTGCCAACAAGAAGCTACTTATTCATCATCCTTAAAACTTGTAGCAATTCTATATGGAGGTTTACCAGCATTTACAGTATTTTCTTGGTTCTTAATGGACTTTTGGAACACCCAGTGAATCTGGAGTTCTACCAACCTGCTTCGTTTGAAGGTGTTCTCCTAAGTTTCTGCTTAAACCACTGTGAAACCTCGGTCTGGCCAGTGTTCACACACACAACTGCACTTTATTACTAATTCTATCCAGAAATAAAAGCTATTTGTAAATCTACCAAAGTGCCCCATGTTGGAATCAAAAGTACAGCTATTTTCAATTGGAGGCTTGGCGTGCAGGTCCTTCTAAGCATTGCACATAATCTATGCAGCAGTATGTCAGAATGCATGGCACCAAAATGCTTCTGTTACTGTTTGTTAGAACATCCTCCACTGCAGTGGATTTTTTTTTGTTGTTGTTTTTGGTGTTTCAGTAGAACTTATACAGGACAGAAGAACTGACTGTGCCTGGAGCATACCGGCCTTTGTCAATTTTTTGGTTGAGCGTGAATTCTGGGAAAATGTGGCCTGATGCATTTGTGCTTGTTGTTTCAGGGGAAATTTTTACCTAATTGTTTGTGTCTATTAAAAAGGTGTACTTTGATATTATGATTATGTTACATGTGGTGGGAACTTTCTATACTTTTTCAAAGTAAAGTATTATCTTGCTGCCCTAAGAAATTCAATATTAGCGTTATTGTTAAGTTGGTAAACAAAATGTATACTGTGGATGAAAGAAGACAATCATTATTTTTGCTATTCCCAGCATTTCAGATATTTAATAAAATCGATGTTTGTTCTATGAAAGTGTTTGACTTATGACCCTGCCTCATCAACATTTTATCCCCCCTTTTTATTGAGAACTGTATTATAAATGATAAATTGTTTTAAAGTTATGTAGAAATTTTAAGCATCTGCAGAGTTTGAGTTCAAAAATCTCTGAAACATTTCAATTATTTACTTTATTATTTATTTATCTGCATAAGAGGACTGACAAGTGTGCAGGTTTAGTTCTGTCAATGAAGAACCTTAAACTAAACATTAACTCCTTGACACCAGAATTTATTTCCAGCTATGAAAAAAAATACGTTTTTATTTTCAAGTAGATGCCAAATTAAGTTAAGTTTGGAGCCCAAGTGCTTTGATTTGTATAATTAGGCATCAAGGGGTTAATTCAATGCCAGAAGGACCCAGAAGAATTCTTTGAGTACGTTTATTTTGACATACATATGATGACATTTGAGGACCAACATTATGAAATGTTGGAACCCAAGCAATTTTTCACACACAGTAACTTCAAGGTGTGTCCACTAGGTGGGATACTGAAACACAATGACATTTTAGACTGGTTATATTAACCCTTGCATGATGTTTGGGTCTGTGGGACCCATTTTCAGTTTTTCTATCCGTAGAAAAATGAAACAATTAATTTTTTTTACAACCTGAAATTCATTAGCTTTGGCTCATTTTCTGTGAAGAACATAAATCAAAACACATTTTCATTGACCGCATACTGTACACCCACCCTACACATATATATTACATACAGCAAAAATACGAACACCACACAAGGGTTAAGCTAAACCTGACTTTGACAACTTATTTTTGGCTTCAGTGCTGATTTCATCAACTTTTATAGGTAACTTCTTTTCTGTGACAGGTGACAGCTCTCAGACAGGTTTAAATGTTCCAATCACAATGGCTGCAAACTTCCCTGATGATGTAATATCATTTAGTAAATCAGAGCCGGAGATGCTTTTGCATAAGGAGCATTGTACATTTTAAAACCTATTTTTTTCGTACTATTACTGTGGCCCCAGGGGGAATTGTGAGCTTTGAACTGCTAAGAAAAACACTTCGGCACACATTCTAATTTATATAAGGATAATTGTTGTCGCCTTGGAGATCTCATAATACTTTTTAATCTTGACATGTCAAATAAAAGGACAGAGCACTTTGCCTTCCCCCAGTGTTACACTTGCATTGGCTGCCATACGAGTAGGACGCTGGTGGAAAAGACAAATGATAAAGAGGGCTTGATGTTTTGATTTTACACAAGGATACTCTCATTCTTTTCCTTCTTCTGTACAATGACATACTCGGGGTGTTTCAGGCCTGACAGAAGCCATTAATCCATCATTGCTTTCTACCACCCCCTTGTTGTGTTCACCCAGCCGCATTTACACGTTCATCCTAGTCCTTCCATCAGATTCCTGTGAGTGTGGTGACAGCAGGAATTCAAAAAATTAAAAGAAAATGCACATTCAGTTTAAAATGAAATAAGAAAGAATGCATTTAATCTCAATTGTGTTTGTTCAAATTAATGTTATTCAGTTCAGTACATTAACTCAATAGTCACACACCTTGTGCCTTACTCCGAACTCATCTTTAGTTTCTGTTACCAGAATTTTTTTCTTTACCAAATCAAAAGTGCTTAGAAATAATTAGAAACAGAATCTAATCATTTTGTAAATATTTTCATGAAAAGGGAATTTATAATTTCAAGGATTGGACATTTGTGGAGAAGGCAGTTTTTTCTTCATTTTTATGAGTTTGTTAGTGTTTTATTTATCTATTTATTGTTAGTTTGTTTTTAAGAAAAATCATAACAAAGCATCTTTCTGAGTGAATTCTACAAAAATGAAATTGGGATGAACTAAAACACAGTAAGTGCCGTTATTATATACTGTCTGGTGTAACTGCGAAAAAAGACCCCCTTCCCTCCAATATTGTGGACGCGCCCCTGGCTCGATAGGCTCGGCTTCAGCTTTCCCCGCACGTGCTTGAGCGCACGCGCGGATGCCACTTCGCCAGAGTTACTCCGGTGACCGAGAGGGAAGCCTCTTCAATTTGTCATAGAGGCGCCGCCGCGGTCGTCTCCGACCCTGAAGATTCACTTCAGGTTTTCCCTCGGCGACTGCGAGGCAGGTGAAAACTGGGAAGTTTGTCGGCGCCTTTTTCCAGACCCTTTTAAGAGAAGTACACGGATCTGGATCGATAAGGTGAGTTTGTAACAACACCTTTGCTTTGGTCCGAAATGCTTCGGTCAAGAAGGCCAACTGTTTTAAGCTAACCGTTTCACTTCTTTCTTTTACCAAACAGAGTCCATTTCTGCATTTAAACTCGCTTGTGCTATAATAATAAAATAGAAAATAATAAAAAATTAAAAACTCGGGCAATGTTTTTCACCAACTTGTTATTCAAATAAAATAGTTCTTCAAAAATGGTTTATGAACCCCCCCCAAACAGCCATTTTGAAAAATTGAAACGAAATTGAAATTGAACACATAAGTCCAAATGTTAGCAATATTACTTTAGAATTTAAAACAATAATGAGAGTGGCTAAAGCTATCCACATCAACCCCTAACTAACAGCATTTATTGTGATTATTGAAGGTTGTAGCTGTTTCTGCTGGACAGAAGGGAACCTCAGGATGTGAGTTCTAGTGGTAATAATGTCTAAAGAACCAACCACATCATACATTTTTTGAAGGTTTTATGCTGTATATTAAAACCTGTAATTTATGATTATCTATTGCCAGCATGGACTGAGAAGAAGCAGAGTAAACTTTTATTATTATGGAATACGTTTTACATTTTGTTATTCTACACCCGGTGAAACTGGGGAACTTCTGGGGGAAAGAATAAACCTTAAATGTTAGTTTTCATGGAAAAAGAAACTCAGAACAACTAACGATACTGATGAATGAGATAAAATACTTCTGAGGATTGGATAAAACATACTAACACCTGGAAAAATAATGGGAAATTGTTATTTCTGATGGAAAAAGGTGGTCAGAAAATATATTGACTGACTTTTCACAGCAGTAAAAAGAAAATAAGTAGCTGTCAGACTGTTTTCATTATTAAAATATATATAATAGCTTGTAAAGTGTGACTTAATGAGTTTATATGCAAATAATGATAGTAACACCTGAGAGTTACTATCAGACAGTTGGGCGTTTATCATTTTTTATGCTTGCACTTGCTAACATTCCATGTCTGGCCAAGTTCTTCCCGGGAATCATTTTTTTAGACTATTTGGATAATGTAAAAATAAAATTGTAATCTTAAAGCTCTGATATTACATGCCTTACAGAGCATTGGAAAAACCAGGAATAGCAAATGATGCATTAGCACCACATCAGCAGTTTAATTCAATTTTAAAACCTAAAATTTCTATGATAAATAACTGTTGAGCCAGAATGTTGTGCACAGAATTACCACTCTGACACTTTCAAATGTAGGAACATGTAGCAGACAATAGTTTTGGCCAGAAAAAAAGACATGCAGGAAAAGAAAATTGAACTGAAGTTCCTCCCTATGCCTTTGTTTGTCCTCTGTTAGTAGTACAACCCAAATTAATATAACACATTAAAGTGACAATTACAGGTGGAATTTGTTTTTGTCTTTGCTCTGTTAACACATTTCACACAAAAAGATGATACTGTTAGTGCTCGATGGATTTATATCATTTTTTTGCTCTCAGAGGCTTTTGTTCTGAAGAAGTGGCTCCAAACCTGTGTGACTGATTGATAATCACCTGTCCAATTAATATTAAACTCATATAATTGGTAAACTATATTTTTTGTTTGTTAGTTTTTTGTTTGCTTATTGAGTTTCTAAAAGGACAGAACTGATGTATTTTAAACATCAATAAAGATAAATTGACCAGGTTTTATGACAGTCTTGTTGAATTTCAGGGAATATTCAGACTCGTCCAGACAGAGCCTGCGTTATTTGGTTCGGATCGAGTCCTGGACCTTGCTTTTGGTCTGTATTCAGACTTCCGTCAAGTGGACTCTTCCGATTTGAACTAAAGCTTGCAAACAAAACAACACGACTAAAGATCTCTTCACTCGTTTGCTAGGAATCACGAGGGCAAGGCAAACCAACTAGAAGTGGGAATTCTGGAAGTCCTGCGCTTTGCAATCCTTGTCAGGAGATTTCACTGATTCAAACTTTATACTTTGTTGACCAATTTTGAGCATCTGTATCAACGTGAGGTATAACACTTTTTACTGGTACTTTGGTACAGCGGAGGCATGCTGCAAGGCGGTTACTGGCAAGACAATGGCTATGAAGGTACGATGATAAATGTTTATGACATGTAGATTGTTGGGAAAACAGTGAGAAGGAATGTGGATCACGTTAAAAGTTGTTTTGTTTCAACCGACCACCTTTCAATGAATTGTCGTGTCTCATCGTTGTGGTATTATGGCATTGTTGTTAAGAGAATTCTGTTAAAGGACTACAAGGTGGCTTTTGGGTTGACGTCACAGCAGCGGCGGGCACCCGTGACAAGACACAGAAAAGTACGTATGAAGCATTTTTAGCAGTGTTAAAACAAACGTTCTAACAAGTAAGAAGTTGTACCATTTTTTCTTGTTTGATAACACAAGAATCGTTGCTTTACATTTGTCCCGGGCTCATCCGTTGGATTATTTCTACTCTGTTTACGTCATGTGACTACTAGCGGCCGTTCTGGTCCAGTTTTTCTGCTCTGGGAGCGAATTGTATTCAGATTGAGGAATATCAGACGCTCGGATTATTGGAGGAAACAAACTCTGGTTCATTTTAAGCGGACCAAATTTGTCCAGACTGAATACACCCTTAGTAAAAAAAAATAATTTGTTGGGTTTTTTTTAGGTTCGCCATTTGAATTACTTGGATAATCAAAAAATAGTCAAATCAAAATCTTCAATTGTAACTGCTGTAGAGTTGACATACCAGCTAAAGGTCACATTTTTGTATTCATTTTCTTATTTTTAACATAATTTTTCAAAAAGTAAATTGAATGCCTTTATTCTTTGACAGCATTTTAACTTGATCATCGTATAGCAGCTTTGTTAAATTTCTGTGAAAACACATTCTGATAAGCTGTTTTTTTCTCAGCAAAGCTGCATTAAATGCATAAAATTAATATAATTTGTTAACAAGCCCTGTTTGGTTAATCTAAAAATGACAACCAAAAAATACACTTTTGTTGCCCCTCTTTGGATTCCGTCTTTGAAATGATCCTGTTTTTTAGTGTTCATTCAGATCTGTCTTTGGACTTTTTAAAAGAGCTATAGTTTTCACCCAGCCTTTTGTTCTCTTGCGGTTTCCACAAGTTTGCACTCATTAATCAAAGATGCATGGCTCCTGCTGAGGGCTGAGCTGCATGTTCATCATTTTGGCAGCCGGCTTTCAGTAAGGAACAGTGAAAAGGCTCTTAAGACACAAGCATAAATAAATCTGTTCTTTATATGCAAGCCCTGAAGGTTAATGCTGTATAATTTGATGTTCCCTCTTTGTTTGCTGTGATTGATGTTTTGAAACATGTAAGGCTTGACGGTAGTTCCTTTTTGTAGGTCAGTGTTGACACTTTATGATTGGGTGAGCTGGAGTGGAACGGCACTAGGGAGGTGGATTATTAAGAATGTCAGGGAGATTACTGTGTTTCCCTCATCTTTCTGGCTGGAAATGTTTTATTTCAAACCACAGATGCTTCTCAGATTGAGCCCTGCCTCCTTTGTTAAACAGGCCTTTGTCATCCTATTGATGCAGATGTGTATTTGTTTTCTCTGAATCAGACTTTTAGCTAGCTGCAAGAGAACATGTAGATTTGTCTTTCTCTAGTGTTTTGTCATATCGGTGCATTTACCTGGAAATTTCAGACAAGTTTTTGTCCAGCAGCTGGTTTCACTGCAAACTGCTCTACGACTAAACAAAGACTGCCTCAGCATCTTTTTTTATTGATCTACATGCATTAAAAATCTGGTCACGACTGCTGCAAACAACTCCCATTATTTCTGCAATACCTGTACAGCTGCTGCTATATTGTCAACCTTTCAGTGTTTAGCAATGGTAAAACAAAAAAAGATAAGTTAAGGTAAAATGTTACACATTTCTTTTTAAGTGTAAATGAATTGCTTCTTTTTTAATGTTGGGAATAATAGTTGTTCTTTTTTAGCAATGTATTCTATGTCTACCGGTATGTATTATCTTTAGTATTGAATTTAGTGTGTCAACTTGGAGGTAAACTTTTCTTCTCTACATTCTTACATAAATCTGGGTTAGAAACTGCTACAGGTGTTGCAGTTTTTTACCTAAAGGTTAGTGTAGCCCACTACAATACAGATGTATTCCTTTGATTATTAGTGGGAGGATTCTTTTAGATTTGTTTTTTCTTTTACATTAGAGCTACCGTCTTCATTAGACATCAGCAACTGTAATGCACTGATGGGTTAAACTTTGACGCATGTTGCCTTTCATGTTTTCCAACTTTTAGTAGTTAAATATGCTCAATTTGATAGTTTTCACATGCAGGGTTTCTAATGGGTATAGAACAAACAAATGAGGTGCTCAGCATTCCTTGGAGTCACTTCTATTTGTTTGCTGAGGGTAGTTTTTGTTTATGCCATCATAAATTGATCATTAGAAGACATTTATCACTGGGATGTGAGTGGCTCATTAATATATGATGGAGAATCTGTTTAATAATAATTACATTGGATGATAATCCTGACATTTTCATTCATTGTTCTTTCATTCATTACCAGAGTAATGTTCTGCCCTTGTGACATGTTTGCAAGATCTGCAATATGAAAAACCTGTAATTGGCTAAGGTTTCTCCTGTGTTTACAAAATGAGCTAAGCTATGAAAAGATGCTCGGCTGACAGTCTTAGAAGATTGTTAAAAATAGTGGGGCTACAAAATAGTCTGTGGCATCAAGTTCTTTTTTATATCAGTCATAACACAACACATGATTACAATTAATCATAGTTAAATCCCTCCTAACTTACATTTAGAACCACTCTTCTTGAGCATCTTTATATATCCAGGATACTCTATTTATGCAGGAATATTTACATGATCAGAATTGGCAAATAATTTTATAAAAATTTGATAAGTATTACTAAGATCAAATTCAGAACTATGTTCTTGGTTTTTTTTTTTTTTGTTCTGATTTGGGTTTTTGTCTAATCTCAAAAGTGACCTTTTGCTTGTTTTTGACTTGTTTGACCTGGTGCTTTATCTTCTATAAGTGAGAAGAAACTAACCCAACAAAGGATATCGATATTAGCCAACATGTTTGAAATAAAATAATATTTTGAATATTGACCTAAATTCAAAATAATGCTGCGTTGTGGTGTTTCTCCTTTAGTGAACATCAGACACCTTTCAGGAGATAAATTCTGCTGCTCCTGCTTCCTGTGGCCGGTTTAGCTTTTACCTGCCTTAGCTGTCCTGATATCGGGATCCTCCAGAAGGAGGAAATACGACAAACCAAGCGTTCAGACCATTGGGTGTAATCATCTATGAGAATATGGAAAGACCGGAGTCAGAGAATCAGCAGCAGTCAGGGCAGAGGAGAGCTGGGTGATGGAGGCCAGGACCAGGGTTGGGCAGCCTAATTTTAGACTTTACTCTGTAAATGTCTAGATATTTAGCTTGAGAAAAAATTAAGCCTTCTTTAGCAATGAATGTGTTTTTAACACTTTTTAATAAAACAAAATCTTGTTGCAAATACATTCTGTTATACAATTTCAAATGCATCAATGCTGATTATATCATTTACTCCAATGTGTGTAGGAAAAACAACACTTTACTAGTTTGTAAAACACAATTGATGACTGAAAAAGCGACACCATGCAGAACACCTAATTTTAAGGTTTTATGCAGGCCCAGGATTAAAAATTTGTTAGAGACGGAGCAAAGTCCTGCTATGAAATGACTTTGTGCTGCATTACTCTCAACTCTCATTTTGTGACTGACTAATTAATTTGCATATTTTTTTTAAATTAGCCTTAAGGCTTAAGAGCATGTTTAAATCCCTTGAGGTGGAAGAAACAGTTTAGTTTTGGTCTCTTGGGGATTTCAGGATAAATTGCTTTGAACTTCATAGATTTAGTATGTAAGACTAGAACTGCTTCTTAATTTTGTTTTCAAATTTAGTTAGGTTCACTCCCCTTTCTGTGGCTTTATAGAATTTTTTTTCCCTTCCAAACTGCTTTGAAAAAACAGAAATCTACTGATTGCCATGGCATTGACATGTCGCTTATCAAGGAAGTCATTCACAGTATTCTTGAACCATTTACTTACATTTCTAACAAATCTTTCTCTTGTGGTGTTGTTCCAGACTTGATGAAAGTAGCTAAAAGGATTCCAATTAATAAGGAAATGGTATCAAATGATAGACCAATTTCACTAGTACCACAGTTTTCTAAAATCTCTGAAAAACTGTTTGCAATTAGATTTGATGCCTTTTTAAGCTAATATGGTTAATGGCGTAATAAATGAGCATTGTGATCCAACAATTTCTTTCTCTATTTTAACTAAAAGTTTAAAATTAAAGGACATTGTTTATCTTAAAGTACTAGAAATTGTTTATAGAATTAAACCCAATTTATTTAAAAAAAAATATATACAGAGACTATTTTTTATTACTTTGAACAGCTTAAAGTTGAAACCAATGAACTGAGTGATGAATTAAAATTATGTGCGTTGTCTTTGGTGTTTAAAAAGTAAATGTTTAAATGATTACAAAACACATATTTAAAAGAATTAGATTTACTTGTATCTATTCGTAAAGAATTGTTTTTTTTCTTCCTTGTATCTGTTTACCTTGTTACACTGATCAGCATGACATTGTCTGATACTGTAGGAAAGGCATCAAATAAGCTTCTGCTTATTCCTTTTTTTATTGTTTGTTTGTATTGAATATCATGTTAACAACACAAATGAAAAAACTAAACTAATAAACATGATTAAAATATTAAAGCCCAAGATCATTAATCTGCAAATGGCATTGATGACAAATGCATCAAATGTTCTGTTGTTTGTTGTTGCTTTATATTTGAAACAATGTTTTTATCTGACAAACTGGACACTGAGTTCACTGATATAATCAAGGTTAATAAAAAAAAGAGTGTTTTTTGAGCTACATAAAACCACTTACCTGAATGAGAGCTTTTTCTCTGCACTTTCCAGGGCCAGCACAGGGAGGATCAGTGGCGTCAGCACTTGAACAATTTTGGAGGTGACGTCAAGGTGAATGCTGAGTTGTAAAATGGTAAGAAGTCATTGATATTCTATCTTGGACTCTATAAATTGCTTGGTGGCAGATGGAGTCTCATCCAAGGAAGAAAACTGGCAGTTAGGGAACATTTTTTCTCATGAGCTCTGCTTACTGCAGTGACCTTCTATTGTCCCAGAGATGCCAAGAATGTGAAAAGACAATAAAAATCTGTAAAAAGTTTATGTGGCCAAATGCAAATACAGCATTACTCCTATAAAAATACTTGTTTTTCATACAGAAATGTTTGATTTCTCGTATTTATTGGTTACATCTTCGCTTAAGAAACATTGAAATCCATACTTTGGAGTAAAATATTTTATACAAAAAATGATCTTAGAAGAGCAGTTGAACTCAGAAGATGCTGAACTGCATCGGCTTGCTAAGCTGTTTTCATTAACATTGTTTGACTTAAAATTAACTGAATAGCTTTACTCAGTAGCTTCATAATGAAAATGATGTTTTTGCAAATGACATTAATTTATGTAATGGCTCCTTTCATTAAACAGATATCGCAAATGCAGTTGAGAGAAAATTGAGAAATGCGCTCCGTGTTCTTGACCAGAAACAAAACGGATGAACCTGAGGAAAAATGAAGGGAAGAGAGCAAACTGAGTAAAATGCAAATGACTCCCACACACCAGTTTAATATGTATGTTTCAGTTTGATGGCGGATTATATTAGCAGGTCTCATTGTTATTCATTGACTGGCTTCCTACAGGATAATGAAATCTAAATTCACGGAGGCTGAATAGTCGGAAAGAGTTCTATGGATGGTGCCAAGGGAGAACCATCAAATGCCCACTATAGATGCAGATTATTAATCAAAATGGCACTTGAACATCACATTCATATTCTTTCTTTTCAAACGCAGATTTCTTTTCTCTTTTAAAAAGATTAAATAAAAAAAGTTTGTCAACATTGAGGATCTTAATTTAATTCTCATTTAATTTTTTTGTAGAATGTGTCAATAGAAGAAGAAGATGCTTTAGTAATCTCTGCAGAGAGAAATTCCACATCTGGTTGCTCAATCTTATACACCAGCAAACACACCGAAAAGAAAATAAATGTAGCTAAAAAGGATAAAAACAAATAATTAAACATAATAAAAACATGAGTGTGATGAATAAAAAGGTAAAAATGACAAAAATGGGAATGATAAGCAAAATAAATAAATGTTCTGTCAGCAAAGGCCATTCTAAAACCTTATGGCAGCCGGAAAAAAGGATCTCCTGAAGCTCTCACTGCGACTGCTTCTCTGAGAGGCCTGGGTCATGTGCAGCAGGTTTCCTTTGTCCTTCAGAATGGCCTGCAGCATTCTTTCTGTTTGTCCCTCCACCAAAGCCTTCACAGAAAGAACCTCTTCGCCCACTGACGCACACTTAGCAACAAGTTTTTGTAGGTGATTAGTGTCCCTCACCGTGATGCTGTTGCCCCAGCAAACCACACCATAAAACACCGTACTGACAACGACTGTCTGTTAAAACATTTGAAGGTTCTTGTTACAGACTTTGAATGATTTGAGCCGTCTTTAAAAAAAAAAGTCTGCTCTGACCCTTTTTAAAAGAGGAGTTTGCCTGTATAGACCAGTGGAATTTGTTGTCCAGATGAACGCCGAGGTATTTAAAGGAGGGAACAATCTCATTACCATCAATTTTTACAGGCTGATGGGTCCTTTCCTTCCGGCTAAAATCCAGGATCATCTCCTTTGTCTTAGTTGTGTTTGAAAGGAGTCCATTGCATTTGCTCCAGTTGAAAAAATCAGAGATGACCCTTCTGTATTCCCCCTCATCATTGTCCTTCACACACGCCACAACAGCTGTGTCATCAGAGTACTTCTGTAAGTGGCATCATGTGGACCTATGTGCAACGTCAGCAGTGTACAGAGTGAACAAGAATGGAGAAAGCACTGTTCCCTGTGGAGCTCCATGTTAGTCAGTACCGTATCAGACACAATGTTTCCCAACCTGACAAATTGTTAGACAGCTTTCAGTCCATGAAACACAAATAGAGTCCACATCTAGTACCTCTAGTTTTCTGCTCAGAATTACTGGCTGAATGGTATTAAACACACATGAAAAGTCAAAGAACATGATTCACACATAACAACCAGGACAGTCTAAGAATGACTGAACTGTGTGAAGCATGTACAAAACTGCGTCCTCCACCCCAAAGTTTTCTTGGTAAATGGTAAACGATAAACGAACTGAGTGGCTCCAGAGCCTGCTGTAGTTGTGGCATGAGCAACCATAATATGAGCCTTTACCAGCCTTAAAATCCTCCTCCTTTAAGTTTAAAAGATCTTGAATATTGTTTGTGAGTCAGGGCTTGTTGGGGAAACGGCTAACAGTATGAACCGGCACTGCAATATCCGTGCAGAAATTTTTATAACCCATGATTCTATCAACTGCCCGTCCAGGTCACTGTCAAAGCCCTCCAGTAAAATACTCCAATCAGTAGAATGAAAGCAGTCTCTCAGAGCTTCATTAGCCTCAGGGGAAAACTTTCTAAGTGATTTGTAGGTTGAAGGGAGTCTCATCACAATGGGTTTGTGGAGTGGAGAGTAGGATGTTCATACTACTACTACTTTAGCCTGGTGTTATGAAAGTTAAAGGTATATTTGTAAAGTGCAAAAAAACATTTCATTCCAAATTGTCCATAAGAAGAGTTTTACTTAGAGATTCTAAGTTTTCTGTGTACAAATGGACAGGTTTGCAAAGGAAACTAAACTATTAGATGAGTTGGATGTGGAAACATTTTGTCTTTTTTGTTGCAAAAACTAGAGACCTGTTCCTGTGTGAGCTCATAACTAACCTCAGGGATGCAAAACTACACAAGTTACACTTCACTCTTGACGATTTGAACACGACTTCCTGTTCAGCAGCTCAAAATTACTCCAACGTCCATAGTGAGTTTTGCTTAATTAATATGATTTCATATTTATACCTGGGAGCTGCTGTACCTCCACATATCGACCTGTGGGCACCGCTGTAACAAGGGTGAAGAAAACACCACTGCCTATTGATAGATTGGATGAACATTTTAGCCATGATTGTTTTAAAAATACACGACTACAATGAGATGTTCACCCTTTTTAGGAAAATTGTTTTTTTCACATAGCAGCCTGTTGCAAGGTTAGAACTGGGAACAATCCCATCTTTTATAATTGTGACCTTCATTCCGGACAGTGCTTGTGTTCACGGCACGCAGCTGCTTGAATGTAAGCAGCATCAATAAAGCACTGGACATATGGATACTGTCGCCTTGAAAGAGACACTTGGGATCTTTTTTTATTGCCTCTATCTACCACACTGAAACCCTGCTATCTTTTCTGTGTGATTTACGTCGCACTCTTTAAAGAGCGAAAGAGAAGAACTGGAAATAGATCCAATCTGTCATTGACATGTTTACCTGATCCAGCTTTTGGAATTACCTTTTGTTGTGTTGACAGTTGGCATAAAGTAAAATGCTCTTATCCTACTTAAAAGCTGTTTTTCCTTTCTTTCACATGTGTTCTGAAAAAAAAATACAAGTCCTCTGGTGAATTATTACAAACTTTCTGCATATAAAGGGCAGTTACAAAACACAAAAGTAACAGGAAACAAAGGTATTCGTTTCTTTAAAGTACACAGTCAGGAAATATCATTTTATAGTCACTTTTCTAAAATGTTGTGTTGCAGAACACGTTGACTGTTTCCAGAATACTTGACAAAACTTTATTTTTTTAATGAAAAATACTCCCCAGCTGTAACATCCAATATAACCAGTTTAGGACACTTGAAAACAACCAGATACTCATTTGTCAAATATCTCAGTTTAATTCTACTGGATTTGCACTCTGATAGTAATATATATTTTGAGTTATTTCTGAAGTCATTTGACTAATTCTAATAAAAAAAAAATAAAAGTCTTGTTGATGCTGTGTTTTTAAGGATATATTTGGAAATATTAAGCACCAGTGTTGAATTTCCTTTGGCCTGTACCTTTGCCATAAGGACATGTAGTCTGCATAGGCTTGACCACAGGGATCTTGTTAAAAAGCAAAAACTTGATATAAGTGCCATCATCTGTCTGCTGACTTTTTGTTCACTGATCAAGTTTTATTGACTATTTAATAAAACTGTTCAAAGCAGGATGTGAAAGATGTGAATATTGAAACTTTAGACTCCAATTCTACAATTAAAACACCCAAAACATAAACATGGCGGCAAAATCAACAGAGATCATCACGACTTAAGTTATCAGCCATGATTTTGGCAAGCTTAAACAATATTGCTTTAATTGTCCCACTTCTGTTTTCTCCTGAACCTTTTCTAACTTGTTGACTTATTTATTATTTGACAGATATGGAGTCTGAAGAGCATCTAGTGCCTCCCACCTCAGCCGTCTCTCATAAACTCACATGTTCAAGCAGCTTCTCCGCCGCTCCACCCCAAAACCTCCCCATGCAGCACAGCTTACCGACTGAAGAAAGCATCCCTTCTGCCATCTGTGGTAAAACTAAATGAATGGAAAAAAAGACATACACGAACAAATATGATGCAATAATTAGTTTTTTTGGGTCAATGTGAATCACGTAGATATATTTATCAATCTTAATTTTTACATTTTTTACTGAAATATCCACATTTTGTTTGGCACTTAATAACCCATTTAATTTTAGTCACCAAATGCTTTAAAAATATGAGATGATGAATTAAAGATGCTTCTCTTCGCCCTGTACAGTTTTATACCATCCTAATAAGAAAGAGAATGAATGAATACATTCTGTCTGTTTAAAAACCCACACAAGTCCTTGAGGATTTCTCCTGACAACCTTTTTGCTCTAGTCTATCTCTGGTGAAATGACACGCCTGTCAGCTTCACGCTGTGCCTGCAGCCACCAGCTTCCCTCAGTCTGGTGAAATTTAATTGTGGTCTGGCCAAACCCATTATGCACCGAGCAGCAGTGATGCGTAAACTGTCAGATTATCCCTGACCACAAAGATTATGTGCAAATTTACACACCATAGGCTGTCATTTTTTTGTTTTCTTAAAACGTCAGTAGAACAGCATTAAACATGTAAAAAATCATTTTCTTCACACTCCTTTTTATTGGACAGAAAATGTAATGTCTAAAGCAACTTTGAACGACTTTAGTAGCACCATTTTTTATAATTAGAGAGGAAACAAAGGTAGTTCAAAGATTTCTTAGGAAGTTTGAATGAGATGGAAATATTTCAGTGATTCAGCTGATGAATGAAAAGTCAAAAGCCTTCACCTTTTGAATATTGAGTTTGTCCTCTTTTTCCCTTTTGTTAAAATTAAGTATAATATAGTTTAAAAAAAACACAAGCATGTTTTCTACTGCTTTTATTTATCCTAACCTGCCTGCAGACTTTCACCTGGAAATTCACATTTTACTACAAGAAATTGTGTGATTATTGTCAAGCAGTCAGAGGCTGTGTGTTTCTAAGAACTGGTTTATACATTTTATAACAGACTGTCCATATTTTCTAGGTGAGTTAATACAGAAGAAGAATCTTGAACGTTTAAAGACGAGCAGCAGTTTTGGGCTCCTCTCATCAAGTTCTGGTCACTCTGACTTCGGGGGCCTTGGAAGTTTGCATTTACCTGCCCTGGCTGCTCACTTAGAATTTGGTACATTTAAAAGTAAGAAACTTTCAGTAATTTTTTAATATAAATACTTTATTCATCAAACTGTTGGTAGAAATAGAAAACAAATGACTAGTGCATTTTTTTGTCTTGAAATTGTAAGTAATTTATAGTTTTAAATAATGTAGCAGCTTGTTGTATGATACTTTGAAAATCTTGGTTGTTTATACCTCTATGTGTATTTGTGTATCTTATCTATGTGCACTCAGACTGGTGGCAGCTGACAGCAGCAAACACTAATGAAGCAGCAACAGCCTTTTTGTCCCCATTTCTGGGTCTGCAACCTGTTTTTGTATCCACCTTTGACAAGCTCCGTCCTGTTGCTTTACAACCACACCCCTCAGGTATGTTCCTTTTTCTTTTCTAATTTTTGTAAATCTCAAAAAAACACGTCAAAAAGTTTGTGCTCTAAAAGGAAAACAACAAAAACTGTTGGTAAAAAAACAAACAAAGCCAGAATGCCCTTTTTTGTTGACCGTTTTTGTGTTGTTTTGCACTTTAAATCTCTGTATTCCTCACTAAATATGTTTATAAAATCGTTTTCCTCAGGTAAACGGAAGAGGACAGAAACTTGCTTACCTACTGTGAACCCAGCTGTTCATTTTACCTCATCAGCAGAAATACTAAATAAGAAAAAAGCTAAAGCCAATGAACGACTGAGCCTCCATAAGCAAGTACACTGGAAAACCATTCATAAACCAAAAGAACAGGTTCATGTTTGTTCAGTCTTGTTTTTTATACATACGTGCTTAAATGTTACTGACCTTTTCCTGCTTTGCTTGTTTTACTGCTCTCTTTTGATTGCAAGCTTTTACAAAGACTCCCAGCGTGTGTCAGTCGCTGCCAGTCAGGGTCCCTGACAGACAATTCCACTGATGCTGAGGACAGCAGCAGCAGTGAGCCAGACGACGTAGAGGGGGAGGAGGACGATCAGAGTAGTGACAGCGAGGACTCTGTCTCCGAACACGAGACTCCAGTCCAAAGGAAAGTTGAGGTAACGTAACATAACGTAGAATATCCACCAGATTATTTAGGGGCTGAAATGTCAGCTGGATCTGTGGTTGTACTCTTAAGAGAATGGGGAAAAATTCACTAGTAATAAAAATATTGATGTTACAAGACTTGAAAAAGGAAATTGTGTCATTGATGGTGGGTGTTTTTGTTAACTGACGGAGCCAACATAAGAAGCCGACTTTCTGCCTTCTCATTGGTTTATTTGTCTGCCTCCTCAGTTGCTGACACACAGCACTAACAAGGAGAGAAGAAAGAGACTCTGTTCTGTGGATGGAAATGCTGCATGGCAAAACCTTCATCCCCGTGTTCATCATCCCCACCATGATTCTGCTGCCGATCGGCCTCAGTCCACAGCTCGTGGTGCAGAGGTGCAAGACCAGCAGTACGTCAGCGTCATTCAGATGCCAGGACCCACAGTCGGCTCTTTACCACAAACCCAAAAGGAGATTAGTTCACTTCTTTACAATTCTCCACCCATTCCAGCTTCTGTCATATCTAAACACTATGCAGGTCTTCATTCAGGGAAGACGCTTACTCCATCATCCTCAGCAAGACAAAGCTCTGCCTCTTCCTCATCTTCTACGAAAACCTTCATTCTCAGTTCAGCAAGCCAACCCTCCTCACATCCACCTATTAGTTCACCCAAAGCCCTCTCCCAGTCTTCTTTAGCAAAACAGATAACTCTTTTAACCTCAAAGGAACCCAAACGGAAACCTGGAAGTGTTGATCGCTTGAATAAAGTCTGTAAACGCTCATCACCGATGAACATCAGAAAACAAAAACTGGTGGGTTATGTTGCCGTTTTTTGTTTTCTCTTGTCAAAAGCCTCAGCATGTCTCCACAGCTGAAGATAGAAGCTTTGCTCTTGTTTTTGGGGCTTTCATTGTTATTAACTAGTGTCTGCCGCTTATATGATTTAAAGTGACAATGTGGTTATCTCTGCATGAAAATACTTCACAACAATGACAAGCAATTAGCTCTGTTGTAAGGAGAAAGACTCTGGGCTCTTACAAAATTCAATTATTGTTATCATTCAACTACAATGAATGGAGCAACTAATAACAAAAAGGTTTTATTCTTATATTGGCTTCAATTGCCAGAGTTGAACAAAAGCTTGGCATAAAAGATGACAGCTAGTTTTCATCTTAGTGACACTAAGCCCAGCAGTTTGAAAGCACACTTTCATAACGACGTTCTCGTCTTCATTGCAAATAACAGCCTTCAATCTGCGTTTTCATTGTCTTCATTTGTGCTGCAGCTCGAGTTTCCTTCATTTACAGTAATATCATTTGAGTGACAATTTTGTCTAATTGCTTCTTTCCACTGTCCTGTGATTCATGAAGCGACTCTGTTTACAGCCATCTAACAAGCAGACTTCCTGTGTTCCAATTAAGAGCCAGTTCTGGTATGAACGTTTCTCATCCACTTTCTTGTTTTTGTTTGCAGACACTATGTCACATATATTTTCCAAATATTTATCATTTTCTAAACCCAACAGTGACTCAGAGCTGTTCCTAAACCCACATGGATGGATGCAGTATGATGTCCAAGATGCTCCTTTGGCTCTGATCAAAAAAGCCAGCAGCCAGAGCAACACCCCCAGCAGCCTTCACCCCCCTGTCATGAACCTAGACACTCGACACAGAGATATGTTGGACACTTCATCGTTGAAACCCGCCATCTCAACACTTCCACCACAATCCCAGAAGACTATAGTGGCTCTGAGTGGAGAGAAAACCGTCACTGAAATCAACTCATCCAGTTCACCTTTAAACTTGAGCAGAAATACTAAACCATGTTTTCACTGCAGAAGAAATTCTTTAGGAGACAATGAGGATGACGATGATTCTGAGAATAGCGTTTCAGGTAAGAAGGGTTTTTGTCCTTTTATTTAATTTTAGAAGAAATGGATTAACATCTCATTGTGATTCCCAAAAAATAAATGTGTTCTTGATAACTGTGTTTCTAAGCAGCATTTTATTCACTGGAAGAAATGTCCTTCTCCAAACAATCTAAAAACTATGGAAAGCACAATGTTTTTCCCTAGTTATAAGTAAAAAAATCTGCCAATGTATCTTGTAGTCTTTATAAGATTTCTTAAAATTAGTTGAGATGTCCTGCCCCTTTAAGACTAAATTTAATCTTGAAATGATAAGTAAACACTCCTATTTTGGCATGTTACTCTGGTAATTGAAAATATTGTCACTTAAAATAAGCATGTTTTGGGCAAAAAAGTATATTTGTGAATTTTAAGTATATCATATTTTAAGAACTACAATAGTCCAACTATTTGTATCCTTACTAGATCATCTTAAAGTAAAAAAAATGCTAAATTTAGGATACATTTGTCTTAAAATTACAGAGTACAATAAAAGTTTCCACTTTCCCTAAATCAAGCAAGTCTGTTTCTTGAAACAAGACCACGCACTATTAAAAATAAAACTTTTTCTTAAAAAATGTAATGTAAAATAAAAAAAAACAAATTTCTTTAGAGATCCTGCTTTAGAGTAAGATGTTTTCAAGATCTAATGTCTCAACAAGAAACTCAAGATTTAATGTCTTAAACCAAGTCTTTAGATCTTACCAAAAAGTTACTTTTTGTGGTTTTGGAGTGTTGAACTGTCCCTGACACTCTCTGAACATCTTTGAACCCTCAGAGAGCAATCCTGACGGTGTTTCTGAAGGATCAGAGGAAGAGGTCAAGGAAGGAAAAGAGACAGGAATGGAGACTAGTGCTGCTGGGACTCTGCTGAAACCATATGATGCTTCATTCTCTAGTCGTGGAGATATGTTAAACCCTTCAGTTTGCTACTTATCCCTAAACAAGACGATTATAAAGTCTATAATTTTGCAAAGTAGTAACTCTTTTAAATCCATCACAACCACTGGAGTCTTGAAACAACAAAGCGCTCCACCTCTCACCTTTGCAACAACAAAAGGTAGAAGATTTTCTTTATTAAGTTTAAGTTTAAGCAAGTGTTCTTAAAGTATTATTTCTTTTCTATTGAAAAACTGAGTTTCCAGAAAATATCAAATCAGAAATAATTTGATTTGAAAAATACAAAAGAAGCTTACAGAGTCTAACTTAAAAATAAACTGTTTTTTCAAGGAACTCTCATTTTAATTTGCTTTTGTACAAACAAAATATTAAAATTCAAAATGGCACCAATTCAGGACTCTCCAAGTACTTGCTAAATTGTTGTGATTAATGATTATTAACAAGTGTTGCCATTTTTTTTTCATCATTCTCTCCATATGTTTCTGTATTCACTCCATTAAAAAAAAAAAAAAAAAAAAAAAAACTTTTTACTATAAAAAATTGAATTAAGACATTTCAATGAATAAAGCAAGCATTCATAATTGGGTCAAAAATCTGTTTTTCTCAGCATTTTTAAAGATGACAGCACTTCCTGATATACATAGATATATTTATTTCTGGTAGACATTTTTATAATCTTGTTGATTTGGATAAGAAGATCACTGATTTGTTTTTTTAAGGATCTGGGATGAAGAAGCGCGTCACAGATGAGAGAACTCTGCAACTGCCACTCGAGTTTGGGTGAGAAATGATACGTTCACATAACCAACGCTTAAAGTTATAGGGTAAAAAGTCTTTGTGAAGTCTTCAGAGATTTAAAGGACCAAAGTTAATGTGTTTGTCATATATTTATGCATTTGTATTCAAGGAAAAATAGTTTACGTTTAGAACAATAAGGCAAAAAATACATGAAGGTAAAAACTGTTAAAGGCCTCAAGTTTAGTTATTGGAGTGAGTACTTCAGAGAGGTTCAGCACTAGTGGCTTTCTATCTTCAAACTGCAGCTAAATGAGAAAAAAAATCATTTTTCAATGAAGTTTTTATTTCAAAGTTTTAAAGGCAGTCAAATTCACAAGTTTGTGTTTATTTTACGATGTTCTGTCTGTAATGACAGCCACTTTTTACGACCAAGTCCCCATCTGTTCTTTCAAGAAGTCACAACTGCCGTCAAAGCCATCTGTGATTCTTCAAAAGGGATCATTGTAGCTGGAAAAGCTACATGTTTTTCAGCAAACGTTTGTTTTGTATTAAAGGTGTTGTGTTTGGTTGTTCCTGTTCTCGTTGAGGTGGAGGAGAGAGACCCGGATCAGGGCTGTGGCAGGGCATCTGCTGGGAGAGGTGGCTTACATCGCTCCCTGTGGAAGGAGGCTGCGTCAGTACTCTGACATTATGAAGGTAAAACTAGCAAAAACCAACTTTTCTTTAAAAATAATGTACGTTTAGTCCCTAAATGTAGAACTCATCACCTGCTTTGTGAAGTTTAGTATTTGATCAGTCCGTGTGTATTCATTGCTCTCTTCACAGTACTTAATCAGATATGGGATAACGAAAATTTCACGGGAGCATTTCAGCTTGAGTTCCAAAGTTAAAGTTGGTAACTTCTATGAAGCCAGAGACGGACCACAGGTGAACACTTATGCTTAAGTTATGTTTTAACTTTTTAGTAATCCTAAAAACTCTTGTCTTTCTAGAAATTTGGGGCATTGTTGTAGGTACTACAATTTTTCTTAGAAACACAATAATATTCCTGGGTGTGATAGTAACTTTTGTATAATAGGTTTTGTTTTTTTTCTTTTTGCCAGAGCGCCTCTATGAATACTTGTTTTCAAATCAGTTAGATAAACCTTTTTTTTTTTTTTCAAACACAGATTGTAGTTTGTTCCTTTCTTATGCGTTTAAATCTTCTTCCCCCTGCCTACAACAATCCAGGGTTTGCAGTGGGTTTTGTTGGCTGACAGTGAGATTGCTCCTGCTATCGCGGCGATGAAAGGAAGGCGGAGACGCGGGGCAAAGTCAGAGCACCAGCTGCAAGGTGATGGTTCTGTGGCCAAAAATCCACATCCGGAAAAAGTTGCTGACAGCAAAATCCAAAGTGTCGGCGATGCCAGGTTATTCCGGAACATAGAAGCTCAAGGTCAGTTTGTATCGGCTTACATGAAACACAGCAGTTACAGCTTTACATTTTGGATTATAGATTACTGACTGTGTGTGTTTGTACTGAACACTACTGAGATGCTTTAAACAAACTCATTTGAATTTGTTCATTCATTTTAATGTAGTGTTGTGTTGTTCATTTTGTTGCAGAAATTGCTCGACAGGCAGCTCAAATCAAAATGTTGAGAAAATTTGAGAAACAGGCCATGAGACAAGCAGCCAAAGAAGCAAAGAAGCAACAAGGTAAACAGCAGCTGCCTTTAAACACTCACATTAAAAACATAGGTTATACATTCGTAACTTTTTTTTTTGCAATTTACAGCAATAATGGCTGCAGAGGAGAGGCGGAAGAAGAGGGAGGAGCTAAAAATTCTTAAACAGCAAGCAAGTATTGTTTTTTTTTCTATCCCGATACTTGACTATCTGCTGCAGTTTATCAATCACTGAAGCATGAAGGTCATCATTTTTTTACTTCTTCAAGAAAGTAACATGCCTGACTGAACAGTTCTTATATTTGACCCTCATTCTTTCAATCCTATCGCCAGGAAAAGATCAAGCGCATTCAGCAGATTCGTACAGAGAAAGAACTCCGTGCACAGCGAATCCTCGAGGTTTGTCCAAAAAGTTTTCTGCAGAAACTATTTTACAGCACTCCAACATTGATGAATTTCAAAATATGACCTAACCAAAGTCTATTCCTCTTTTAATATGGGCCTATTTTAATCAGTAAATGTCACCAATGCTTAATTGGTTTCTTGCTTAAGTGCCACTGAATATGGACATTTTTTAGACCTTCTTGGAGCTGAAAAAAATAGTTTCATTAAGTATGAGGAGGCTGTGAGTTTACTGTGATGAAGAGGAGCGCCCGCTAACACAAGGGGAGGATTATCATGAATTAAATTTCAGACAGTGCCTCACGAGTTGTTCATAACAGGATTCGATTGGGGTCGTAATTGCTGATTGAATTTATTCTAAATTCTCGCTGCTTCTTGGTGTTTCACTAAAACCTTTTTACCTTTCAGTGATGATTGGGAGTAAACAATGATCTTATTTCCAGAAGACTTTAGTGAATCTCTTACTCCATGCATCCAAATTATTTTATAAAAATCACCTGTTAAAAATCTGCATTTTTATGTGTTCTCTTTTTAACAATACCAAGAAAAAACTGTATTTGTTTGATGAAAAACTTTCTGGTGTTTCCTGCAACATAATTCCTAGCTGGGATTAAAAAAAGGTTTTTGATTTCTTTTCTCGCATAAATCAGGAAAAAAGAAAGAAAAAAGAAGCAGCTGCTAATGCCAGAATACTTAAAGCTGAGAAACACAAAAAGGTGAGATGTCCCTGTTCAGATAAATCTGATTTCATTAATCCAGTAGTCTATAACTTACTGTCAGTCTTAAAAACTTTAGACATTTGATACTGCCATGCATTTTTATTTCTATTATAAGCTTTAATTTTCATTTCTTTAGGAGAAGCAGATGCAAAAACTTCAAGCCATCATTCAAAAGCAGCAGGTTGGTAACCCCCCCCTTCAATTATTTCTGACCAAAACATTTTCAGGATAATTATAATTTTTTTTACCTTATCAATAATGTGGGAATTCTTTCTACCAGGAGCTGGAGAGGCATAAACTAGATATGGTATGAGTATGTTTGCTTCTGCTCAGACATGCACATGTGCTGTGATAAATAGCTGATGTAGGAGCTATGGCTGTCTTAACCTTCCTTTGCATGCACTGTGCTCTGCATTTGTTTGTCATCAGCCACCTCATCTCACTTCATCTAGTAACTAAGGAGACATCATCAAATATTAACATGAATTCAGTTTTACTCCTCGGCTGCATTTAGTTGTATTTTGTGCTGTTTGTTTTGCATAATCTCACTCAGTCTGTCTTTACATTTAACTGCAAAATATGCATATTTTTTAAAATATTGTTTGTTGTGTTACAGAAATCTGTATTTTCTTTGTGGTTGGAACTGTGTTTGCATTCTGGCAGGAGAGGGAAAGACGCCAACAGCACATGGTCATCATGAAAGCTTTGGAAGCCCAGAGAAGATCAGAGGTGAGGAACGTCTCCTTGTTTTCAAGACCCACTACGATCGAGTTTTTGGTGCTTTTAACACATTCTAAATAACATATATAATGACAAATAAAGACAATTGGGAATAAATCGCTGTTTCTGAATATTTCTTTATTCAAATTGTGGTGAATCAGGAGCAGATGAAAAAATGCAGTTTGAAAATGCTTGTAGTTGTAAAATACAAACTACAATAATCAGCCCACAAGCTCCCTGCTCCACTCCATTCCAACGCACTCCCTCGTAGACAAATAAGTCCATTAGCATCTTTGTTTTCCTCATCCGAGCTGGCGTCTGGCTCAAAACTGTACAGCTGGATAGCTCCAATATAGCTTGCCATTTTTGTTGCACCAGTATTGTCAGGTTGGGGGGTGTGAGGGGCTGTACAGTAGCAGAAGAGCACATAAAAAGATGGACGATGGGAAATGGGGGCAAGCTTACGCCACCCCAACAGTCCCGCCCACAACTCAGAAGCAAATTTCTGATGAACTCCTGTCGTTCAGGAGAAACTATGTCCTAGAAAACGACAGGATTTTTTTAAAATTTTGAATAAAAACGGCACAATCATATTTAAAAGACCACTGGGATCAGGTGGAGCTCAGAGATGTGTGTACAGTGTGTGCAAATGTCGGTTTAAAAACATTTTTTTACTTAAGTAATATAGTTTAAACGGCATTTGAAGAATTGATAAGCTAGTTGAAGAGGACAGTAAGATGGATTTACTATCTGTCAGTTATAATAATTGTTGGTAAATATTTTTTTGTCATAGGAAAAGGAGTGGCTAAAAAAAACAAAGCTGAACGAGAAACTGTTAAAAAGGGAAAGGAAACTGGAACATCGAAGAATGGAAGTGGAAAAGGCAAAAGAGCTGAAGAAGCCAAAAGAGGACATGTGTTTAGCAGATCACAAGGTATTTACAGGTTTTAATGGGACCTTATTATGTGACTAAATTTGTCTGTAAACTTCAAAAGGAGACACTTGCACTAAAAACTTCAGTGGATTTAAAAAAAGACTGTAGACAGTGCCACCCAGTGGTTACTTTGATAATTATTACTACATATTTGCAGCAGATAAATGCAAAGAAAGTTATAAATCTTCCTGAAGTAAGGGCGTCTTAACTTTGATGTGTAAAATCCTAATGCATTTCTGTAGACAATTTCACATTAAACGCTTCGTCACATGATTGATTTCTCTCCAGCCTCTCCCAGAGTTGTCCTGTATTCCTGGTCTGGTTTTACCTGGCAGAACTGTCTCTGACTGCCTGATGGTTTTACACTTTCTATGCAACTTTGGCGAAGTCCTGGGACTGCGTTTGGATTCAGGCATGCTCACTATCGGAAACCTTCAAGAGGGGCTTCTTAATATCGGGAACAATATGCACGTGGTGCAGGACCTACTGGTCAGCCTGGTCTCTGCTGCCGTGTGTGACCCGGGTATACCTGCAGGGCACAAGGTGAGTCTGTGGTTGTTGTTCTGCTGGGAGTTTTGACACATGTTCATGTATTTGACGAAGCCTTGAGTTTCTACATTTATGTGTATCTGGGTTTAAACAGAAAAAAAGCCGCTCAATGAAAACTAACTGTTGTGCTTTAACTTGCTTTTGCTAAAACTTTCCCATCTCCCTATTAGAAATCAAAAGGTTAAAGAAAAATAAAAAAAAGAATGCTCAAACATTGCTTATGTTCCTTGAAAGAATGTAACATTTAATGTGTGACAGATTAAAGTGAATGAATGAATAACTTTTATACATATAGCACCCAACAACACCATCAGTGCTTTACATTAAAGACCCACTCCAAGGAAAATTGTTTTTGGTGGTTTTAACATGTTCTTGTAGCATTTTTCTAATAATTGAGAACATATATAAAGAAAACTAATCTTCAAATTGTGTTTCTTTATTCAAATCATGGTGAATCAGGAGCAGACGAAAAAATGTTTGAAAAAGAGATTAGAGATTTTTCAAATCTCTAAAGTGCCATCAGGAGGAAACGAATATTTGAAAATATATTTGTGTCTCAGATACTTTCACTCACTTACTGCTCAGAGGAAGCTTATGGTACAAAGTGTTTGTTTATTTTTAAAACTTCTCTTTTCATTTTTTTCCCCATTTTTGTTAAGTGTAAAACCATACTGGGAGAACATCTGTCTGATGTTCAGATCAACAGGGACAATGTGTCTGAGATCCTGCAGATCTTCATGGAGAGCCACAGTGATCAGGCCGATGTGGCGGCACTCGCTGACAGTCTGAAGACAAGGGCGTTTCAGGCTCACACTCCACAACAGAAGGCCCTTATCTTAGCTTTTCTGGTCAATGAACTCTGCTGCAGTAAGGCTGTGATCAGGTGAGGGCCCTCACGTCTTCTGAAACTCAGTCTGTCTGCCTTTTTCTCTCATCAACCAGTATCTAACAGATACTGTGCTGTCTGTATTATCTCATATAGTGAACTGTAAGTAGGTTGCTGTAATTGAAACTAATTTCCAATGTTGTCAGTGAGATCCACAAAAAAATGGATTTCATAGCCAATCTGAGGAAGGAAAAGTGGATCATTGAAGAAAAGCTTCGCAAGTGAGTCAATGTGGGGTTCACTGACTTTATCAGATTTTACGTTTTCTATTTGAATGAAGAACTACCAGCAGCCTCTTGCTTTCACAGACTTAGAAACAGCAACACTAAAACTACAGGACTAAAGCCCAGCAGTGCAGGAGGAGAGCGAAGTCACGTTGTTAACGGCCACTCTGTCAAAAACAACAAAATAAAAGACGCTGAGGAAGAGGAGGATGAGGGCAATGACAGTGAAGACCAAGGAGACAATGATGAAGAAATAGTATCAGAGGTAAGTGAAGAGAAAGGAAGAGATTTATAAAAATGACGTTACCACAATTGATAATGATTTTTCCTTCATGATCAATTTTCAAATGGTTGGGGTGAAATAAAAAAGGGACGCATCCAAACGTCACTACTAAATCAGAGTCCTTGATTGGTCAAAGTTTAACTGGTTTAACTTTAGTACGTAGAGCCTGAAAATAGTCGTAGAAACTTGCAAAGCGATGCATGACTGCGGGAGTTTTGGGCGCCGAAGCGACCACTTTTCATTGAAAGTGGTCACTTGAACGCATGTTGCCAAGGGCAGCGTGAATGTAGCTCAGACCTGTAGAGAACACTGAAAAAAACTAACTGAGAAATACTTGCATCTAAATGACAAAACTTTGATGAGAAGTCCCAAATTCCCATGAAAAGTCCCATTAAATTTGTGTTTTGGGTGTTTTTAACATCTTCAAGTGGCCTTTTTCTGATGATGGAGGACATATATAAAGAAAATTAAACTCTTTTCTTATTCAAACTCTTGTGCATCAGAGGCAGAAAGAAAAACAACACAGGTTTGGGGATTTTTGCTAAAAACGGCAAAATCATAATTAAAAGACCACCGGGAATGCTTTGAAAATAGGTCAAAGGATGATCGAAGTGGGTCTTTAAAGATTGTTTTCTGTCCCTTTGTAGCTCCACAGGGAAATCAGACAGAAGTTGTTTGACTCTTCTAACTCACTGCATTCAACAATGATTGGCCAGGATCGATACAAAAGGCGCTACTGGATCCTTCCGCAGTGTGGTGGCATTTTTGTCGAAGGAATTAAGAATGGTGAGGGTAAATACCAAAAGGGATACAAAAATAGTTTTTTTTGTCTAAAGCAATTGCAATTCTTATGTTTTCAGACCAGGAGGAGGCAGAGAAGAAAGGAGGAATCCAAACTGATGCTCAACCAGACACCGTCAGAGTAAAGGATGAGCCATTCATCCCTGATCCCACTTCAGACATTTACAAACAAAAGTCAGAGTTTGAGAACAAAGACGTTTTTCTCCAAAAATCAGAAAAATTCCCATGCAAACTTTCCAAACTTCACGATTCAGATGTCAGTGGTCAAAGCAGTCATTCTCCTGAAGCTCCTGCATTTTCGTCACATCCCGCCTCCCAGATGTACGACCCACCTCTGCTCAGCCCTGCACAGCTCCAGAACTTTAACTGGATGAGCCATAGCCCTCCATTCATCCTTCCTAATGACCAGCTGTCCAAAATATCGACGGAAAAAAGCAGCGGGTGGTTTAGCGTCCTGCCTCGCTGTCCGTGTGACGCCTTCTCTGTGACGTCTGACTCCTATTCATCAGCCTCTTCCTCTCCAGAACCCACCAGGACCACAGTCTTCCCTTTACTTTACCCCCCAGCAACAGACACTGCAATCAATAACGTCAAATCCCCCGTGCCTCAGGTTGGTGCACAGCAAGAACTGGATCTTCTCTCTGCTGTAAACAGGATTATTTACTACCCGATATGTTTCAGGGAGGGCTGCACGGTGGCGCAGTGGTTAGCGCTCCTGCCTCACAGCAAGAAGGTTCCCGGTTCAAGTACTGGCTGGGGGACCTTTCTGTGTGGAGTTTGCATGTTCTCCCCGTGCATGCCCGGGTTTTCTCCGGGTACTCCGGCTTCCTCCCACCGTCCAAAAATATGCTTCATAGGTTAATTGGTTGCTCTAAATTGTCCGTAGGTGTACATGTGAGTGTGCATGGGTGTGTGTTTGTGGCCCCTGCGACAGACTGGCAACCAGTCCAGGGGTGTACCCTGCCTTCGCCCATGAGTAGCCGGGTTAGGCTCCGGCAACCCCGTGACCCCGAAAGGGATAAAGCGGATTGGAAAATGAATGAATGTTTCAGGGAAAAAGATACCACTCAAATGTTAGGACTCTTACATGAGAACTTGTGAAAGAATTTCTTGATGTTAATGTTTTCAATGTGGTATGGAATCAAAGTGATTATAATATGAATGAAATATATGTTTTACTCCTCCCAGCAAGTCAAGTCTGACATTCATCACGGGGCAATGACACTCTCTGATGAGTTCAGTTTTACAGCAAGTCCCAGCCTGTCCTGCTCTGGCGCTTTTCTGCCCTCCCCGCCCGTAGAGGTCGATGGAGACCAAACCCCCAACCCAGAGCTGCCGAGAAACCAGCCAGAAGAGGCGACAGGGAGTCGGGACCACCCCTGTCCTCAGCCTATCCCAGAAGGTAAGATTAAAATACAAATGTAGGATAGTTTTTTCTGAGGGAGTGAAATTTATCAGCTTCTCCTTCATTTTACTTTTAAAAAAGGTTTTTTTCAATTGTAGCTGTTCGATCTGTGTGTGCCGGCAGAGATGCTGCATGGATGGTGGAAAGTGTCAGACTTGGAGGGTCTGCTGAAGAGCCTCCACAGCCGTGGCATCAGAGAAAGAAGTCTGCAAAAACAGATCCAAAAACACAAGGAACATCTGAGCCGGCTGGGTGTCAACACCACTGATGGTTTGTCCACAATTTCAGGGTTCTTTAGTGGTATCGAATAAATTACATAAGTGGTGATACTAGCAATAAACAGATTTAAAACTGTGGATGAAAAGTGATTCAAAGTGTCTTTTGGGTCAGGACTTGAAGGCGTGGAGCCTGGAAAGTCTAACTTCTATAAGAGGATAATAGAAAACTGGAGTGTGGAGCAGAAGGCCATGGAGGTGGATGTCTCTCTGCTGCAACAGGTCAAAGCTCTGGAAAGAGGAGTCCTCTCTGCTGACTTTCAGGTTCAGATGCATCACCTCTTATTTACAGTGGGGATCGAACGTTTGGGCACCCCAGGTAAAATGTTATAATATTGTGCATAAAGAACCCATGGAAAGATTGAAAAATCATTAAAAGACATCAGTTACAGATAAGAAATTATTTTAATATGTCAAAAAAGGCTTTATTTATTTTATTAACAAAATAATGGCGTGCGAAAAAGTTTGTTTGTCTCACCTGTAAACTGATGCCTTTTAATGATTTTTCAATCTTTCCTTGAATTCTTAATGCACAATAATATAACATTTTACCTGAAGTGCCCAAACTTTCGATCCCCACTGTAGGATTTTTTTTTATGGTGGCCCCTAAAGTGAAAATCTACATAAGTTTCAGGAGAATCTGCAAAAGTAAACTTTTGGATTTCCTTAGCAACACAGGTTATTTTCTAACCACACCCACATTGCTTAAATGTTTATATCCTGTGTTATAATAATTTTGCTCAGCTCTAGTCAGGGATCAACATATTATATTTTGCGATATTCTGTTGAAAAATCTGAGAGTAATAAGAGAACGCAACTTTTGAGAGCTCGGCCTGGGCATGCCGTTCAAATCTACAACTTCTAATTCCAACATTATTTTCCCAATGCCTTCCCCATGATGCCAGAGAAGTTAGGAAACACCTGAAAAAATTCCCTAGGGCAAGTTTTTGTTTGTAGCTGGTACGGTTCTCATCTCCGGAACCGTATACAACGTTGTAGCTGGTACAAAAGGTGTTTTTCTTCAAATTCAAGATGGCAGCCTCTTCCCAAGGTCGAAGGTCAACAAACCTTCTGTTGTGGTTGTAGGCTTAAGACTTAAGCTGGCGGCATGTTTGAGAAATTTCGTGAAAATTGGACAAACAAAAGTTTCGTTTTTCCATATTGTGTGAAACTGGGAAATTTGCTAAATGTCACACTTTGCCCCAAAATGGCGCCAAGCCGTAGGTTGCGTGGCCATCCCAAAAAAAAAAAAAAAGGTTCTCATCATATCCCCATCACGTGTGTTTTTGTTTCGCTTGTGTATTTTGAAAACATTTTTTTTTTCGGCTCCATAAGCAATTTTCAGCCTGTTCATGTTTTGATGGTTTCGCTGGCCGTGATGTCTTTGAAATGTTAAACAACAAAGCAGAAGATCTTTAATACGTTTTTGTGTTATTTCTTAGCTTGATTTGCACTTCAGGGCCACCGTAGTTTTGGATCTCAAACCATAAACTTTATCTGGTATGTGATTTATTTGAGTCATTGGTGTCATGGCCTCATTTCCCTGCTGTCCTCCTCAGGATGGGACGTCCCCTGAACCCACGTCAGACCGTATGTATCTGGGCTGTCAGGAGCACAAGGAGATCAGAAGGCAGACAGAAACCAGCCAGGAGGACGCTCCCGACTCTGTAACAGGACAGGCCAACAGTCCTCTTTATAAAGCCGTCACCAGGCTGGAAAAACTGGAGAGGAACATAAAGTACCTGAGATCTTTGTCTTCATACCATCTATTCACAAAACCTGTGTTCAAGTGGGTAGTTGAAACTGAAAAAAGGTGTTCTGCCTCCTTGTCTTTACAGCCATGCAGCAGTGGAGGATTCTGAGAGGAAACTGTGGCACAAAGCTCTGAGGCAAGTCCGCGCCTCAGCCCAGCTCTCACTCTGCATTCAACATCTGAAGAAGTTCGTAGTTTGGGAACAAGTCGTCAAAGAAGTAGTGAGTTCAGTTTGACTTTTGTGTGGAATGACTGACGGGACGCTTTTGTCTCTGACAAAAGAAAATCAATTTTCGCTTCATCTACTTTTCCGTTCTGTCATTCAGGAAAATAGCAGAGCTTCACACCGTAGAGATCTGCAGAGTCAGACAGCTGGAGGAGGACTGAAACAAAGCTGCCAGCTTGCTGTGGCTGGAGGGCTCAGCATGGAGGCTGCCAGCAGCAGAAGTGGACAAAACAGAAATGGAACAGAGTTCAATCCTGCTTCCTGTACCAAAAATGCCCAGATATCAAAGGATGACAACAGCCAGCTAGCAGTGTGCAGGTATGTACAGCATGAATGGTACCTTTTGTTATTAAAAATCAAACTTTTTTGTTGAGCTTTTCACATGCTTTTAATCCCTCCAGAGTGCTCCTAGCAGAGCTGGAAGCTCATAAAGATGCATGGCCTTTTCTCACACCAGTCAACCATAAAGTCATCCTACGATACAGGAAAGTCATCAAGAAGCCCATGGACTTCTCCACCATCAAGAAGAAGCTCAACAACAACCGGTACGTGTTCCTGTCAGAGTTTGTGCTGCGATTCAGAGCTCCTTTTTCTCATGTCTGTTTAACAGAATGTTTTTCTGTTGCAGGTACTTCAATCTGGAGACTTTCATGGCTGACGTCAACCTGGTCTTTGATAACTGTGAAAAATTTAACGAGGATGACTCTGAAATTGGACAGGCTGGCCACAACATGAGGAAGTTTTTTGATGAACTTCTACAGTTAAAAAATAAATGAGTCCAGTCTGTGGACTCTTTACTAATAATCAGACTGTCTGTGGTGCTAGATGAGCAGTGGAAAGTTTATTTGTCCAGATATTTATGTTCAAAATGTTTTTTTTTCCTTTGGGAATAAAAATGTCATTAAAAGCCATGTTTTTTAACACCGCCTTATTCTTAAGTTTTCTCTAAAAAAAAAAAACCCAGACAGTTTCGACTGTACTGTCAAAAGTACAGCCTCTTTTTTCTGGATCGATGTTCTTATCTATTTATTTGTGTAACTGCATTACTGTAAAGTCAAATGATGTACACAATTCAGTTGTGAGCTCTGATGCTGTTCCATGTACAGTGGGGATTGAAAGTTTTGGCACCCCAGGTAAAATGTTATATTATTGTGCATAAAGAACCCAAGGAAAGATTGAAAAATCTCCTAAAGGCATCAGTTTACAGATGAGACATTCTTTTAAAATGTAAAAGAAATGCTTTATTTCCATAATTTACCCCTTTCAAAATAACAGAAAACAAAATGTCATGCATGGATTGTTCACAATCATTGTTTGCAAAAACCAGGTGATCTTAATCTCAAAGATTGTAAATAATCTGAGTCATGTGATTTTGCCCCAACAATCAGCAGCATGGATTCTTCCAAGCAGTTGTCCAGAACAATGAAACTGAAACTAGTTGATGCTCACAAAGCAGGAGAAGGCCAGAAGAAGATAGTAAAGCATTTTCAGATGCCAACATCCTCTGTTAAGAATGTCATTAAGAAATGGCAGTCAACAGGAACAGTGGAAGTTAAAGCAAGATCTGGAAGACCAAGAAATATCTCAGACAGAGCAGCTCACAGGATTGTGAGAAAAGCAAGTCCAAACCCCACGTTTGACTGCAGCATCCCTCCAGAAAGACCTGCAGACTCTGGAGTTGTGCTACACTGTTCTACTGTCAAGAGATACTTGCACAAATGTTGTCTTCACGGAAGTCATCAGAAGAAAACCTCTTCTACGTCCTCACCACAAAATTCAACCTTTGAATATAATCAAGCCTGATGCATTTCGGAAACAAGTTCATTGGACCGACGATGTTAAAATGAAACGTTTTGGATGCAATGCGCAAAGAAAAGGTACGTTTGTACAAGAAAGGGTACAAAGTTGAATTAAAATCTCTTATTATCCACTCTTCCGGTTTTTTAAACTAATTTGGAATTAAAGTAACATTTTATCATTAAGCTAGATGATTGGCTAACTGAAATATTTTTCCAGTTTTAAGCTAGTATTTTAGTAACATGCTAACTGTTTTGGCTAAAATAGACATTTTCCCAGTTTTTTAAGCTAATTTGAAGTTTAGCTAAAATGTTAGCATTATGATAACTAATTTGGGTAAATTAGTCATTTTCCCAGTTTTTTAAAGGCTAATTTGGCATTTAGCAAATATTTTAGCAAGCTATCAGCTTCAGCGTTTTTAAGCTATCAGCACTAGCATCTTCAGTGGCCACATTCAGCTTACAGTGTTCACACATGCAATATCTTAGGTACTAAATGCTATATATCCAGTTTTATTTTGTTTAGTAAGAAAAATACTGCTTTGAAAACTATGGATTTAAGATAAAAAGAAAAGCTCAATAGTGCACCAAATGTAATAACTTGCTTTTAAAATATTTTTTTTTAAAATCAATATTTAAAATTTATTTAATAATCCACTAATATGATTAAAACCCAGGTCTAGATTGTATGTGTAATTGATAATTGTACAGAACTTGGTGTAAACATGATCAAAGTCCACATCAAAGCAATAACGGTGTCACGTGACAGACAACAGGCCTTTATGAAGGCAGGAAGTAAATAGTGTCAAACATTTCCATTTCAAGCCTTCTCTCATCTGTGTCATGGTGTCTCTCCTTCACACCCTCCGCGACCACAGGGACGAGGTCCGGTGCTGCGCCTTCTCCCCGTTCCTGCTGGCGACGGGCTCCGGAGACAAAAGCCTCCGCGTCTACAACACCGCCGGCGGCTTCACGGAGCTGCCGTTCTCCCCCGCTGACGGCGCACGCATACGGGGTCCACTGCTGCTGCTTCAGCTCCTGCGGCGGGTACCTGCTCAGCTGCTCCTCGGACACGGGCGAGCTGCTGGCCACGCTGGAGCACCCGAACCGCAGCCCGCTCCGGGTGTGCGCCCTGTCGCCGGACTCCTCCCGGGTGCTGGCGGGGGGCTGTGACGGCACCGTGGCGCAGTGGGACTTCCACTCCAAAAAGCTGCACAGGTGGGGGACAAAGTCTGACTGATTTATGTATCGTAAGTAAGGATACTTTTGGAATTATATTTCCGTACATTTGCAATTAAAAAAATAAAGCCAAAAGATTTCCACTTGATGCAAAAGCTTCACATCCTCCATCAGTAGATGGAGCTGATGACCTACAGAAAAACTTCCAAACTAACTTTTTTAGATTTGTATGTTTTTCTTGTCGTCATCATCACACAGCTGTGAGCCACTTTTGAACAATTGAGACTTTAAGGGCAAACAGATTTGAAGTTCCAGTCCTCTAATCTCATTTTAATCTAATCTGTTCACAGTTGCAGTGTTGTGAGTGAGGCTAGTGTTGTGGCCTGCTGCTTCTCTCCATGTGGTCAGATGTTTGTGAGCGGCTGCACCAACGGAGACTTGAAACTCTGGGATCTGGAGGCAAGTCTGTTGTATGCTCAGAAGGACGCCCATGACCTGGGAGTGACCTGCTGCAGCTTTGCACCCCAGTTCACTATTGGTGGGTTTCAGAAAAATGTACCATCTTATTCTTGATGTGCAAATACGTAGATTTATGCCATAAAAGGTAGCATACATTATTTTTATTTGCCTGAGGCATGCAAATAAACATGTTTAATTTCAAGGAGGTGGAAATAAAACGTTGATAAGATATTAATTAGATTTAGATTTTTTAAAATTCTACTTTTAAGATGTTTTCAACTTGAAAATGTCATTATTTTTAAGTTATTTTTTTTTTCTTTTCAGAAAGTATAATGTTTTCAGTTGATTTCTGGAGCCATTCCTTCTGAAAGACAGTAACAGTGTCAACATAAGGCTTATCAAGACCCAGATGTGGCTTAGGTGTGGTCAACTAACCAATAAATATGTCAAAACTGCATGATAGGTGTATGTTCCATGACGTGATTGGACCTGATCAGATGACAAGCTATGACTTGATAATTGACCAAAAAAACAAATCTGTCTTGTGAACTTGTGAAGTAAAGTTATTTTTAAAGGTGAATCATAACAACTTGCTGTGTTTCTTCAGTATTTTCAGAAACTCCAGCTCTCTCTGTGTGTGTAGCCTCTTTGAATATTGATCGATCCACAGATCACATGTGCGTATGGAATTATTTTGCACGTTAAAGTGTTTTTTCAAAATTGCTCTAAAGATTACAGTTCAAACACCTTCTTTTAAACTCTGCTTAATTTTTTGAATCAAAATTCTTCATAAAATGTGATCTCTTTCTATTAAGTCGGTAATGAAAATATTGTCAGCTGCAGTACATGCTCAGCCCGAGATTGCTGTCCCATTCTGTTTAATGACCTTCTCCAAAAATCGTGTTTTTGATGTTTCTAACATGTTCGTGGCATTTCTCTAATGATGGAGGGCAAATATGAAGAAAATTAAGCTTAAAATTGCACTTCTGAGTTTCTCTTTATTCAAATTGTTTATAAATCAGAAACAGATGAATGAAGTTTGAAAAATAGCTTATTTGTTAAATTATGCAGTACTGTGCGGACCATGAGCTCCCCTCTCCATTCCATTCTGATGCATCCACTTGCAGACAAATAGATCCACTAATATATCAGATTTCCTAAGCCGAGCTGACATCTGGCTCAAAACGGTACCTCTGGAAAGCTCCAATAATGCTCCAATATTTAATTTTAAAAATATTATATATTTGGGAGTTGTAAATGCTTCTCTTTTATTAGTTTTCTTACGTGTCATTTTGTACAATTTGGAGAGAGATTTGTTTTTTTGTCATTTAAAATGGCTTAAAACATCTTTATTCTACAATTTTATTATTTTTATTTATTTAATTTTGATAGCATGAAGTTTGTGTACCACAACCAAAATGTTGATGGATTCTATCATCAACCCATTTGTCAAATTTCCATCTAAAATCTGTTTTATTTAGCTCTCAATTAACCTGTAATTTAAACTGTACAAAGTTTAAACATTTCTATAAGTAGAATGTTAAAAACACAACGCCAAATAAAAAAACAAAAAGTTGCCTTTAAGGAAAATTAATCCACAAACTTAATGAATTTAAAAATTAAGGCAGCTGCAGAGACTGTGAAAGCCCTAGCATCCAGTTGTTTGCTTTGTTTCTGTCAAATGCACCCTAATCTTTCCATAACTTAAAAAGAATGCATGTAATGAATGTGGTTGTGATCATATTCCAGAAAATGGGTGAGTTGGAGATTGTTTTCCTGGAGTTCATGTGTGGAGAGTGAAGTGTTGTGTTGTTCTGCAGAGGGATGCGGTTTGGAGTTTCGACTGGCCTCCTGTGGACAGGACAGCCGCCTGAAAATCTGGATCGTTTCTCAGGATGAGCAAGCGGGTAGGTCCACCCAGTTGTCATCATTTATTTAATTAGGCAGAATCGAGCAGTCAATGCTTTGGTGAAAAACTGCAGCATTCAGTGTTTGTGTTTGTGCGTGTGCACGTGTGCGAGTGCACACAGCCAGCCGGACAGGCAGATTTCAAAGGCTGTGTAACCAGGTCACAGATTATATTTCCGTAATGTACATGGCCACGTCATCATGTTAGTTTCTAAGATGCGTTGCCACGGGAACAGGTTCCTCTTAGGAGGGCCTGATGTGTTCCACATGATGACCAGAGTTCATGGTAATCATTTCTGTTTTTCTGTAAGCTGCTTGTTGAGGAACACCAAACAATGTCTGTCATAATTCAAGTTCTTGTGACAAAGATCCTGCAACAAGTCTGCCTCCCTTAAACATGGATTCATCATGTCCTGCCCGACAAGAGGCTGGCATGCTTCAAAACCCCTTATTTTATAAAAGTGGACTCAAGTTTAAGAGATGTTTTAAGTTTGAGAGATGCTAGGTTTTGTTGCACTTTTGTTAGAGGAGTTGCAGTCGATGTGGAACGTTTTTTCTGCCTGTGCTTTCTATGTGCGAAAGCTCTATTTTTTTAATTTATTTATTTATTTTTTATTTTTTTTCTGTCAACAAAGAAGGTTTTCTTATTCTAGTCTGGCTGGAAGCCTTGTGGGTCAAGACGGTATAATTTAATTTATAGTCTATCGTTAATTCATGTTTATTTTCCTTAGTTGGAGGATATTTTATAACTGCAATAATGTTAGATTAAACAAGAAAAAGGAACTTCTCTAAAGTGTGGGAAGCTTTCTTTTTTTCACTTGGATCCTGCAGTTTAGGGTCATATGATAAATGAACTACAGCTTCATAATAACGTCTGTTCATCAAAAGTATTTAATAAGAGTGTTCTATTGTTTTTGCATTCAGAAGGTAATCAGTCTGTTCATTGACAAGCAGTGTTGGGATTCTGTCACGATCACAAGCTTTGCATTTGCACTTTTATTAGATTTTATATAATTGTTTTTCATATTTCAGCACCAATACTTTGTTTTGTTACATGTATTTTCTCTGCTGTAGATGTAACATGTTTTCTAGCTGCAATCTATTCAAATGATAGGTTCTTTTCATGTATTTATGGGGGTTTCTTTGGTCTTTGACCATAAATGTAGATCAAAGTAAAAATAAAGTTATGGAAATTATGCATTTAAAAGGTTGGTCCAATCATTTTATTTATATTAAAATCAACTTTCTGATCTGCTTCATTTTGAGTTTGACACCTTGTGAACTAGTTTAGGGGTCTGCAACTTGAGGCTTTGGAGCCACATGTGGCTCTTTGATGCCTCCATTGTGGCTCTTTGGTTTTGTGATGATTTGAATCATTGATGGGTTTGTAATTTTGGTTGATTTGTTTTAGTTTATTATGTTATTAGATTGTTAATTGTCATATAGAGGCAACATTCTTAAAGTATATTATTGCATTTTCATGTATAAATAATGATTTAAAAATAAGGATTCTACATTTATGTTGTCATGTTTATATATGATTAAAAAAAGGAAAATAAATGATGAAGTATTAGTCATAATGGTAGAAAACGCCATGTTTGATTTGGCTTTCTTGCATTTTTAATTCAAGTAAATTTGTTGCAGCAGAAAGATCTTACTTGACACAAGGTGTATTTTATTTTGAAAGGATCTCTCTCCCTTAAAAGCTACATTTTGTAAATGAATGGCTTAATATCCACAAAAACAAAGTATATATAATAAAGGTGGGACTTTGCAGCTCCTGCTGGGTTTGGATCATTACGAAACGGAACCAAACAACTCTTTTAGTGTCAAAGGTTGCAGGACTCTGATCTAGCTTGTTACAGCCAAAAAAAAAAAAAGTTTGACATTTTTTGTTGTTTATAGAAATACTGTTGGAGTTTCTGGATGAATCAGAAAAAAATAACACATTTTATTCTCTTTTGAATGGATGCATAGATTGGAATAGATTTTCTAGTCCTTAAAATATTATGTTTACCTTCACCTGTCACTCTGTGTATTCCAACTCTTTACGTGTGTTTCATGGGCCGCTCAGCCTGGACAGTGAAGCTGCTTCATTCTCTCGGTGCTCAGTCGGCTCCGGTCCTGTCCTGTGCTTTTTCTCCGGATGGAGAGCTGCTCATCTCTGGGTAAGAAGCTGAACGAATGAACAGAAACCACGTTTTCAATGTTTTCTGAGCAGAGTGAATAGAAACATCCCATGCCGTCAACTGAATATTGATCCTCGTGACAGTTCGGTTATGTTTTGTTCTTTCATTCATTTGTTTGCCACCAAATGAATCAGCAGAGCCCAACATTGATTCTGATGTTGTCAGTCATGTTATACATAAACATATTTTCTGCTTTTTACATCTGCTTCTCGCTGAAATAAAATCATTATTTTAAAAAATATATTTTTTCCTCGAAATGCTGTTTTTCTGTATCATCCTGAAAACGACCCCCCCCCCCCCCCAAGCTCTGTGGACAAATAGGTGACAATATGTGATGCTGTAAGTTATCTCTTTGTCTAAAAAGACTTTTCTTGACTTTAGATCTTGAAAATTCCAGCTGCCTGTTTGTACTTTTATTTACAGAACCTGGGAACCCTGCTTCACACTTTAAAACAGCATGACAGGTAAATTACCTCTTCACCTGCTGTGATGCAATCTCTGCAGCCGTCAGACGCACAGCAGCACAGGATGTTTCTGATCAAAATGTGTGATTTTTTTTTTTTTTTTTTTTTTTTTTTTTTTTTTTTTTTTTTTTTTTTGTGTGATTAGTTTTCCCAGAAGCACTGGGTGCAGTGATGCAACAGTATATTCTTGTTTCCGCACAGTTTTTGATGCGGCACCACAGGTAAAAACCAGCAGAGCGCCTTGAAGTGCATGACGCGATTTTGAGACAATCTAAGATCTCTTTGTAATAAATATATAAATATTTTGGGAGGGGGGTGTGGAGTGAAGCTGACTTAAAAGGATCTTTCTCTGCCAGCTTCGTTTTCACACATGCCCTTCACCACTCCTCCTCCTCCTCCTCCTCCTGGCTGCAGGTACGTGACGGCTGTGGCTGTGTCACCTCACCAGGGCATGATTGCAACAGGCTCCATGGACAGATCTGTAAATGTGTGGAGAATGGGGGGAGAACCTGGAGAAACCGGTAAATACAAACGAGGTTTTCAAAAATAATTGATAAGGCCCTAAAAAGTTATTTTGGGCGTTTAAAACCTGGATAAGCGACGTGTTCTATCTGCTTGGAGTGAATCCACGAAGATTTACAATTAATGATGGTTAGTGGAGCCAAGAAAACTCCCCACAACAGTTATTGTGGAAGTGAACGCCTTCTAAAGCAAAACTAAATTCTTTCTTCACATGGAGAGAAATCCTGGCGGGAAAGAGAGATGCATCAATAGACATCTGGAGGCCTTGAAGGCGTCACCAGCCCAGCTCCTGCATCTGTCATCAGTCATACGGATGATGATGATGAACCGCATTCGTCTGCCTTTTGTTTGACTCTTTCCCGCCACCTTCACTCTTAATAATGCTGTTTTCTCCACACATCTTCTCTGTGTGTTTTTCTGCACAGGCGGAGTCACAGCAGGCGTCATGTCAAGGTAAATTACTCCATCTCTATGCTTTGCCCTCACAAAACCTGCTATTCAGGAGGGAGGGATGATCCTTTTCTTGTATAACACGTGTTGGGATGACTTTTATTTATTTATTTATTTATTTATTTTTTACCCTCTCTATTTATAATTGAAGTTTTCTTTTTCTAACAGAATGTCCTTTGAAAGATATTCAGTAGAATTAAGATTGTTCTAACATTTTCTTTTTATTCCAAACAACCCAAATAAGAAGACAAACAAAACATGTATTTAAGACCATCATATTTTAAGTTCTCGTTTTTCCAGTGTTAATTTTTTTTTCTCAATTTTGATTAGGACATAGTTTCTGCAGAGCAGCAGTAGTTCATTAGAAATTCACCTCGGAGTTGTGTGTTAAAAAGATCTGACTCCCGATCATTTAGTCACAGCCTGAACTTTGCCGTCATATCAACAAGAGTCTCTTGAGCGTCTTTAAAAAAAGGAGAGCCCCTCCTCATCCTTTACAATAAAATAACCTAATCCTGTAAAGTTGAAAGTGACACAAAGTAGTGTTGGATTTTAGCGCTGAACATGAGGTGTTTGGTAAACCTGTAGTTAAAGCTGCAGACAAAAGTAATTATTGGGTTTCTCTGACTACTTTCAGCCACAGATTAAAATGTTTTAGTCATTCTGTTGGGACTTATAGAAGTGGGATAATAGAGATCCAATTATTTCTGGAAAAAAAGCAGTCCCAAAACATGACGTGTTTTTACAGTTTTTGGATCAACAAGGCTCATAATGAAATCAGGATTTGGCTCCAAAGTGCTGGAGATGAATCGCTTCATTGTTGGGGTTTGTCTGTTTGAGCTTTTTTTTTTTTGACTAAACAAATAGACTGTCCTTGTGTCTTAATCTTTAAAGCTGGAACCTTTAAAACTGCTGCTATGCATGGAGGCGTAAGGGGGTCTGTTTCTCCTCTTTTAAATGTTTTTAGCAAACCACTACAACTGAAAAAAAACCAACCTGTTTTTTTTTTTTTTCTTCTGGATCGCATGCCTGCATGTGAGGTCAGGCTGTGTGTGTGTGTGTGTGTGTGTTGATAGGGAGCAGGTCTCACCTCTCACTGGAAACATAGTCAGCTTTAATAACTTAAACCATTGATTTATTTGCACGAGGACATGGTTTCATGTCTTGTCCTTTGAAGCGATGGATTTATACTGGTGTGGGTGTGTTTGTCCGTGGGTGGGTTGCTGCACATGAAAGTAATTTTCGCTCCTATATCGCTATAGAAGGAATGTGTCCTTCTATGTGAAGCTGGAGGGGAAACAGTTTGTTTCCAGGAGATTGGAGTGAAATAGTCCAACACTTACTTCCATCCTGTTGTGTGGTTTTTTTTTTTTTTTTTTGCAGGAAGGAAGTTGCCGGTTCATTTCGGGCTGCTGCTCGCTGATTGGACAGAGGAGGATGTGCAGAACTGGCTGTACGAGGAAGGACTGGAGAAGCTGGTTGACGTCTTTAAAGCCAACAACATAGATGGAGAAGAGCTCAGTCGGCTGAGCAAGGAAACCGTTGCGGAGCTGGGAATCGGTGAGGATGAAAAACGGAGGCACTCTCCTTCCTGTCCAGGTTTTTGTGGAGGATTTACTCTCTGATCCTAAAACACGACTAAAGAGGAAAACGGGGTGTAAGCTGCTTTCATCCGATTTTAGAGAGGAGAGCCTGCATGCTGCAGGAACCTCTGTGTATAAAATCAACTCTCAACCTTTACCTCCCAAACACACTGCTGAGCCCTGTAGTCCAGGCGGGGCCATCCCAGAGTAAAGTGTGGTCAGATTATGTTTGATGGACAACCAGCTCAACACTAAATCTTTCTTTTGGATTTCCACAGAGATAAGTCAGTCAAACTACAAGATAATCTCTACTTTGTATTTGTTATAATTTAATCCATCCAGACTTTTATAAAATCTCAAACAAAAAAAATGTATATATATATTTTCTAATGCATACATTTTTCTGCATCAGCCCTTAAATATATTTTAGAAAATGTTATGATTTTTGCTTGAGTTAAAAAAAAAAGTTGTTTAAAGACTGCTTGTTCTGTCCGTTTATGACCAACTTTGACCAGTTACCTTCAGTTTGAACATTAATCAGTGATAAAAAATTTTTTTGAAAAGTTTCTCAAATCAAAATCATTTGTCATTTTATCCAGTAAAATACAAGATTTTTGACATGGTTGGAAGAAGCTGAATGGTACAAAACTATATCAAATATTTGAATTTTCTTAATCCAAGGTTTTTTGTTTTTTTTTTAATTTAATAATCGGATAAATATGATGTATTTTAAGGTTATGGGCATTATAGATTACACAAATATCTTTAATGTGATGACATCTTACTTAAAAAAACTGCCTGGACCACAATTTAAAAAGTGGTTTTATAACATTATTTAATATATTTATTTACACAGATTAATGCCATTTTAAAAATTCGAGTCATTTTTTTAAAGAGTAAATGACATTTTGTGCTAAAATGATCAATATACTAAACTATCTCTAATAAGTGTTGAGGTTACAGGAATACTCAGCAGTAATATTACTTATAAACCTATTATTATGCTGGCCTGCTGCTGTGGCAGCATGAATGCAGAAAAATATTTTTGCATTCAAGAATGCGTTCATGCATTTTTCAACAAGGCGATCCGCAACCACCGCCTGCATACATTAGTTGTGCGGCTGCAGAAAGGGAGGCTACCTGCACAGGGCTGACCTGGACTTCACCAGGAAGGTGTGAAGAATTTCTAAATGATCAACGCATTATTTTATGTGTTTGGAGAAAACAGCTCCTAATAAGCATCATAACTCATCAGATTTAGCATTTTAAGATGAGCTAGACGTTGTTGGGCAGAATTGAGAAATCCGATTGAAGGAAAAGCAGCTGAAGATCCAAAAAACAAAATGACAGTTATGAACGTGTTTTAATTAAAATAAAATCTGATCATTTAAGACATTTGTCCTCCTAACAAATAAAAAAAAGTAAATGGAAATTAAGTTCCTAAAACAAAGATTTCAAAAATAATAGAAAAATAACTTTAAACCTATGCGACTAAAACAAAAAGTAAAAAAAAGAGGAAAAAAAAGGGAAATGTTTGTATTTGCTTTGGTAGACATATCACATAAATCTAACAGTATTTTACAGAAATTGAATAAAAATTTTCCAGCTAAATAAACCAATTCAAGATCTAAACTTTAATTGGATAAACTTCCATTTAATTCAAGTATAAAGAAGTTTATGATCATGGCAAAAAAATATCCTACAAAGAAAAGTGGCCAAAATTCCCTCACAGGGAGATAAAATACTATAAATACTGTTCAGAAATGCTTGGTATTAATTTGAGCAGTGGATGAACTTGCAAGTTCCTTTGGGATCAATAAAGTTATATCTAGCTAGATTTACATTCTTTTAGTGCAATGTAGGCAGTTTTCATGCGAGACAAAAATACAAAATAAAGTTTAAAGAAAGCTAATATTTATGTTTAAAATATTCCACTGTTAAACTGAAAAATCCAACTCCCTTTTCTTCTTGCTGCATTGACATTTCCTGTGCCACTTTTCTCTGGTTTTCAGTCTCATTTAGTGCTTTAGAATAAATGACGGGACACAGAACAGCTGTTTTAAAAGGTAATCAGACGTACTGACTGCAATCACGTTAAGTCACTCCACTCCCCGTAATCGCACTAAAAAAAACCTTCAGGCTGTTGCTGTTTCTTGTAATTAAGTGATACAACATGTGTGAACCATCTTGTAATACAAAGGATGTCTGGTGTTTTCTTCGTGTGTTTAGCATGGAGCGCAGCTCTCTTGCTTGTGCTGTGCTTGCTGCTGTTGTTTTTGTGCATGCATGCCCACCTTATTTACATACAGGAGACATCAGATTTCTGTACACTGAAATATTCATGTGTTTGAACAAAGAAGGAACGGTTTTTTCGGATGCGTATTTCTGATTTCTTTGCATCAAATTATCAATCTAAATCTAAAGTGGACATTACTCTGCATGAAAGACGGATAAGCAATCTTATCTTTCAAGTATAGGTTTTCTATCCAACAGCTGGTTAGGAGCTTAATCAGAATTTTATGAAAAGACATCTGGCAGGATTGGCAATGTTCTTTTTCCCAAATTGAACCTGAACCGCTTATTTTTTTTTTGTATAAATCAACCGAAATGCCATCAGTACATGACCCCAGTGTTTAATAGCAGGAAATGTTTGAGACAGTTTCCACATGCAAATGTTGGGGGGGGGGGGGGGGGGGACAAATTGAGAGCGTTTTGGATCTTCAAGTTTGGGCACACCAGGAGATTTCAACTCCTGATGACTTTTGCCAAGAGCTCAGACTTTAATTGGCTCGTTAACTGTGTTTTCCCAGTAATTCCATTCAGAAATGGGAACTAAGTGGAGCCGTGGTGGAGCAAACTCGGACAAAGAGACAAAAGCTGCACAGATTATTACGGAGAAACAAATCTTCCAATTAGAATGCAAAGAACTATTCTACGGTTGACAAATACGACCCCCCCATAGATGAGTCATGACGCAGAAGGAATCGTTTGCTAAATTACTATCACTTGGCCACAGGTTCCATCTATTTTTGAGGCAAAACTTTCCAATCTTGGTGGGCAAAAGTTTGTCTTAGTTCAAAAGTTTAGAATTGTATGTGCAGTTTGTCAGGCATGGCAGTGGACTGATCATGCTTGGGGCAATTTGACAAATGTTGTCAAAAGGTGTTGACCTAAAAAGCACTAAATAATCTTCTAATTGTTCATAACAGATTATTTTGGAAAAAAAATCTACAATATTTTAAAGCTAAACTTGATTTAATAAATCAAACAAATTCGGAATGATTTAAACTGTTCTCTTAAAGCTAAATATTTGTTTGTTTTCCGTGCAGATGGTGTTTTTTTTTCCCTATGACGTACAAAAAAATAACTGCTATATTAGGATTGTTTCAAGAGTTCATTTTATTCTTACAAATTCCTCAAGAACTAAGAATTGTAAGCAAATTGTAGCAGCACCTGACTAAGACTACCCTCCAATAAAAAAAAAAAAAACACAACTGATCACCTGCAGCCACAAAGGTCACCCGTCTCTTTAGCCGCCGCACAAAATTTGCAGCTGATGACAAATTCAAAGGCTGCTGTCAGCTGGAGAATGCATGCAGCTGGTTGCAGAGATTTTACCTTTTTAGACTCCTCTATTCATAAAAAGAAGAAATGGATGTTTATTTATCTCGGTGGTGAAAGGCTCAGAGCAGAAGCAGCGCGCTCTAGTCTCTGCAGCTGTCCATCACGCAAAGCGGAGATACACTTTGGTTTCTGCTGCAACAAGTTTTTTTTTTTTTTTTTTTTTCCTGAAATAGTTGAAACCTTCTGGATTGTTGTTTGATGAAAACTGATGTTCATTGATGGATGAAACTGAGCTCTGCATTTTTCAGAGTCCGTGGGTCTTCGGGGTCGTCTCATGAGGAGGATCAACGCCCTGAAGGCAGAGCAGAACGGCTCGGAAGCCCCGGATCGCTTTCTGTGTCCGATCACCAGAGAGCTGATGAAGGATCCGGTCATTGCTGCAGGTTGGTTCACCAGCGTTTTGTAGGAGACCCTCATCTGCAGGGCCTGCCTCACTGATCTTCTGTCATGCCGGATTTACGCTCATCTTTCTGCGGCGCGTTTCCGTTACCATGACGCAAAAAATAGAACGTTCATCAATTAGTTGGACTCTTTACATCGCCTCCGTCACACGTCTTGTCATCTCCGCAATGCAAGATTTATGCAGGAGTTCTGTTTTCAACGCGCGTCACTTTCTCTGTAAAAAGCCAGAAATGGGAAACGGGTCCGGGTTTCAAATGTAAAACTTCTGTTGTCCTTTCAAACTAAAAATTCATAAAGCATGTTAACACTGGCATCCATTTTCACTATGGACGACAAAAACATATTTCTGCCACTAAACGTGCGTTTTGAGGACTCGGTGAGGAAGGAAGTTTTGGATGAACTACTCGACACGGGGGTGGGCAGGACGAACCGGAGACCATGTAAACTGACAGCCGTAAATAGGACTCCCCAACCAACACAACGGTGCAGCAGATGGACCAGTGTAAATCCGGTGTTCGAGAGCTTCACCACAGGAAGTTCTGGAACCATGAAGTGCCCTTCCTCTCCACAGATGGATTCTCTTATGAGCGAGAGTCTATAGAGAACTGGATCAGAGGAAAGAACAAAACCAGCCCCATGACAAACCTGCCCCTCAAGACCACGCTCCTCACCCCAAACCGATCACTGAAGATGGCAATCACACATTGGAAATCAGATCATTAGACAAGAGGCTCATTTTGAACTAAATTATCATTTGTTGTTCATGAAGATGCTTTAAAAAAAAAAAAAAGATTTCAAGCCTGGTTGGGTTATATTTATCTAGAAATGTATTACTGCTTTTATTTTGAGAAATGTGTACAGGCTTGTATCATGCTGTAAATGTTAAGATCTGTTAAAGTTTAACATCCAAAAACAGAAAAGCTGCAGAAACTACTTTAAAATAAAGTTTTATTTCAAACTTTTCTGAACGACAGCTGAGATTGTGATGTCGGTAGATGATCACGCTGCCAAAAAACAGAACCGCTTTTCCACTCCTCTGATTTATGTTTAATATTTTTGCTTCAGCAAGTAAAAAAAAAAAAAGAGGGAAGTTGTGATAAATGAAGGAACAGAGGGATTCAGTAATTCTACAGCCACCAAACTAACCAACATGGTTACTCGTGTTGCGTCATTCTCTTCACACGCTTTAAAAGAAAAACACAACGGTTAGATATTTTCCTCAGTGGGCCTTTATTCACTCTCCCATGGTGTCTATGGCAGTAATGTTCAATTACAGTATGTGATCACGGCTAATAAAGCTCACAATACTGAAAACATGGCAACAATTGCGTTTAAAATACATCATAAAATGACGCCAGCGGCGCTCCGCCCTCCAAACATCTCTCATTTTTATAGATCGATATATATCTTTTTGTATTTTGCAATATAAACTGCAATTGAAGCATGCGCTGAGCTCTCAACAATAATGAGAATCATAAAATGTCTTAGTAGCTGTGCAAAAATAACTATATAAAATATATTGCTTTTACAATTAACCAAAGCCATTGGCACTGTAAATAAATTAAACTAGACGGCAACAACAAGCAGATACAAAGGAATTCAGTGTTAATGGTGATTCATATAATGTACAAATATATATATATTTAACAAACGTCTTTAACACCATTTCAACAACATTGTGCCGAAAACTCAAAATTCACACGTCTGAACTTGCCAATACACAAAACGTAGACCTTCACTGAAAAGAAACGGAACATATTTATATATTTTACACAACGTGAGGATTTAAATCCTTCCTAAAGCGAGGGAATGCTCATTCCTTACAGTCGCTTCACTTTTTGCACGTGATGGGGTTTAGATGGAACTCAGTCGTGTTTGTGCTGCCTGCCTGAATCGGGAAACTTCAGGAAAACTCCAAAGCGTTTCTAAAGAGGGATCAGCAAAATGCTTATTTTTGCTTTATGAGCATAAAGTTTAGATAGAAATGAACATCCAGGCTGGAATAAAACTTGTTTGGATGCGATCATGAGCGAGACGGAAATATACATTCATCACGTTTCCCAAACTGGTCAAAAACCCCAGGAATTAGTCATCTGGTCCCAGAGAAAGACATGATTGAAATGTTGTAAAAGAGGGTCTTCCAGCACCTTTAGAGCAGTCATCTTGTTACGTAGCTGCAGCTCAGTACATAGCACCTTAACTTAAAATGGATTTTGTCATAAAAACTGACAGAAAACACAATTTTTTTCTTTTAGCCTTTATTCAAGTCTAACTTCTCATTTTCCTGCTTTATGCATAAATGCGCCTGTTTTAAAGAATGTTTAAACTCCTTTAAAGCGGCCCCTCGTCTGTCCGAATGCCAAATTAGAAAAATAAAAAGATGCTTTCTTAGCTAAAAAGCCTGTTTTCCTTTCCTGGAATTAACCTGAAGCCCTCCCCGTGAGCAAAGAGTGAAGGATCAGAGACATTTCTGGAGGGTGAAGCTGTAACGTCTGCAGGACTTGCTCCGCCTGGCTGTGTAAAGTGCTGGCCGTCACCGTGTTGTTGATCAGCACCCGTCCTCATATCAGTGCAGTGGCTCCAGCTCGGCTGCATGGCGGTGAGCATGTCTTCATGTAACAGAGGCTTGAAGCGACAGGTTGGGAACTTTTGGTGCATCGTCGTCTCTTTGAAGACCTGGCAGAATGAAACGGACGCCGTCCCACTTGTGGTTTTGCCCGTGACTGTCCGTTATGGACAGACTTGTTACACATTCGACTCTATGAATGATCGCTTTGGTTTCATTGAAGCTACGTGAATGGCAGGATTCTCTCGGGCCAACCCATGCTGCTTGGGTTTACCATCCAAAAAGGGATGCGGCACAGCCAGCGGCGGCTTGGACTCTTTGAAACAGTTTGCTGCTTGGCAGAACTTCTCTGCAAATTCCTTGGTGTGCGTGCCGTTTTGTAAGCCGCTCTGAGCTGGCAGGTGTTTGTGCTGCTCCTGGTAGACGCCTGCTCTGCTGTAAGGGAACTCGCAGTCGGCTGGTTGCAGGCTCACGGCAGACATGTTCTGACACACCGGGACGTCACAGGAGCGGCTCAGCCAGCTACGACCAGTGGACTGCAGACTTGGGTGGCTCTGCAGACTGTGGTGGTGCTGCTGGATCTGCTGCTGAAAGCGTGCAGTCTTGTCAGTTATTCCCATGAAAGGTCTGGGTTTGTACTCTGCCGCAGAACCGGCCTGCTGGCTGAGCTTGGTTTTGTCGGAGATCTTTGAGCGGACGTCGGGTCCGAGCTTGCCGCTGTCAGACAAGCTGCTGGAGGAGGCTAAGCTGCTGGTGGAGCTGGACACTCGCATGCTGCTGAGGTTTCCTCCCTGAGATGCTGCCGCCGCACACATCCCCTCCTTCCCCGGGTCAGAGTGGTTCCCCTTGTGTCCAGAGATGACCGACCCGTCCAGAGAGGACGCGGAGTGCACCGACAGCCTGTCCTGCCCCAGAGCTTTGGAGCTGTTGCAGGAGGTTTGTGGTGACAGCAGGTTCTCGTTTTCGCAGCCGTGACCGGTGGAGGGGCAGGCAGAGGCCGGCGGCGCCCGGCTGCCGGACACAGGCTCTTCAGCTGGTGTCAGCAGAGGGCTGATGTCAATTCCCGGGCCTGGCTTCAGCATGCTCGACATGTGGCGGCTGGGCAAAGGGCTGGACGGCGCATACTGAGATTTACTCCCTGTGGAGCGGCCCCCCACAGCACCCATGTGCTGATTGGTTTTGACTATCTGAGCCTGCTTGGTGGGCTGCAGGACCAGCGCCTGCTGGGCCAGGGGCTCCCGGTGCTCTCGAGGATAACGGTATGGCGGCAGCCTGCTGGGGCTTGGAGGGGAGCTGGGAGTCTGGTTCTGATGCCCGAGGCAGCTGCTGGCAGCTGGGGGGTCAGCCGGTAAAACTCTGTTGAAGGAATAATTGTTGTGGGTCCAGCAGGCTTCACCTGTTCTTTCATGTTTCAAGGACACTCCCTCCTCCTCCTCCTCCTCCTCCAGGATCTCTCTTTGGGCTTCCACGCTCCTTGCTAGGCTGTGCTCTGGGGGTTCGTCCTGGCCTTCTTCCTGCTCCGGGTCAGACTCGTGCCCTCTGGATGACTGGCTGGAGGCAGCTGCAGCTCCAGCGACGCCTCCTTTGGCCTGACTCCTCTGCATCTGTTTACACTCTTCCTCCACTCGGGCCAGCAGACGACGAATCTCCCGGTTGTTGGGACACAGCTTGGCTGCTTCATGGAGGTCAGCGAGCGCCGCCGTGAACTGTCTGTGGACAGAGAGAGGCTCCGTGAGGAGAAACGATAATTCCAGCGGTGAATTCGCATCAGAAATCTTTGTCTTGATGTACGGCGAGGATCATCTAGAAATATGTTCATAAACTTGATGATCCTGCCACGCATGGGAGAAGCTACTGTCAAACGTCTTTAGCCTCATCGCTACATGGAAGCATTGACTTTATTACTATACTAATTGCAGATTTTCTTTAAATAATAAAATTGCCTTTATTAGTTTTATTTTCTTATCCAAAAAAGATCTACCCAAAATGTCCTTATTTTAGGAAAAAATAAGACTAAATAACACTAAGACGTGTTTTCTTCAAGTTCAAACCTTTGAAGAAATAAGTCCAGTTTTAGAGAATAAAAACAAAGATCTGCTGACAATTCTGTACAGGAAACATGGCATGGAGGAGATTGATTGACAGTGCTCTATAGCCAATCAGGATGCAGAACACAATGTGCAGCTGAAAAAAAAACATGCATAATTGCACTTAAAAAGAAAAAAATCTGCAAAACAGCGATACCACAAAAGGTGAACCACAATATGGCGAGGTTCACCATCTACTGCAGGAGCTGCGTCTGAATGACGGGCGCTTTCAGAGGTACTTCCCACATTAGAGGACTGTTAGATTATTGTCTCCAAACGAATAAGAAAAATACCCTAATATTCAGAAGGAGAACAATCAGCTTCTCCTTTTTGCTGGTTTTGGACTCCACCCGCTGATTGTATCATGTAGCTTAACGCAGAGCTGGGACGGTGTACGGGTGAGCAGGTTACCTGCTACTCCTCTTCGCTCTGGCGCGGGCGTAGTATGCCTCATAGGATTTGGGCTTCAGCTCCAGTGCTTTTGTTGCGAATTCTTCAGCCATCCCGAAATCCTGCAAAACAGTAATTAGTACATTTAAACCTTTAAAATGATGATGTGCTCAGAGCAAACATGTCTGCTTTGAGTCCCAGCTACAATTTGATCAAAGTAGCAGACAACATTTGACCTCAATTTCACAGACTTTCAGGAAACCCCTCCTGTTGGGGGGGGTTCAGGTTGCTTTAGAGACAACCTCAGCTTTTAACGGCAGAAACAGCTTCTACAAATGTAGAAGTCTCCAACCTGTCTAAACAAAGCTTTTCTGCAGAAACAATTATCTAGAAAAAAAACTTTACGGACCACAATGTTTGCCTTCTGGTCAGTTTCAGTTCAGTTAAAATAAACTTCAGATTCTTCATTCTTTAAAACGATTGTTTGAGCAGCATCTCTGAGCACAAACAAGATTCCTCTGCCTGCTCTACTGACTTCACATCTTTTTATGTAAGAACTGGTTTCCTTTCAAAAGAAATGTCAATAGTTTCTCTACCTAACTTGAGGAGAATCATTAAATCCTCTGCTCCAGCAGAGATCTGCTGAGTGGTTTCAAGCCACTGAAGAAGTGACTAAGAACACGAGTCTGGCAGGGGAACAAAGGGAGCGCTCTCTGGGGGAGACTCACGTTGGTTTTTCTGCGACACCGGGACAGACTGAGGTACAGAGAGACCCTCAGGTCTTTAAATGGCTTCAGGTCATCTCCGAAGCCTTCTCGAGGAAACTTCCTCAGGGCGTACTGGTACCTCTGCGCCGCGTCTTTCATCTTCCCTTTCTGGAGGGTAAGGCAGGAGGAGACAGAAGCAGAAAGAAGAGGAGCACGTGAATGTTCATCAGAAACTCCCCCGCAGTCCTCCGGTCTCATAAATCACACATTCAACACCCCTAAAAAACAAAAACCCTGCACACTAACATGCAACATCTGACAGTTTTGTCCTTTCTGCTGCAAAACTCAATCTGTTAAATGTCAGACATCGATCACAGCACCTCTGCTGGGGAGCAGCTTCTATTTTTAACAGTGCAGGATGGCCATCATACTGTGTTCAAATACTGGCATTTCTGTCCCTTTAGAGGAAAGTAGCACAGATGAAATGAGGAACATTCATAGAGCCGTGAAGGTTCCTACTTTGTAAAGCAAGTTCCCCTCCTCCATGAGCTTCTGAAGGAGGATGATGAGGATATCAGGCTTGGAAGTGGCCATGGCCCAGGAAGCGTTTCCTAAGGGAGGAGGTGGGAATGTTATCTTTCAGTTTCCCAAACAAACAAGAGAGGTACCTCATTTCTCTTATGTTTGGTACAAATTAAAGTTACCTAAGGATTGTACCTGATCGATCGTAAGGAGACGTTCTGTAGCCTTAGTTTATGAGGGCAGTTAGGAAAAGAGTTAGGAGAGAAAAAATGAAGAGAGGAGACGTCATGCAAGAGCAGGAGATTTTACACCAGCTGCACTGCGGCAATAAAAAAAAAAAGTGATGTTCAAATTTATTTACATGCAAGAAACTTAGGAGGAACCAAGGGTTTTTAGCTGAAACAGCAGAGAGACTGCAGACACAGGAAAATGTTTTAATTTCAGCTGGAAGCTTTGCTAAATTCTTGAAATTAATCAAGCAGCACATGAGGGAGGAATGGACCAGCCAGTCTGCGGCTCAGACAGAAGCAAAGCTGGAACGTTTTTCCACAACATTCCATATAATTTGTCTGGAATTATTCTTAGGACCATGGTGTTATCCCACAAAGCAGACAAAGCAGTTTCTGTGCTGATGAAGATGTAAAAGAACTCCCACAGAACATCACAAATTCGATCAAAATGAGCAAGATTCTCAATTTTAAAACCACTTGTAAAGATCTGGATTTTAGATAGTTGCACAAACAACTGCATGGATAAAATTTAAACTTGCTTTAAGAAAAATCTGTTTTCTTTCTTATTTATCTAAAAATAAGTCATTTTACATGCAAAACAATAAAATAAATTGGCATTAAAGATTAAAAGTCTTACTCTGATCATCTTTTGATTTATTGAAAAAGTGTTCCCAGTGGTCTTTTAACTATGAATATGCCGTTTTTAGGCTAATTAAAAAAAAAAAAAAAAAGTCGTTTTATAGGACTTAATTTCTGCAGAGCGGCAGTATTTCAGTAGAAATTTGCCTCTGAGTTGTGGTCGGGACTGTAGGCATGAAGTAAGCCTGCCCTAATTTCCTATCATCCCTTTGCTTACTCTCCTGCTAGCTTACAGCTCCTCACAACCCCAACCTAACATTGTCTTTGAAGGTAAAAAAAAATGTCTTTATTTAATAATATTTTAGGTGTGGCTTGGACAGTATGGGTGTAGGCTCTTTTTGTTAAAAATCCTCACAAACCAAAACAGTTTTTTTCTTTTTGTATTACTGCGTAAAAGGAGAGCCACTTTTCAAATGGTTGGTACTTCTGTGAATCAAACGTGGCGTCATCCATGCGTCACAACCAAATCTAAGTTCCCGACTGATCAAAGTTCAACCTCGTTTAACTTTCAAAGTGCGTTCAGTGGTTAACGCACACTGTTGAGGGCGTTATGACCGTAGCTTTAGTATGGAAGTCGCCTTTTCCCTATTTGACTGATTTTCTGGGGGAGTGTGTTCAGCCACATAGCAAATGACTTAAGCTTTAAGACATGGTTTTATAAAAAAAAACAAGTTAAGATAAGTTCTTTTACCCAGCTTGGCCCCTTTCTTCAACAGAGTCACAACTACCGATGTGTTCCTGCAACCAATGGCCCGGTCCAGAGGCCTCATCCCACTGTGATCCACATGCTCTATCACTGCTCCTTTTTCAACCAGATATTGGACCTACAAGACAACAAATGCAGTCAGCGCTGAGCTACAACACACTCATCGTTTTGGATTGATTAAATGTTTACTTACAATCTCTGCGTCTCCATAAAAAGCAGCCAAATCCAGCGGAGTTCGCCCGTTTTTATCCGTGTGGTCGATGATTGCACCTTTCTCCACCAAAAACTGAACCACATCCTTGTGTCCTTTCAAACATGCCCAGCTGAGGGGCATCAGACCCTCCTTGTCCATCTGAGTCAACAAAGCACCTTTAAGGGAGAAGAAATGGTCAGGAGGCTGACAACCACACGCGCTCACCGTGGAAGGGTTTGAAAGAATCACCTTTAGACAGCAGGAACTCTACGGTGCTCAGGTGACCCTCGCAGGCCGCCACCATGAGGAGGGTCCTGCCCTGTTTGTCGCTGACGTTGATGTCGGCCCCGTGCTGCAGCAGGAGCTCTGCGATCTGAGAAACACGCCGACGCAGCATTGCGGTGAAACGCATTTCAACCCCGACCCAAACAGGTGTTTTCTTTGGTGAGGTTGCCATGGATACAGACAAATAAACAAAAAGATATGCTCATCAACTCTCACCTGCCAGTGTCCCTGTCTGACAGCACAGAACAGGGAAGAAACCCCACGCCGATTCACTTGCTGCACCATCGCCCCCTGATCCAGGAGGAAGCTGCAGACCTCCATCTTTCCTCGACCAGCAGCAGCCGTCAGTGCTGCAATCGGGAAGTAGCACAAACATGTCATTCTGAACCCAGGCATGGCTGCTTCACTTATTTCTACAAGTGAACTACTTCAGGTGATATATTAACATGATAGTAATGCGATGAGAGCTTGAGAGGACACCAATATTTGCAGCTTTCCACTTACAACACTTTCATTAGTCCACAAACTCCAAATAAGCAAAGTAGTGCAAGCTAAACCCAGAGTTTAATTGAGTCACACACAGATAAATATGCTTCTGCTTGTTAAAGTAATTAAATTCCTGCCTCATGTTCCACAGGCCTCACACACAGATCATTTCAGCGTCAAGCAGGAAATCCTCAGCCAGCAAAGGTAAAACATCTTTCAAACACACATTGTAGTTTGTTTCCTTTTGACACTAAAATCAAGAGTCTGTTAAAAGGCTGGGTGCTTACAGTCGCTCAGAAGATAGTGTCCTAAAGGAGCTCTGGTCCCACAAGCATCAAAATCTACCGTGAGAATCAGAGAAGCTCTGCTCTCACGCCCACCTCAGAGAAGTGAGGGGCGCCGATCCTCCGTATCAAACAGCCATCGTCCATCTCGGTCAACAGACATCGGAGCCAAAAACAGCCCCACCTTCCATCTGCTTAAAAATGTGGACTTCCTCACACGGCCCTCCAGCAGAACAATGACTCCAAGAAGCTAAACTTAGGCTGCGCTCAAGGGAGCAACATGAGGCGCACTGGGAGCGCTGCCAGCCTGTAACCAGCATGCAGGAGAGCAGCTGGACGGATGAATGGCAGCTGTTTGACCACTGTCACAGGAGCTCACCAACAACTAGTCTACTTTTTATTTGCAATAACAACAAAGAGGTCATGACCTCTGCAGCCATATTCAATATATGCTTCATCTTATGTCTTTTTTATTCTCTGATTAAATGTGTATTAAATTTATGAAAAAAAAAGCTATCTGCATGTTACAACTGTTCTAATAAAATAAACACAAAACACTGACCTTATTGAAAGTTAAAAAATATTTAGAAGGTTATTTAAAGGCTTAGAACACTATTTAACTATTTATTTTTACTCTAGTATTAGCTAAATTACCATTTTTCTATCATTAGGTAATGCTCAACTGATTATTACTACAAATGCAGTGGGGGTTAAATATCTAAAGTCATTGATGTGTGGACTTTGTAAGACCCACCCAGATGAATATGATGTCTTTAGCATGTTCTTTTTCTGATGATGGAGGAGGAAATTAAGCTCAAAGTTGTAGTTCTGAGTATCTCTTCATTAAATTAGAAGAAAACTCATTTTTGATGTAAAAAAAAAAGAACTGGCCAGGCCACAAGATCCTGGCTCTGCTCTGCAATGGGGAGGGGAAGGGGGGCGGGGTTGCTCTTAACCAACGGTGAATGGTCAACTACTGCCGATCTGCTTAAACTCTGTCCTAGAAAACAACAGACTTTAGGGTTTTCACTAAAAATGATAGTCGTAACTGAAAGACCAGCAGGAGAGCTTTTATAAAAGATCAAAACCCGATCAGAGTAACAGTCGTGTACACGTTTGTTTTCAAGGAACCTAAGGACTAGCAAGAGAAAAACTGCAGTATGTCGGAGAGTCAAACAGTCTCAGCACAGCATGCAAATCAGCTTTACAAAAAAAAAAAGATGTGAAACAAATGTATAATCCACCCCCCAAAAATAATGTAATTCTGAACCTGCTTCAAACCTCTTTAACATAAAAATGGCCCAAATAATCATCTGCTAAAATCCCCAAATTATAATAAAACTAAAAATGAAAAGCAGATAAATAAATGAATGCTGCATGAATATATAAAGAATGGCTGTTGGTCTCTGCTCTGCAGCAACAATGAGTTGCGCAGTCAAATAATATTTCTTTGCAGAATCCTGACATGCTTTGCACTCTAAGAGGGACTTTAAAAAAATGGAGATTGCACAGATGTACACTCTAATCTCCCTTTATTTCAAAACAATACAGCGAGCCTACTGGCATAAATACATGTTTCACTATATCATTTTGACTGTGACCGAAAGTGTCCCTCTTATATATGAATACATCTATTTGATGGGAAAATTCAAACAAAAGAAGGTGCGACTTGGATCTGTCAGGGTCGCAGCAGCAGCAGGGCTGCTTCATCAAATCTGCGGCTGAACAGCTGATAATGAATACATCTCTAAGCGCTCATCATCTTTTCTTTAAATTGTAAATTAGAGCGCATGAGCTGAGTCATTCTGGCTCTTCAAAACTAGGGTGCTGCATCTTTTCAGTAGGGCTGTCAAATCATTGCGAATAATTAATTACAGACCTTTTAGCGCGTTTTTTTAAAATGCATTAATCTCTTGCTTCCATGAAGTTCGTTCATGTCTGAAAATGGGCGCTATCCCACTCGTACCATGGTCATTTACGAAAAAATAAAATATCAAATCAATTATTATTACTTTGAATCCTGTCATATTTTTAAGTTTAAATCATTCACAAAGGGGAACTTTTTAAAACTCGGTACGTTGCGTTGTCATGGTAACACCTGTAAGAATTTAAAAAAATGAAGAAAGCAACTTTTTGAGTTGTATTATGATCTTTTATTGCACCACAATGTCACAAATTTAATTAAAATACCTCAAAATGAGGCTTTTTACAGCAATTACTAGGTTAAAAAACATTGCAATTAATTTGATTAGTTAATTACAGGTCATAATTAATTAATTGCACAATTAAAAGAATAATTGCATGACAGCACTACTTTTAAATAAGATACTGGGTGAAAATAACACTTGGTTGTTTCCAACTTTTTTTCCATTAATTTGGTAAAAACTATAAACTGTAAAGAAAAAAACAAACATTTATTGATGATTCAATTAATAAATGTGAGTATTATCTAAATTCAAGTCAATCTTTGGAAAAATTGACTTGTACACAGCTTTTAATCACATATTTTATTTACAGTTTTTTATTGAAAAACTGACTTTGGACTTTTTACATTTATTTTATAAGAACTAAGATTTGCAACATGCAGTAGACGCCTAAATACGAGGATTTTATCAACACCCTAACTCATGCATATTAATCTTGCTGCAGTGGACTATATTGGAAGATGCAACACTATAAATGCAAATGTGTTACTCTATCAGGATATGTCCTCTGACTATCAAAGCCTTCAATGGGGCTTGCCAACACCACCCACAGGGAGAAGAGTTGATACTTAAAGCTGTGGAATGAAAGCTACCTTTCCATGGTTAAGTCCAAAAGTGTTGAAGTTGGAAGGTTTGTAATGAAACTCTAATGATGTTTAAAAGAAAGCATTATTAAGAATTATCTTATTTTTAAAAAACATTTTTTTAAAAAAGGGTTAAATTTAGGCGTTTTTTCCCCCCAGCATTAAATCTGATGTTCAAAAATACAGTGGATTGTCAAATCAGACTTGTTAAATGAATTGCTATGACACTATTTTAATTTTGGAAATCTCAGAACAGCTCAAAGATTATTTATTGATCCGTTTAAGTTGAAAAATTCCACGCGTTTTTGTTTTTTGTCATTTAGGCAAAACATGGAATGCCGGTAATCATTAACATTTCTTTGTAATTGACTCAAGGTCAGATTTAGTGTGAGGCCAATAAAATCCATCAAAGGAAATTGGCATTTGACACTTGATAAAGTCAAAACAAGTGGTCACAGATGTGATCCCTGAGGGACACCTTTGGTGAAGAATAGTAAGGAAATCTAGTTAAAGGTTATAAGAAATGTAATATATGCCACTGTTAGTGAAATAAGGTGAACAGGCATAAGTAAAACATTAGAGGTTTATCGACTTGCAGTTCTGGACCGAATTTGGATTAAAGTTAAAATTACTTTTGATAATTCAGAAAAAACCACTGCTAAACTATTAAAACAGACAAAAAAAAACAATTTTGTTGTTGCTCAATTGTTTATAAAATTGACTCTACATCTTGTCCTTATGAAAAAAAAGTATGAGCATCTTTAACATTTTATAGTGAGAATTCAGGATTTTTCTTTTAACCATCAGAAAATTAACAGCAGGAACTATTACATACAAAATAAGGTCAGACCTTACTGCATAAACCCAACCAAATCACAGGCTGTTGATATCTGTGTTGGAAGTGACAGCTCAAAGGAAGCAGAAGTAGGAATCTGTGCACAGACGTGCACATACCAGATACTGGAGCACAGAGATTTGAGAACAAGCGTTAAAGTGTGGACAGCCTTTGCATCAAAGAGATGGTTTTACTGCACAAAGCTACAGACGAGACCTTCTGCCGCAGCATTCAATTACAGCAGCCGGCTCCAGAATACGAAAACGGCGGTGATAATGCCCAAGAAAAAAGCATGTAATGCAAAAAGATTGATGATAACATACCTGTCTCTCCCCACAGAGTGTCATGACTATCAATTTGCACAGCATGCTCATTTTTCAACACCAGCAAGCTCCTCACAACCTGTCAAAAAACAAATGTTGATTAATGACAGACTACTTGAGAGTAAAACATCATATAAACCCTTCAAGATAATCCAAACTGACGATTTTTCAGCATATATTTAAATATAAAGTAAAAAAAAATCCTAAAATCATGATTGAATCCCAGCAGGGCTTACTAGTGCCTGAATCACTACACGAGGTTTTGCGCTTTGGTCCAGTCTAATTAATAGTTGAGCGGGGTCTTGTTCTACACGGAGGCTGACAGCTTGGCTTGGCCCAGTTCTGTTATTCTAAGCCAAGCGTTGGTGCCCCGTTCCAGCTAATGATGATATAAAGCCTAAGTCCACATCGTAGCTAAAGCTTTAACATGGATCCCCAAATCCCATCCCAGATGCAAGCGGCTCTATGACCCCTCAAACTAGAACCCAGTTCCTTTGTGCGTCTTTCTCCTCAGATTAATGATTGTGTTGGATTTTGATTTTGTTGAGTGAATTCATATTCGTGTGCGTTCGTCTGACCTGTGTGTGTCCCATGCTTGAGGCTGCAATCAAAGCCTGCTGCAGAGCTTTGTTCTTCAGAGAGCAGTCCTGCTGCAGCCCTTCAGCGATCCATTCCAGCTCCAGCAGGTACTGGATTATCTCAGTGTGCCCTCGTAAAGCAGCATGAACCAGAGCACACTGGCCGCTCTTATCTACGTGATCCACCTGGCAAAAATACAGCACTCTTCAAATTCCAGGATAGAAACAGAAAATTTGCTTCACATCATGGACACGAGGGCTGCTGCTGGCTGACATTTATTGGGGTTGCAGCACATCTTTCATGCAATTGTCTTCATGTGAAAAGTATTATAGAAACAGAGCATCACTAAAGCAGAGTTCTGACCTTGGCTCCCCTCTTACACAGCAGCATGACAAGGCCAGTGTGTCCTGCAGCAGCTGAGAAGCAGAGGGGACTCATGCCGTTTTCAGACACAACGTCCAGACTGGCACCGAACTCTAAAAGCAATGAGGCCATCTCCAGGTGGCCGAGGTGGCACTGGAGGCAAAGGATTGGCGCGTTGTTCAGGACTTCCGTACGGTAATTTACGTTAGCTCCTCCCAGCATCAGGAGACGGCTCACCTGGTTTTACAAACAAAAACAAGACAAAAACAATCTCTTTTTACTAAATCCTTGTATTAGTGGGTGAAGCTTATAATTTATGTTAACTGTGTCTATTTTAAACAGTAGGTTTTCGCTAAACTGAATTCAACAGTCTGTAAATTTAGGTTTCTCTGGAGAAATTTCTCGCTTTTTTTTTTTTTTTTTTAAAGGTGTAGTTCAAAATTAGTTTTTTCATTGTATTTTCTAACCGGCAAATGTATTAATAATAGCAGAGGTAGGCTGTGGCAAAATCACCATTTACGTCTTAGTTTAAAAAAAAAAAAAAGGAGATTATGAACACATCAAACCCATCAAAATGAAGTATTTTCAACATGATACATCCATCTTAAATACTTTAATAGTATGGGTATGAAAGTTTCATTTTTTTTAAAAGTGATATTCTTTTTTTTTTGTTTTTTTGGAAGGGACTGAATATGAGAGCAAGGCAAAAAAAAAAAATCCAAAATCTAATAAAAGTCAAACTTACAACTTCTGCAAAACTCAGGCCTTAAGTAGTTAAGCTACCCCCCAATCATAATACCTCCTCCTCCCACAGGTCCCATAGAAAAGAATTCCCTTCAGTGACGTCTCTTCTTTCCCATATGAGGCCAAAACTTTATTGTCTCACACAAAAAACGGCACCTCTTTATAATCAAATCAAACAGAAGTTATTGTGCTAAAGCCTGTGAGTTATTTAGGATACTTTACAACTCATAAAGCTGACCAGAAGTGATAGATTTTAGGTAAAAAACAACCTTAATACAAACAGATAAAATGATACTTGAATGTTTATTTTTATGAGCTAGAATACATAATTTTGACATCATAACCTTTCCAGGAAAGGCCAGCTATTATCTACTTTGAAAACATGACAACAGAGGAGGGTAATGTGGAGACATGTCCTATCCTAGAAGCTTAATGAGCTCTACCACAAACATTAGCATAATGAGGGATGCAGCAGAACGATTGGTAATTGTTGAACCGTCTTTGTAATTATCTCGGGAAGCACCAAATTATTAGCATTAGAAGTGTCTCTAACATGCAGGTATTTTAGCTTAAAGGAAAAATACTTGCAAGCACAAACACTAAGATTTATGCTTGCTAGGCTACTTCTTTGCTTTTGACAACACGTCTTACACCACTGGAGAGCCAGGTTTGCTTGTAAATGACACCACATTTGTTAAGAACATGCATTAGTGGGATGCCCTGATATAAATGTTTGCTACATCTTCTCTGCCAATGCCAAACAGCTTATTCTGCAGTGACTCTTGTTTGGTGTTTGGTGGGTTGGATGGTTGATGTTTGAAAAAACGAGACGCCAGCATATCGTTGATGTTTTTGTTAACAAACAAGAGCCTCAGTGGTGTGTGGAAGGGACACAGCCACAACAACAACCAGGGACCTCTTCCTCATTCTTACTCCCAACTTGGCGACATCGCTGACCGGTACGGCATCCCATTCTTCAAATACCTTTTGCCGCCAATGTGGTTGTGTCGGTCGCTCACAGGCAAGCTGGCCTCACTAGTGTGCAATGAGGTTGGGGTTCATAACACTGGCAGGTCATTTCATCTTTTCAATCCCCAAACCATGGAGGTGGTATATACAAAGCAACTTACTCTATGGGAGTTTGTAATGTGATCTTGGAGGATGAAGTGAAGCCCCAGACTGTTAAGACATTGAACTACCATTGGTTGCAGAATCTCACATCCACGTCTCTGCATTAAAACAGCCTCAAATGATGAAAAACCCAGTTTTTCCAGCAAAAGACATTATGCTCAGCAGTGTAGCCATCAGTACAGGTTTCCCTGTGTCTTCTATACACTTTGACCCTGTTATCCAAAGCAGAATCTGGACTCATCACTGAACATAACTTTCCTTCTGTTGTCCCGGGCAGAGAGAGCTGTGTGAAGTGTCACGCCAAAGTTGTCAGCCAAGTCATTCTGGAAAATCTGTCAGATCACCCTCAGATCCGAAGATCAGTCAAAGGGGATATTTTAATGTTTGATGCAGATGCTTCAAGTTAAAGTAAAGTCCTTTTGTCACACACCCAGATGTGTGAAATATGCTGGTTATGGACATTTGTGGCAGGGCTAATGTGTGCACCCAAAGCTTAAAACAACAGTCAACAGGATTGACAAAATAAGCTGTTTAATTTTGGCAAATAAGATCCGGCACATTTTTGAGGCTATGACCCACTGACTCAGCTTTGCTGTTCATTCCACAAGAGCAATTTGCTTCATGTAAATAATATCAAGAATGCATGTGAAGTACATGAACAAGAAGTGATAAAAAATGTGATTACAAATTGTGTACAGGTCATCGCTGTACATACGAATCGGTTCTCAACTCACATACTTAAACCATCGCAGGAAATAAATACATACAAACCATAGCGCTATACTAGCACACGCCATTTACCACAACACAATACTTTAAAGGCGGTAACTAGATGAAACCCAGTTATCAATTGCGGTTACTCTAGAACACCCACTTTGCACTATGAGTCTGAAAACTCTTTACCTTCACGTTAGGTGTGTATAGGTTCCTCAGGGATGCCAAGGCTGCCGAGAGGCCGTCAGTACTGCAGCTGATCCACAGCGCCTGAAGCACGCTGGATGAGACACCTGTTTTCTTACTCAGACCCTGTAAATAGATGAAAGAGTGAAGACACAAACTCCTGTATTTCTCTCCAAATAATAGCCAGGGGCAGCTGCACTGGTGAACCAGTCTCAAAGAATTAAAAAAAACAGTAAGCATCACACATTCTAAACAAAGAGGAACCTCTGTACCTTAAAGATATGCGCCTTGAGGATGTGGTGTCCTAGCTCCATCGTCTGTTGGCGATTCAGCTTTCCCTCTTGCCGGGATAACATGAAGGCCATGAAAGCATGACCAGTCCTGAGTTAAACAACAAAAGTGATCAAGATGAGCAACTACTGCTAATTTATCTCATTTTCCATGACACTAAATAGAACTCAGGAGATGGAGAGCACCTTGAGACCCCTTTGTCCTCTTTGTTTTGTGATAATAAAGTAGTAATACTGAGGAGCGGCCAACACAAGGAAAGGGGAAAAATGTAAAACAGCCTTGGGTCGTTGTGTCCTCTTCTTTTTAGTCACTACGGCACCAATTAATGTGGAGCTTCATTAAAAGGACATGCATGAATGCAGATCAATTTGATCCTAGTTACGATATTCCCAACTTGTGCCAAAATACAGAAAGGCACAGCGCGTACAGCTTTTGTCTGCTTGTGCAACAGTAAAAGCCTTTGTTTGTTTTAATAATGCAGTAGATAGGTTGTAAATGACCAGAATATGAATCTCTGACATATTATGTGAGTAACTGTGTGACACAATGGAAAAAAAGTAGTTAAAGGCACACCAAACATTACACGGACGGTCAACATCCGCTTCCCTTTTTGCCTGACATGAAAAGCAAAAAGCAAACACAAGGAACTCTTATCTGAGTGAATGTTTCCAATAATTATAAGAGTTCATCCATGAGCTACATACAAATACCAACATTTTGGCCAATGATTTTGTTCAACTTACCAACGACTCAACTTTAACCAATAAAGACACACCTTTACTAGGCGTGTTGCAACAACTCCTAAGATTTTTCGCCAAAATAGCACATTTTTATTTTGGTGAATGTAAAGTGTAGTGCTTGCAAGTCTGAAATGTGACTCACTTTGCTGATAATGCACCTGCACATAGCATCTGTTAAGGATTCACTCCAATCAGATTTAAATTTATTGTAAAAGTGTTGGTCTTTTAATCATGATTATGCTGCTTTTAGCCAAAATAATAATAATATAAAAAAAAAAACAAAAAACGTTTTTTACTGGGACATAGTGCAGAGCAGCAGTGGTTAATCAGAAACTTGCCACTGAGTAGGCAGGAAGTAAGCCTCCACTGATATCCCATCATCCCTCTGTTTACACTCTCTCCCGCTAGCTTATAGCCCCTCACAACCCCAAGCTAACTTTAGTGGTGCAACAAAAATGCAGAGCCATAATGGAGCTATCCAGCTGTACAGTTTTGAGCCAGATGCCGGCTCAGACGAGGAAAACAAGGATGTTAATGGATCTATTGGAATGGAGCGGAGCAGGGAGGCTTTGGCTCGTCCATTTTAGTCTCTACGTCACAACTGACAGCTTTTTCAAACAGTAATTTTTTCCTGATTTACCACAATTTGAATAAAGAAATACTCAGAAACCCAGTTTTAATCTTACATTGTTTTTGATATTTCTTCCATAAAAAATGCTATAAAAATATGTAAAAAAAAAAAAAAAAACACCACGATTTTTATCGGATTTTCATTGGGAGTTTGGTGATGCTCCAGGTTACCAACAACCACAAATCAAAAAGTTGTCTTCAAACGGGATAATGAGCCCCTGGTTTCTTCTTAAATGGGCTACAGTCCAAAAGCCAACCAACTGGAGCCTTATTTTAAGATGCATGAAGGGTTTTAACTGTTTTAAGTGCCAACATCTGGGGGGTTTATGAGCTCTAATTTACTCTAAACAAAAAAACAGAGTTATATGCTTCACTGAAAAATGATGAACCATTAAATGGAGGCACAATGGTTCTAGTCAGTAAACAAAGGTGTACCTACACATAATTAAAGATTATTGACAACATTTATTTATTTCTTTGGCTAGGTAGTAAGTATTTTCTTTTATGTGAAAGTTTCCCACTTTCAGTTCAGTTATCTCAGGACTACTAGCAAAAAATAAAAAAAGGTTTAGCTTCTGTATTTAACTTCTTCTGTAACTAAAAGCTGATCCTACTTAAGTCTAACAGCAACTATGACCTGGTGGCTGACGCCCTCTAACACTGTGAATCTTCAAGGCGAGATTAATCCTTCAACTGTGGAGATTATTAACATTTGTAACTCCGACTGCACTGAAATTCCAAACTAGTTAGCTCCACTTAAGACAAAGGGCAAGCCATGGTGGGATGAGAACTTCCCACGCTCTTAGACAGCACTCTGCATGAGCTAAGAGGAGAAAGGACAAGCGCCCCTCTCCCCATATTTCTTTATTCAAATTGTTATGAATCTGGAGCAGAAAAAAATGCTGTTTAAAAAAGAGTTTAAAGAGAATACACTGGGTGAACATGCTTCGCTCAAATGGCCCCGCCCACAACTCAGAGGCAATGTTCCAATAAACTACTGCCGCTCTGCAGAAACTACAGCATAATAATAATAATAGTAATACAATGTTACAATGTAATACATTTAAAAGTATTAAATAAACATTTAATCATAGTATGTTTTTATGACTTGTTTTAAGTATCAGTGCTGCAGTTCAACAAGCTGATGGTCGGCATTATTCTACCTTGAACATCTCAAACTGATTTTCCTCTGATTCAGAAGTGACTCATGCAGAGTGACCGATTGAAGCTTTCTACAAACTTTTCATAGACGCTCCCTCTTTGCATGCAAAGCATCAACTCCAGCTCAGACAGCCGGAGCACTTAATTGGAAGCCCCACTGAGAACTAAAACCTGGCCATTGTTTTTATTCAATGGGCTGAATTTCCATCAGAGCTTTCAGACTAAATTACAGGACATATGATTTACATTAAGCATTCCACTTTAGAGACATTAATTTTACTATTGCAAGCTTATCAAGCCACGGCTCTTGCATGGTCTGCAGCAGTCAAGCTCTACTTGCAATGCACTGCAGGAATGTCGTAAAAATGAGTTATTAGTTTGTCATGCATGCACAAGAAGCCCGCTTTCTTCAAGAAGAGCTGCTGGGTGTAAGGTACATGACTGACCTGGGGTCACAGAGGAAGTCTGTGCTCTCTCCATCAGCTCTCCATACCAGCCATTCTCTGAAGGAGGGGTGGCAAAACATGCGCGTCTTGTCCCGCCTTTTGATGAGGAAGGACGAAAGCAGATCCAGGCGCTGCTGAAAGTCCTCCCACTGCAGTTCCCCTCGTAGGGAGCCGGCGTTGATGGCCTGAAACAGCTGCTCGTCTGTCAGCGGGTGCAAAGACGCCAGGGCCACGTTGAGGATAGGCAGGGTACGCTCAAAGGCTGAGTTGGTCATGAACTTCATGTTGCACTGTAACTGGTACAGCTCAGTCAACGACACAGGCACAACTTTGTAGCTGGCACTTTTGATCACCAGGTGACCTCTCTCAAACAGATCCAGAGTGAGTTTGAGGTACAGGTAGGAGCCCTGGCTGCGTGAGATCAAGTGGCTGCTCAGCCTGCTCACGCTGGCAGAATCGGCTTTGCCATTAAGGCTAATATTGTTCATAACATCCTTGCTGCCATTGATGCGGTACTGGATATATGCATTAAGGTCATTGGGTATCTCTTTGTTGTCGGAAAACTCATCCAGGGAGATCTTGGCGAAGGGCAAGAGGCTGGTAATCTCCTAAAAACAGACACGTTAAGAACAGTTACAGAACTGATGCTGCTTATTGTCCAACCTAAACCATGCACATATAATACAATCAAGTTTTCTTCCATTGCTACCAGAGGAGATTTGGTTCAAAAGTGTTTTTCACAGTCAGAGCTGCCATTAAAAAATTTCACCTGCTTGCATTCATTATCGAAGCAGGTTCTGTGAGCGGTGGGGAGGCTATTTGGCAGAGCTATCAGGTCCAAGCAGACACCCGAGAAATGAGTCTACGAGAAAGACGGGACTTGGGAAGTAAGTATTACCAGGCAGGGGATGGATTGTGTAGTGGCTAGCAGGCAAGCAGGGGTCTTAGCCAGAGCTCACATTTCAATCCATGTCCTGCAGGCCGAGGAAATCAATGCACCTTAATCCTCCAATCCTCTGTCTGTCAGAGGCTGGAGAAACATTCCCTTAGTGAGATAATACTCACTCCTTCATCATGACAGGGAACAGCAAACAGACACATTTATGTGCTAGAATCCACAAGCTCACAAACATACCTTTTTTTTTGTAAAAAAAGAGTAGTAAAATCAGATATGAATCTAGTAAGCAATGTCTGCTGCAATTATTCCTGTTATTCATTTCTTTAAGGATGCTATAGAAAAACATTGAAAAATAATACTTCCATTCTCATCGCTGTATAACATTGCGAGACCTGAAATCCAACCAGATCTACGATAAAGACAATTTACAGCATTTTTCTCGAAACAGCTTCAATATCAGCGTCTCATAAACAGAAAACGGCTTCAAAGAGAACTGCTGCAGACAGCATCCACGCTTTAAAAGTCTGGAGAAGCAGCAGAACCGTCCTGCAGGCTGTTTTTCTGCTTCAGCACAAGTTCAAAGACTGACGCACAAATTCTCTGTAATTAAAAAATGTTTTCCACAGTGTTGATCCCCTTCCTCGCCAAAAAAAAAAAAAAAAATGTTTAGTCAGTCAGTTGAGACGATAAAAATATCTTTCCATCAAAGCACAATTTGTGATTAATAAAAGGGCAAACATAAATTGCGTTACGTTAGCAACACATGGTGCATGATCAAAAAGTTTCAGAGCGAGTTTGGATATGGTTATTTAATATTCAAAGGTACAAATACCTTGTGTAAGTAGCAAAAATGCTATTTTTGAGGTTCGACATAAAAGTCCTGATCAACTAACAACTATGATATTAGTTTGCAACATCACACAAGAGTGAGCAGATTACTGCCAACACAGCAGGCTTCTGTAAGATTTTCCAGTGAGAACAGCTGGAAAATCTGCTGCTGGTGGTGAGACGCACCACCAGCAGCAGATTCTATTGGAAAGTATGCAACTGCTCTCTGATGTCAGCATATTGATGCACTTTTAAGAAAAAGAGGATATGATAAGTTTCTGATGTTGTCAACTGGTACGAAAAATTAACTCTTGAATTATGCACAAACATGGGCGTGGCCATGTAATTGATAGGTGACGATCAATTCCTCAACTTTTGGGCAGTCCAGGCCTGTTCCAAAGACTGTCAGGTCCGTTAGTCCAGTCAGTTTGGTCATTTTTGTCAAGTTCAAGGTTTTTAGACATGCTTTGGTCATAATGTCAAGAAGGATGAAATTTACCTCAAAAGGCCCCAATGCTGATCACTGATCAATAGGGCTGTGAAAAGTATCTGAGTATTTTCAGATATTTTGCATTTTTATATATATATATATGTATATTGTATCTGTATGAATATTTGAAACATATAAGATTGTGTATTTGCAATCTTTATAAATATATGTCTAAAAAAATGTAACTATTGCTCTAAAATTGCTGAATAATATTGGATTTCTATCTATTTAAACTGAATGCTCTAGTGTAACCAGAAGTAAATAAATCGAAGCAAAAGTAGTGTTGGTGAAAGTCCTTATTTTCAAAGTAAAAGTATTGAATATTTTTCGTAGATGAAAGTTAAGGAAACTGAAGTTCAATTTACTGAGGTAAGTTCTGAACATATTTTGTTTAAAACATAGTTTACAATTTTAACAAAAAATATAATGAATATGAATTTAAGAGCATTACAAAAATCTCACGATCAATTATGTTAGGTCATATCAAACTCTACATCCATTCAAACATAATACAAATAGTAAGAATCTTGATTTGTGAACTGATCACAACCTGCATTCTTTACAAAAAGCAGAAACAGAATTAAACATAAGAAAATTGTTAGTGTAATTGAAAAAACACAAACTGTCTGTGGATATCTGAAGGAGCATAACTTTTAGAAAGTATTACAGTCTCTGACAGTTTTTCATGCAGCAAAACTCCTCCGTCAGCTGCCAAATGAGAAAGATGGAACCTGACTGATGAAAGAATGGTTTTCATTACAGGAGTTCATACCTCTCACAGTCTGAGCTGTCATAAAAACCAGAGAAGACAACAAAGCATTTTGATGACCTAATATAGAGAATTATAATATTATTTTCTCTGCTAAATGTACCTCTTCACTTGAGAAAAAGGGAAACATTTATTCAAAACTTGAATTTTATGTTTTAAATGTCAGACGAAGACAAAATGTATCATATCTGCTAAAATATGTATTAAAAAAACCATACCAGTTGAACACAGACGGTTTGTCGTTTCAACTTATGGTAAATAGCTCAGGAAATAAGCAAATTGAAATGGGACTGCACACTAGAACAGAACCTGGCTTGCCTGAGGATTAATTACCTCATTTCTTCATGTCAGTCAGCAGAAACGCTATCATTCCAGATTCAATCATTGCCACATGGCTCATCAAGGATGTGAAATCTTGAGATACTCTCTGGCAGTGTGAATGGGAGAGCACCCAACTGACCAGAGAGCTGGTCAGCTCAAAGACACTGGCTGTTCTTTCCTGTCATGCACTTTTGACTCCCAGGTCACCAGCTGTCAGTTCTTTCAGGAATGTCACTGGATATGCTCGACTCTGCAGACGCTTACTCCCACATTTGTCAAAACTGACAGGGTTTTATGTCAGCTAGTGAGCTTTCCAAGAAGTGACAACAGATCAAATGAAAAAAGTAACCTCACATCCAGCAACATCTGTGAGCGTAATTTGCTTTTCAGGCATTTTTGATAGTTTGAAAAAGCACTAGAGAGCAATTTTTACAATACTATTACAGAAAGACATGAGTTCACTTACCAACAGGTTGGCTCGGACAGTCACCACCAGCTTAAGCCAGGGTGGGAATTTGGTAATGATTTTGGCAATAAAGGAAGCAATGGTGTCCCCGTAGTCTGGCTTGTGGAACTCCGCTTCATTGAGTCCATCTATCAAGATGATGTGGTCTTCTTCTGAAATTCTCCTTTCTATTAACAAAAACATACATATTGTCCATAATATTGCAATAAGACTAAAGATAAGAGTTGCACCCCCCAAACATTAAAGTCCCACTCCAACTATATTTTCATCTTTTGTAAAGTCGATCCCAGTGGTCTTTTAATTATGATTATACAGTTTTTAGCAAAAATCAAAACGCCTGTGTCATTTTTTAAGACATATTTTCAGCACATCGGCAGTAGCTCATTAGAAATTTGCCTGTGGGTTGTCGATTTCCCAGCATTCCTTTGTTTACACTCTCTCCCACTAGCTTACAGACCCTCATAACCTAACATTAGCTTAAAAAAAACAAAAACACGAGAAATGTCAGAGCTATGCAGCCGTACGACTTTGAGCCAGATGCCAGCTTAGACAATGAAAATGAAGACGTTAATGTATTTGTCTTCAAGTGGATGATTTAGAATTGGAGTGGAGCAGGGAGACTTTGGCCCGCCCATCACAAACCTAAGCTTTTTTTGTCTGCTCCTGATCCATCATGATTTGAAAAACTAAATTTGCAGAAACACAGTTTTCATCTTAAATTCTTTAATATATATCTTCTCCATCATGGGGAAATTGCTATGATAACGTGTTAAAAACAACAAAAAAAACCCACAATTTTCTCTGGAGTATTATTAAATATATGGCTAAACATGAGATGAGTTAAAAAGAAGATTACAAATGCTAGTTTCTGTGTTTTTTTACCTTTACGAAGGTTTGCTAGTGGTTCCAAAATTCCTCTTCGAAAAGCAGCCATGGGGTCTTGGACACATGAGCGCAGACTGAGCATTCCCTGTAGGTGGGGCTCCTTCAGCAGAAGCTCTCTATACGCACCAAGCTGATGAGCTCTGCACAGCAGTGCAGCAATGCTGTGCACAAATTCTGGCACTAGACAGGTGTATGTATTATCCGCCTGACAATAATGATATGCAACCACCTGAAACACAAGAGAGAATAAGGAATAAGGATTATGGTGCTAAAGGGGGACTTCTGAAGAGAGAAAGCTTTTGCTGGAAGAATATAGAAACCATTTTTTTTTGTCTCATTCAGAGCTAGGATCTAAAAATAAGGACATTGTTATTAGAATTAGTCAAACATATTTTTGCTCCGTACTCTTGCAATAGAAAAACTTGATTTAAGACTAAAAACGACCCAAATTGTACTGTTATTATTGGTTCAATTTTTAGGATTTTTAAGTTCAATAAATGTTGAAAAGTTAGACTGGTATTTTTAAACAGAAATTTAGATTTATGTTCAAAGAATAAGTGATAGTTTTATCTTTTATGAAGATTTATTAAGATGGGCCAACTTGTACTAAGACTGTATTTTCATTTTGTTCACATTTTGCTTTAAAATGACAATATTCCACTTATTACGCAATTTTTTTTTCACTGTAATCAAAAAGACTACAATTAGGTTCACAAAAACTCATAAAATGTTACCATTTGATTAGAACTAGAAAAAAAACGGATTACTTGCTTGTAGACATTCAATTTTAAGTAACTCTATCTAACAGTTAGCATTTTCTTTAAGCTTTATTACATTGTTTGTTTCTATTTTGATATCTTCTAAGATTTCTTGTTAAGTAAAAACAAACAATTTTAGTACTTTCTAGTGGATTTCTTTTTGAGGATTTTTGTTCTTTTCTTATTTTTAGACGAGTGATTTTAAGAGATCTGTCTCTCTATATGACTAATCATTTTCTGAGGTTTGGCAAAGCTGAAAGTTTTTGTGTAAAACTAGAAAGCCATTTACAGCAGCTAAATCTTAGCATTGTCTAGAAATTATACACATCTCTTCATTAATAAGTAATTACAATTGCTCATTATGCCTTCTGCGCTTGTACTGGCAGAAACAAATGTATGTTGTTTTATCTATCAAATGAATAAACCACAAGGCTTCACATACAACAGGAAATGTAAAAGCCTTGATGTCCACGTTTGAATCGATGATTACAAAGAAGCTGCTCAGTGTTCCATCAGCGTTTCACACAGCAGCACAGCCCAAGACAAAGACTCTGTTGGAAACACTTTAAGTCGTAATTGGCTCAAGATGTGATGCTTGGCTTTAACAGATATGCAGGATGAGGAGGAAGGCGCTCTTCCTCAGAGGAACAGTGCAACCACCCCTGGAAACTGCTCTAGTAACCCTGTTTGTTTCTTTTGATAAATATCTGTAAAGGAGGAGGGGCTGGAGCAAACAACTTTGTAAATGAAAACTGAGTCATTGTATTTGACACAATTGTCCCAGTCCAACAGGTTGCGTTTTTTCAGTATATGACAGGGATGGTGGGCTTTCTGTCTAATACTTTTAGAACTTGTTTGTGTGGTGTTTTGATGGGTTTTAGAGTTGTTATATTGACTAATAACCAGTTGGTTTACCAGCATTATAAGTGTGACATGATCATTGCATCAAAATACAGTTTGCATTTTCCTGATATATCTGAAGTTGGACAAGTTAAACGTATTTTGTTAAGAATTTTCTTTACATTTCCAGGTTTATTTGATGAACTGTCCGACTGCCCAACTACAAATGAAAATGGACATTTTTCAAGAGTTTTGGTGATTTCTGCTTGGTCTTTGAATGTATGCTGTTTCATTGCCCAAAATCTGGCTTTGTATTCAGTTTTTTTTGTCCAGTACTTGCTAGGATGAGCCCAATCTCAGCTTATGTTACTGTTAGTTACTGTGATGTTAATTGTTTGTAATTTTGCATCTTAAGGCAATAAGTAAAAAAAAAATGAATGAGTTGAAATTAAAAATTAATGAAAAAAGGTTTATTTCAAGAAATGATTAGATTTCAAAGTGATTTCTTGAAAGCGCTGAGTGGGAAAAACACTGTAGTGAAATATTTTACAGGAATTCGTTTGATAAAAATGCCTCAGTTGAACAGAATGTTTGATGGTTTCAAGATAACAGGATTTTTAAACAGGACATAGCCAAAATTGACTGAAATGTCAAAGCTGTGAATAGCATTTAGGATAAAAATGAATTACTTAGAGCTTCAGTGCCAATTAGAGTTGTAATGTTTTATGGGTTCTTTTTTGAAAATCATTCTTAGTTCAAAATATTTGTTAACCATCGATCACAAAAAGCTGTTTAAGTTTCTGCTTATATTGACCACCTCATCTTTCTTTAAACTCTGGGCTCCATCACCAGGACCTTTACCTTTGAAGCCAGACGTTTCACAGGCTCCTCTTTACGCCGCTGCACCTCGGGGGTTCCTGGGCAGTTGCTGGTCCTCAGTGTGTTGGCTGTGCTGGAGGGGGGAGTGGCCTGAGCCGGCTGGCTGAGGAGAAGTTCTGTGCTTTGGGCTGCAATGCATGAAGAACACAAACAATATGAATGCGTCTACATAAACCACAATTAATACGGGTAGCGCCTTTGTAAATGTGCTGCCACATTTGTTGGAGATTGAAATATTCATATTGCATGGCTACACTTTAAAGAGTTACCTTTTGGGGATGCGCTTGGACTATTGGAAGCAATCTGACGCATGCGTCCGCCATGGCAGCTCAGTGCAACGAGCCGGGAAATGACGGCTGTCTTGCCATGACCCACACTGCCCAAAACTACCGCTCCTTGATTGCCGTTCAATTCAGTGGCCTTTAGGACATCTTCCAGCTGCTGAAACAGCCAATCTCGGCCAACAAACACAGAGTCAGTGGTGATGCTGGGCACCTCAAACAGCAAAGGCTTGAGCATGATGTCCGCGGGTTTGTAGGGAGCAAAGCGGGCTGAAGAGGGAAAAAAAACAACAATATTGTCTTATTTTGGCAAAAGTTGACTTTAATTTTCCAATCTTATGTATTGTGTCACAGATAATTGGATTAGGAATAACTGCTTTGAAGTACAGATTGGCATTAATTTGTAGTATTTAGATGATGCTTTTTTAAAAAGTTGCAGTTTTATTCCAGTCATATTTAGCATTTGTTCTTAAGTTATTTATATAATGTGTTGGATAAATGAAAACAAGTAAATCCATAACTTTCAAGCTACAATTTCATGCACTAATAAATATTAGGAGCGGAAGTTACACACTCTACAGTGATTCTTTTCAGCAAAATAAGAGCGTCTGCAAAAGCTCAAATTGACAAAAAATAATTCAAATCAAAGCAAAAAGGTACAGTAAACACTTTTTTGGTCAACCACATCCACCCCAAAAAAAGGATAAAGGAGTCTTCAAAATGAACAATAAACTGGACGGTCACCTTTGGAGTCATGAGGTGGCCGTCCTCCTGTGTTATGCCAGGGCAGACGGATGGACGTCCGCAGGGGAGTGTTGCGTTGTTCGTCAAGAAAGCTCAAGTCTTCTAACTTTGCGGAACTGGTTGCTGTGAACACAAATGTAGACAGAAAAAGAAGGAAGTGAAGCAGACTGTCCCAAACTTTTTGGGGAGTGCTCTCATAAAAAATTAAAAACATAAAAAACAAAAACATGACTGGGGCAGAATCAGACACTGCTTTAAAATGGTACTGCAGTTGTGTCATATATGAAAAGATAAATGAAGGAGAAACAAACCAGTGTGCTCTGACATTTCTAGTTTGCTTATGGGAGTGCATGTGTGTGTGCATGTGTGTGAGCACCAGTATAGCACATCAGAAAGAATAGCAGCATCCCAGAGTCAAAGCCCCATGTTTTTTGCTTTTCTTTGATTTCATCTGACAGCTACACGGTGGACAGCAGTAGGTCAAGGTCAAATTTATTTACCAACCACAACAAAGCTGACCAAAGTGAGTCATAAAAACCTACAAATAAAACAGAAAGGCAAAATGACTAACAAAGTAGAATAGTTACTCAAATGAAAGCAAAACCAGTTTTTGAAGTTTCAGAAATTTTGAGTCAGATACAATATGATTGCAATCTGATGCATTTCTGGGAAAAATTGAAGCTTTTATAGTCAGAATAGCAACTGTAAAGGCTTATATGAGTATTTTAACTCTAAGATCCACTCAGTGATTCAAAGCAACATTCTTGCTAGTGAGTGTGCAGAAAATGCATGGAATATGAAGCTAGCAAACCTTGAAGAGCTCTAAATAAATCAATGAAATCTTATAAAACGATTTAAAAATCAAAAGCGAGGCTGTGAAAAGAATCTAAGATCAGAGTGTCATCCTGAGTCGAACTACTGCAAACTGCAAAGTCTGATGTGCACTGCAGAAGTTAAACAAGCTGATAAAACAAGCAATGGGATATTGGCTTTTGCTTCCAGACAGAGAACATTAGATCAGACAACTGCAGTAATTTGCTTTCCCAACTTTTCTCAAACAGGAAAAAACACATCCGGATGTAAACAAGTCAGCACAAACACAGCAGAGATTTTCCAAACCAAATATCTTGAGTTTGTATTTTATTTTTCCAAAAAAAACCAAAAACCCCTTATTAAGTTTAATTACCGTATTTTGCTCGACTAATTTGAGCAAATAAACAAACGTGCAAAAAAAAGTCAATAACTGACTGCACATGATGCATCATTTTAAAGGCTACAGATGAGTCTAAATGCACTAAAACAACAATGGTCCTGTCGGGACCTCAGCAGGACGGACAGTGACTGTTTTCTGTCTCCATAAACCCTCATACGCTGCACAGAAAACGCTGCCTTCCTCTATGAGGAAATCCAAGGTCATTGGAACAAGTTAAATGAAAAATATCGGCTGATCCCTGTTTTGCTGCAAAAACTCGTTATTTCAGAATTTTGGGGCATGAATCAATAACCATTGTACTGCAGTAAACATTTGTCAATAAATATTTCATTTTTATAATAATATTAAAAAAAAAAACCTTCTGAGAAATCTTCCATCCAAAAGATGTCTACTTTACAGAAGAATATTGATTAGTAAATTTAAACAGATATTCACTTAGAAAGTGCAAAATTGATTGATCAAACCCATCGATTGTTTTTAAAAACATTTTGGGCATTTTAATTTTGTTAGAATTTAATAAGAAGAATTAATAATTTTATTTTAAAAAAAAAAGCTTTATCTTTGTTTGGTTTGAATCAAGCGTTATATAAAATATGTTTTGAATAATATTTAATTGGTTTTAAAAAGACACTTGACATTCTGGTATATTTTTTAAGAAATTAGATTGAATTGAGAATCAAATCAAATCGGGAACTTCTAAATCAAAATCAGATACACCCAGCTTCACTTTTTTGGGAGCAGGCAGAATTCACAAAAGCAAGAGGTCAAAACAAAATCCAGATTTCTGAAATGAACTAATCTTGGTGAGTAACTTTTACGACTAAGCGAGGCCTTTGTGTAGCATTACTTGGTTGTGTCAGAATCAGACTTTCCAGAGGCCGTCACCAACACCTAAATTCCCTCTTTGGTGTCACTTAGTTGTGAACTTGCCCTCTGGAACGTCACACTAATTAAAACCTGTCAACTGGAACTGCAATGGAAAATAAAAGAAGGTCTTTCTTGCAGTGACCTGCACTCTGAGCAGCTCTTTTGGACATATTTCAGCACATTTAGCACAAACAGCAAACACATAATTATTCAGTCAGAGTTTTGCTTCGCTAAAACTTGAAGAACCCTGAAGCCAGAAGTACTTCAGTGTAACAGCACTAACTGAACGGATATAGCGGTAATTATTGAATCTTTCCACTACTGTATTGCACCAAATGGAAATACTCAGACAGACAATTAACCAAACGGGGAAAGCTAAGCTTTGGAAAGTGCTCCCACTGGATGAGTTCACCAGGGTATCAGAGAAATTCTCCTTTCCCGGTGTTCCCATGCAGACACCCTGGCAGTAGAGGACTCGGCCTCACTTGCCAAATAAATGTGATGCTTTCCAAAAGAGCATCAACCCCCTTTTCCACCCCCACCACACGTGTACATCATTTCTGTCCACGTGCTGCACAAATCTGCATGCCAACACACTGTCGAGTAGCAGCAGAGAATGAAACAAAATAAAAATGATAAGCAAGAGATTCAGTCTCTGAAGGCAGATAGCGGTTTGTAATCAGAAACTAGTGCGGCATTTATCAAGGATCCCGGCTCGTAGAGAGTGTGGAAAGAAAAGTGGGAACGGTAAAGATTTAATCTTATGACTACAAGACAGAAAAGGATGTGCCAACATCAGAAGATGTGGGCATGAGAGACAGACAAATTCAGCAACGCAATAAATGGTCACTGAAAATTTACTATTTTTCAGGTGTTTTAACCATTTTTGTTAAAAAAAAAATGAAGTGGAGCCTATAAAACTTAAAGCGCATGTAAAGATAATGGTCCATTTGACTAGCTTAAAAAATGTAGCCCCAGTGGCGTTTATTTTTATCAAGTGCAAAAAAATCCTGCATGCTTTCCATTTCTCCTTTTTGCAGAGTCATGCAGAGTTTTTTTCAGGATTTTTTTTCAGAAAAACTCCAAAGGACTTCTTTCTCACTATAATCATCTCCTCTTAGTCAGAAACCACAGCCGTCCTTGCACACCTCAACTGATAAAACTTCAAGTTTTAAGCTCTGTGCTTTGAAGCTTTACAAATGTGGCGAGTTGTATTCTGATGAAAATGGGAACTTTTTTTCTTCAGGCAGGGCCTTCCTTTGAAACTTTCTGTTCACGCTCCTGCCGCGTACAGCAGAAAGAATTGGACTTGAGCTCCTTTGGTCTAACCTGCAGCAGCGTTCAACTTTTGAGATGCATTTCTCTTCCTTCATTCTAGAGGACACCTCCACAAAGACGACTTTAATATCATCCTATCCTTTCAAACATACTCAGTTGTTTCTAAAGGCAAAGTTAACTATGATATTAGTTTAATTTGGTGAGCAGAGCATTGTTTACTGAAATAATACAGTTAAAACAAAGAAAGCATGAAGATATGGTTTGTTTTAGTCTGTAGGAGCATTAGGTTTACCAGAAGAGAGTTTTGCGCTCGTACAGTGATGATAGGACAATCAACTAAACTGTCTTTTCATTAAATAATCACTAAACAAACTGAAGGTTGATTAAGATTTAAAGCTAATTAAATGTTAATTTAATCATCATATTTTCATTTAGAAAGTGCCTTGTCGTTTCAAATAACCCTAAAACTCTTCTTTGGCTTGTTGGTGCTGTATCACTGTCAAAATACTGAAACTATTTGATAGATTTACTAGTTCATGAATTAATTATACAATTTGAATTAATTTAATAGCATTTTATTTTTGAGTTTTCTTTCAAAACTGATTTTATTTTGAAAAACAGTAATATAAAGTGAACAAAGGTAGATCTTTCATTAATATATATTGTATTATTGCAATAAAAACTAACTGAAACATGTACTAGAAAAACAAAACAAATATTCTTTTAAAATGAAATACCTTTCGGAATTGATGTTGATTTTCAAAGAAAGAAAATCTATTTTATATCATTTATTGAATCTTAAATCCTCTACAATGTCAGTGTGGAAATCCCTGGTCTCAGAAGGTCTTGGCCTGAACGTCTCAGTTTGACTCATCATTTGGATCCTTCACAACCTAAAAAAGCAACAGGTCTCTTTTGGATCACTGTGTAACAGAAACACCTATGACTCCCTTGGCTGCGGCACGATTTGAGTTGCTGCCAAAATTCGCATCTCGCGCAGCTGCTGTGGATGTACTAATCCGCTAAAGTGAGAGATGGAATTAAAATATTACACACTAAATACACACAATGTACATGGCAGAAATCTGGTGTAAAAACCATGATTTGGTTGTTTTGCTCTCCAAATTGAAATGCTTATTTGCAGGAGTAGTAAGACGACACTGTTTCCACTCCACAATTTTGTAAGGGCAAAATCATTTCCATGGTATGTAACCAGCTTAAACTTTGCTCACTTCCCCTGTTTCCTTTATGTAAAAAAACACACACAAATAAATCACAACTAATGTTTCAAGTACACTAGATTAACTGCCCATCCTTATCTGTGGTGCATACATATGAAATATGATCATTTTGTGTATTCTGCAGCTTCAGCCAGTTTCTGACAGCATTACTTATAATCAATTTAACTGAGAATAAACAAGAGCTGGAAATGATGTGATTTGTTGAAATGATTCATTCAAAATGTGCTAATTTTCTTGATTTAGGGAAAATAACAAACAAGTGACAGCATATTTTAACTAACTGCAGGAAAAGACCATCCCCACCACTGAATGTTTCTTACCAGTAGCTATAATTACAGCTTAAACAAATTGTACTAAAGAAATTGGTGCCAAAGTGCCCCCAGTGATTTAAATAAGACAAAGGAAAACATGTTAAACTAAAGTAATAAATATTCTTTAATAAGAGAGTGGCTTTGCTTTGGATTTGAGTCATAACTCACTGCAGAAAATCTGTGCCAGACCAAAAAAAAAAAAAAAACATTAAGATATTTACACAACACAATTTGTCCTCTAAAAGCGATTACTGAATTCTCTAGAGTGGACTGCTGGCAGTCCAACTTGGACAAATTGCCCTTTGAATGGCAGCAGATAATTAACTGTACAATCTTCTTTTAAGACTTTGCATTTAACAGATTCTGCTGTATCCATGCAGCCAAGAGAAGCTCCAAAGTCAGGGTTGGCACACGAATCTCTGGATCTCCGTTTGCTCCTGCTGTGATGCTGAAAGATCAAACAAAACTCTCTGAAATAAGACATTTCAAAATGGTTCTGTGACCTTTCCAGAGTGTGGGAAGATAAGAATGGCTTAATGGCTTATCTAGTTTCTTTTTTGTTTTCATTAGTCAATACTTGTCCCTGAAGGGACACAATGGAGGTAGACCCTGCCCACAGAAACATGCACAAACAGATTTAAAAAGTGATTTTAAAACACCAGTTAAAGCAGTTTTTTCTGCTTTAGTACAAACCAAATTTAGCATTATAAGTTACATTCAAACAGCCATTACTTATGAATATCTGTTACAGCAATGACAGGCATGAGCTGTAATTACTAAACGACCTTGCAAAAACATGTTAAAAACAAAGATAATCATGTTGAATAGATGTGGGTTTGGGTGCAAACTGCGTCATTATTTGTAACAAAGCGCTGCTGTGATTCAGATATTCCCTTTTATAAAAATAAACCCATTAAAACATCATTTGGAGGACAATCAAACCGTCTGTGCTTCCAATCACTCACTGTGCTGCAGGAAACAAAAACAGAGCAGAGCGATTGTTAAGCTCCATCCCTCAGCCCCTCTGAACAACTCAACCACTAAGAGCTCCTCCAAAAAGTTCAAACTAAAACTGTTCACAACAAACTTGAACCAAATACACAGACCAATTGTTTAAATCAATGCAAAAAAAGGTTGCTCAGTCTCAAAGAAACGAAAACATCTGGCATCCAGCACTGTCTGCTTACAATAAAAATCTCATAAAACAACAAAGCAGATTTTGGGGATTCAACAGTAGAAATGAATATAAAAATATTCTGATTGGTTTGGGATAGTAACCTCCGAGCTGTAGTTAGTTCGATTCCCATTCACACACCCATTCATCCATCCTTCCATCCAGTAATTTACCCAACCATTCGTTCCTCATACAAAACTGGTCAGTGGTGTTGGACCCTACCCAAGCTGCCGTTGGTCTGAGGCGAGGTGCACCCTGAAAAACGTACCAGTCTGTCGCAGGGGTAGTCCGATTCCTGGTTCTTCAAGTTGCATGTTAAAATGTCCTAAGGTGAGATACTCTTTGATCACTCTGGTGAGTTAAGGTAACCCTTTAGTACCGAACCTTTGACATTGTTGACATTCTTTTGACTACCGTAACTCTTTAACCGCAATTTTCGTAACTCCAGCAAATTCTAAAACTGAGAAAAGCAGCCTTGAGCTGAAATGCAAAGTGTTTCATATGAAAACCCACTTTTCTCTGGGTTAGAATTAGTTGATATACTTTGATTGCGTAAATGGTTGAAGAGTTACAGTGTGTCAAACAGCATGTGTTATTTAGGTATCACTGGCAACATTTCTGGTGTTAAACAGTTAAACATTAGAGTTTAATGCAGACGTTTAATGCAGCCATAAAGGCAGAAAACTATGTTCACTTTTGTTTAATGGACCAAAATCTGTCACATCAGCATATCGTGACTTTCAACAGATAAATAGCTGCACTATTTAATTACTAACTACCGGTACTTCAATGCTGCCTACAGGGCCTAATTCTTTCAATGAAAATAGTAAACCATGACTCTCATAAGTCTTTACAATGATGGAAATATAAAGTTCTCCTTAGAGGAGATCTGCTTCTGGCACTGTCGGCTTGGACAGGTGGTACATGACAACATTTGTGCCATTTGACAACATCATAAAAAAAAAAAGTCTTCGCCACAGAGGCCAAAAGACACCCCAACAAGAAGTTATGTGTTGCAAATGACTCGTCTCTCAGTTACACAGACATGGCTTTGACATGCATAGCTGACATTCTCGGGGAGCAACAACAAGACTGAATAACAGAGACTCCATTTACCTCATTTCAACTTGTAATATTCCTCCAGCAACAATGTATGAATTTAAATGAAGCACCAACAAGTCCGCTATATTTACTTTATTCTTCCAAAGCTCAAGCAGGCACCGCAATGCAAGATCAGTGCCCTGTTTGCATCATTCATGATGAAACGTTAATGTTCTTTTACATATGTTAGAAGCTTGGCTCAATGCACATTTAAGCAGGAGCAATATTGAGACCATTTATGTGTTTAAGTTTAATAAATGCAAGACGTTTCATCATTTTTTTTTACATCTATAAAATATTTTTCAGTCAGAATATTAGAACTTTAGAGCTTCTGTTTCCAGTTTTACCCAAACTCATCAAGTTTAATAAAGCCTTGAAAAGGATATTTAAGTTGGCTAATTATAGTTAATGATTTATATGGAGTAAATATTTATGAAAATAGAATGGACTAAAAAAGGGACTTTTTCATTTCTATTTAGGTGTTTTTTAAAAATTAAAACCAAAGACAAAATCCAAACAAAGCTAAACTTACTAAAGTAAAACCAACAGGACACCAGTAAGAATATCATATCCTTTACACAGAGAGGAATAATTGTATCTGACTGCATGACCTTAAGCATACTACCCATTTAATCACATATTTATCTCAGTGTTGTTTACATTTTTTATTCATATCAAACTAAGACCCTTGGCTGGAAAACAACAAAAACTGTGTTTTGTAAATGCAAAATATATATTTTTATTTTGAAAAGAAAAATAGATAAACAATTTTGTCACGGTTTCGTCATTGATAAGGAGAGCTCTTGCTAGAAACACAGATTAAATGTTGTTCTTCAATAATATTCAGTCAGAAAAATCTTAGCAGTGTAGAAAAGATGTCTACAATTTAAAGAATTGCATCAGCAGTTCAATATACTTTAAGCTTTAAAAAAATCCAATCAAATTCAAGCACTTTCAAGGACAGAAAGGTTGTCACCAATGTGAACTTAGAGTCACTTTCTGTATTCATGTTAGCATTTATCAATGTGCAGATAAAAGACAGTTGATGTTTTTCATAGCTGCTCTTGTTGGACCCTGGAGCATCCCAAGGCCAGTCCTATCCTCTGTAAGAGCAAAGATCCCTGGATAACCCTGGAACTCGTGACCATCTGAATCAGATCCTTCAAAAGTGTTGTTTGCTCAGAGCTTTTGTAGAAATCAAAGGTACAGCTACACTTTAAAGAAAGTAAAAAACACCCGAAACCATTTCCATGGGAAAAATTTTAGCTCATGGCAATGGCCAACTGCTGGTCACAGTCGAGCCTCAAACGCCACTATAAAACCGGCTCAATGGAATGCCCTGAATCCACTCATAACAGCAGGAGGGTAAACAAACAAAAGACTGAAGCGCAGTTAGCATACAACTTCGCTTCTGGGTAATGAATGTATAATTACCAATGCAGCTGCACATTAAATGCCATTCTCAACCTGTACGTGCCACACTGTTATCAAAGTGCATGGCTGGGGTGTGTCAGCACTAAATTTGGATCAGTCTTCCAGTCGTGGCCTAGTGCTACTGCCTGCAAATTGAAACGGAAATCAGAAACAAAAGCATTCCGTCCAAGATTTTTCTGAAAGTGTTATTGTTATCAAGTGAATTTCTGAACATTTGTTCATGTCGCTGATTTAAATGTGTTAGGTTGATATTAAACATCCAGTTTTGCTCAGTTTATACTAATACAAAGAACAAGTATTCCCAGAATTCTGGCATATCTAGTGACCAAACTAACGAGGAAAACACATTAGTTTACAGGTTCACACTGCAAGCACCTCTATTTATCATTTCATTTTCACATCTATTCATCAGCTGCTATTAGATACTAATTCCCCATGAAGCTCCAACCATGTTAAAAAAAAAACCCAAAAAACTCTCAGCGTGTCCTCTCTCGGGTTTTGTTGCACAGCATAAAAATGTAAGGTGTGTATTGTGAGGGTCCCTGGAGGGCAGCGTAGCATAACTATGACATCAGCCCATAAACTCGGAGCACACAAACACAAACACACGCGCACACACCCTACACACACATGCTCTGCCAAGTCCTTTTGGGTCTGCTAGCTTTATGAGCCAAAGTGTCTGGACTGTTATGCTTGATCACATGCTAAAATGAAATAAATAAACTGAATTTATTATGAAAGAGCTGAGAATACATTGACCCAGTGGGGAGCAGCAGCTGAGTGCTGATGGTTTAGTGTTGTCTCAGTCTTATGGGTTTGCTGACTTTGACTTGAGTCAGTGTTGGCAGCTGAGTCCACTTATGTTTTATGCATCTTTCTGAAGTCCTGCCCAGCTTGACCCTGCCGCTGAAATTGAACCCTGTCGGTGGAATGTTTCTGTTCATGGGGTGTGAAGTGACAGTGTCATTGCACTGCTAAACAGCCATTTTAGTGCATCCCTCCCTTTTACGAAACCCACAACCTTTTTTAAACTAATGCTTTGTCCCTTTTCTGGCTGTCATCCAACCCTTGAGACCTGCCCTCCATGGTGATATTGTTCTCCTTCCAGGTGTAAATTAAACTGAGGAGGTGTGGAAAGCCTGGATATGCAGTAAAAATCACCAGCGTGGACTTGTATACTCAACTAAATACAACCTGGAGATTTGTTATCTTATTAGATATCGTCCAACAATCGTCCCTGACTTTATAAATCACGGAGCCCACAGCAGATCACCGAGTAACAGCTCTCAAAGACACATTCAAAAACAAAGCCACGGTCAACGGTAACAGGAGCAAAACAAAGGGGAGCAAAGTGAGGGAGACGAGGGAATAGAAATGTGGAGAAAAGGGGAAAAAGGGGCAGCAAGGAATATTAACAACTGTGACAGCTGTGTGGATGTGGGGAGCTGAACCACAACAGGGAGGTTCAAGGGCAGGAATGCACAGCAGATCAGCCAGACTTGTGCTTGGGTTCAACATGGTAGGCACACTCAACAACAGCTGCCTAAGCCCACACTCCTGCTTACACAACCTCCAAAAAAACCAGAACAACCAAACTGTATTTCCAAAATATCTGCACGGCCTGCAGAGCAGCAGCAACAAGCAAACATAAACAGACCTTACCCTGAGACTTATGAACATCTTAGCAAAAAGAAGTGAAGTGCAGAAGCTTCTTACCCGCCACAGAGTTTGGTCGTGGCATCATGAGGGAGGACGTCGTCTGTGGTAGGTACGGACTGGATCCCTCAGGTGTATCACTCTGCATTGGTCCTGTTAATCCTGTCGACATCTTCTGCAGCTGGTGGTCCGCCCTAGAGGGGGTGTCCGCGGCCGCAGCGCTGCTGGAGTCCTCCTCCACCACAGGAGAGCATGTATCCGCCCGCACACACTGCGCCAGGCCATGGCGCCCATTTGCCCTAAGGCTACCGTCTTTACTCCATTCAAGGCTGGAGCCACTGCGGTCGTCGTTCTCTGAGGAGCTGGTGATAGTGGCTGAAAGATTTTAAAAAGACGATGATCAAAAATCGGATAACTGATCGTGCAATGTGTGTGAAAGGAGCGAGACGGAGAGATTTATTTTTGCATGATCTGAATGCTGATCTGTTAAAGTCTTTTCCCACATTCTGATCGGCAATCAAACTTTAAAACAAAAAACTTATTTTCCACATAACTCTTATCAACACTCCTCAGAAGTTCATCTTAAATTTGAAGCAAAATTAGATCAAAGTCAATTTAAAAAAAGCTTTTCTCAAGCTTGCATCAGTTTTCAACCTTTGTTTAGACTTTTCTTTAATAGTCAACTTTTGCAAAAAATCCTCAACTAAGAAAGAAAACAAAGCAGAGAAAATGTATTTCCAGGAATAAGGTTAAAAGCTGGACTTGTGTCAGAGAAAACCCTCAAACTCCTTCCAGTGCCAGCAGAACCATCATCACTATTGCAGAAGCTAAGTGGAGCGCTGAGTCCACACAATGACAGGCAGCTGGTTACTGAAACATTAGCGCAGTGTGAAGACTGGAACTGACCCACCAGCTAGCAGAGCCTGCATAAAACACCCTGCTAATGTGGATTTCATCATGCAAAAACACATTGCATCATTATTAATCTAACAACCAGATCCAGGGAGCAAATCCTTGGCCATTCTGAGCAGATGTGAGCTTGTTTGTAAAAATAGCAGCAGCTCTAACATACCAGCAGGCTGTTTAGAAATGCTTACATTTAAAATGTAAGAGGTTAAAACTCTCTGTTTTTAGGTACCCCTAAACTTTGGATGAAGTTCAAAGTCCTCCTTCTGGCTGGCCGTGGATCTCTTCAGCAAATGTTAAGACAATGCAATAAAAAAGGAAATTTTAAGCCGGTCCAGGGCCAAATTAATGTGCTTATCAAAGCACAGTCAGTGTGAAACTTGAGACAGAGGAGAACATTAATCACAGGCAGGAGTCTGAATTATGCACCGCGCCTTTGTACTTTTCCGTCCTGGCCCACTTTACCGTATCAAGGCTGAGGATGAAATGCTCAGGATTGGCGCTTCTTAATATTACTCACTCACTGCCAAACCACCAAGCAGAAGTAATGGCCTTGTACAATCGGCTATCTTAAATCTAATTAAAACCCATGCTTTTTAGATTAAATATACTTGGAGATTTCGCTCTGTCCTCTCGAACCTGCTGGATTGATGAGGAAAAGCTGGTATTCAAACAGGTTATTGGACATGACCACTTCCCTTTCAGTCACATGCTTTCTTTCTGTTGGTTATGGGGGCATCTGTGCAAACATTTATTTAGTCTCTGCCCATATTACAGCTTCAAATTTATGATTTATGCATGATGGAGGAAATTTGAATTTAAGTCCTATTACAGTCATCTTTTGATTTATTTTAAAAGCGTTCCCAGTGGTCTTTCAATTATAATTTTGACATTTTTTTGGCCAAAATCAAATAATTTGTGTCGTTTTCTAGGACATAGTTTCTGCAGAGCGGCAAGAGTTCATTAGAAACGTGCCTCTGTATGTACGGAGTAAGGATCCATTTGTTTACATGCTCTCCCGCTAGCCTACAGCCCATCACAACCCCAATCTGACATTAGCAATGCAACAAAAAGGCGAGCAATATTAGTGTTATGCAGCTGTACAGTTTTGAGCCAGAGGCCAGCTCAGATGAGACAGAGGAAGACGTACATGGATCTATTTGTGTGCAAGTGGATGCATCAGAATAGAGCAGAACAGGGAGCTTGTGGCCTGCCGACTGTAGCGCCTACATCACAGCTTTGTCCAAATGCATTTTTTCATCTTCTCCTGATTAACAAACGATTTAAATAAATACATACTCAGAAATGCACTTCTAAGCTTAATATTCTTTAAACATGTCCTCCATCATCAGAAAAATGCCACAAGAACATGTTAAAATAAAAACAACTTGATTTTCAATAGAGCAGATCTTTAAGGTGCAAACATGCACCATCAGGAATTCAAAGATAGCATATTGACTGGGCTTTGAAGCATCTTAAGACAAGCATATATGCATAGATAAGAGCAACAAGTTTTAGTCAAATAAAATCTAAAGAGTTGTTTCTTGCATTTCGTGAACATGCATGTCCTTTAATCAAAGAAAATAAATGAAAGAACATTTCAAAACTATTTCTAAAGTTTGTGATCATCCAGTTGGGAAATTGAATGACAGAAGGACTTCACAAAACTCTCTGAAACAATTAATTTTGATTTGGATCAATGCCCCTGCAGCTGGAAGATACAATAACACAACTTTCATAAAATATTCACAAGCCGGTGATGATATTACTTTAAGGGAATGGAATGACTGTCTCATAGTAATCAGTTATTCAAGCACAGAAATATTAGAAATTCAAACTGCTTTTTGTCAGTGCATGAGTTTGAAATATGTTATAATATAATTCATGCTGTTAAACGTGAATGCTAATACTTCCATATCTTTGTTAGATTTGGGGAATTCTGTAGAGCACTCAAACTTTACCACCCAAGAGCTTTTCTTGGCGAGAAGCAAAGAAATGACTTCAGCCTTCTGTCTCTTGCATTTGAGGTTTAGGTTACAGATTAGAGGAGACAAATGGAGTCATTAGAAATGTGCCGCTCCTCCTCCTCCGACAGTTCCAGCGACAGAGTTGATACTTAAATAGTTCACGTTACACATTTCCCCGAGCTCATTCGGTTTCTGTATGCACCCAAAAGTACAACAGAAGGGAAACTGAATAAAGTTTCAGGGCCGTTTTTAATCTTTAGTTTGAAAATTCAGTCTAGACTTCACTTAAAAACTTTAACTCAGTTGTGCAACCAATACCCTAAAATAATTGTGTTTGCATTTTGTGCAAAAGATAAAACAAGAAAAGATCTTAAAGACTCTAAAACTTAAAATTTCCCAGAGAAAACGGAGGACATAAAACGGCAGGAAAGCATGTCCAATCAGAAATGCTCAACACAAGTTTTCCCAACAGTACTACAACCCCCACGAGGGTAGTTTTATGGTAGAATCTTTCCCCAGTTACCACCGGGGTTATGAAACCTTAGGAACAAGGAAAGCATTCTTCATGAGATTAGCTCCTAAAAAAGTTGTTTCATTAAGAAATCCACCTTTTAGGTTTAAACACCTTTTACTGTCTTTCTCCACCTTTAAGAAAATAAAAGCCCAATGCAGAATAGGAGCTGATTCTTTATTCCTACCCCATTTTAACAAAAAATAAAATTAATAATAAATCCTAGCATTCGAGCAGGCACTGGAGACATTGTGAATGGAAACCGCAGAGGAATTAATCCATCCGTCGCCTATGCCATCTTCCTGTCTGCTTCTACAAATTCTGAAATGTCTTCTGGGGCAATTTGCAAAAGAGAAAATCCACAACATCTAACTGCAGCAACTGTCATATCAGCACTCCATTCAAACATAATGATTGACATACAAGGAAAAGATAATGCTCTTCAGTCCAAAAGGTGTGAAAGAGAAAATTGACCCAGCTTACAAGTCATACTCCTGGGTTGAATCAAGTAACAGTAACTTAGTTACTTAAACATTAAATGACAAAAAAAAAAGTTTTTTTAAATAGTGACAAACAACATTAGATTTTGCTGTGCTGAGATATTTTCAAACAGGTTTGCAGCTACCAATTACGGATAAAACATCATCTCGAAGCAAATATTAAAAAAGGCTAAGCATAAATGTTCAATTTGAAATCATCACAACTCAAATCATCACCAAAAACAAACCAAAAACAAAACATCAAAGCTCATAATCTCTGGATTTGAATTATCACAGACCAGATCACCACAAAAACATAACGAAATAAAAAAAATAAGACATCCAAGCTCAAAAACAACAAATATGAAGACAGCTTAGTAAAAAAAAAAAAAAAAAAAAAAAAGCTTAAAAAAAAAAAAAAAAAAAAAAAAAAAGTTAATTTAAGGTTCAGAGCTAATTATCTCATCTTAGTTCATTTAAAAAAAACTTGAGGGCCATCACTCAAGTGTGACTTCTGTCTGTTGTAGGTGCACGATTGCAACATAAATCTGCCCGCTTTCTTTGGATAAATAGAACCCACTTTAGAGCTGTGACAAGTTCAGTAACAGCTGGATTCTCCTTTTTTTTATTAATCTGAAACAGATTCAAGGTTTGACAGATTATTCCACATTATACCATGGTCCAGGTGAAAACTCGATTCTGATTGGCTGCTGGGTTTGGATTAAACAGTGATAATCCACAGCGATAATGCACACCTAAAAAATAAGTTTCGGTCACATAGCCCAAATGTTCTAGATAACTGTGCAGGCTTCTTTAAAACAAACTTTTGCTTCATCTTCTGGACAAAAACAAGTGGTAAAACAAGTGGTTAGTGCAGAAGCAACGGCGTGCGTTCATTTTCGATAATGCACACTTCATCAGGCATTATCCCTTACGTATCTGGTGTGTTATGTGACTTTAAAATTCAGTTCTATTGCTTTCTAAAAGTAAGCCAAAAATGCTTAAAAATAAGGTGATTCTCTGACCTATGATTCCGCTGTCTTTGCTCTCCAGCGTGGAGCTGGGGCTGGTGATGGTTCCACACGGGCTGGAGCGGCTGAGAGGCGGGCGACTAGTTGTGCTGTTGAGGGTAGAACAGGGACTGTCGGTACTGGGAGACGCCGTGCTGCTCGTCAGTGTTGAGCAGGGGCTGATGCCCTGGCAGGTCAGAGAGGACTGTGGAGAGATCAGTGGAAATGTTTAAGTATTTTTTTAAAAAATGGAAAAAAAAAACGGCCCAAAAATGTAACATATTTTCCAGTATATAAACTAATGAGCTTTTTTTTTTTTTAAACTTTACATTCTTGTTTGAGTGAAATCACGTGAAAGCAGTAGAAGAAATTCCTTCTCAAATAAGCAAAACTTTAAAGTGTGAGCATGACACACAAACTGAAGGGCCAATGTACAGTAAATGTGACAAAGCTTTAAGATTACACACTCATGGCCATCTGTTTGAAGGAGCCCAAAATAAGCCTAAAGAAAAGTTCACAAGGGAATTCTGCTGGGACACAATAGACATCTTTTAAAGGGCATCAGGCCTGTCCGATTAGCATACAACAGTTGGACTTTTGTTTGAGTTAACTGACAACTGAAGAAATCTACGTTAAAGCTTGTTTGTCCCATTTCTTCACTTTCCTGCAGAACTATACACTTTAGCTCAAGGTTATCATTCAGTGTTTGTAGGAAGAAACGAACCACATCACAGTGCAGATGAAATGCATTACTGTCTCCTAGCAACTTCGTATTCATCTTATGTAATTTAAGTTAAGGTTAGTAACTTAAACATACTTGAAAATTGAACTCGAGAATGCTGCAATGTATAAATAAAAATATATTTTTTAAAAAACTGTACTGAATCAATTCAACCCCAAAGCCCCAAACTAAGTCCAACTTTTGTCAGCTAAATCCATCAAAACGTAAGTCTGTTTTTATTCTTTGAGGCAGCTCTTATCACAAAGTTGAAACAGTGCAGCGTCACAAACAAACCACTCATTACATGCCTCAACAAACCATCCTTTTCCTGTTTCCCTGCTTTAGTTCAAGACGTTCAGATCAGATAAGCTTGAGTTTTTCTTACGATGCGTTTCAGAATGAATGTTTGAGCTGTCAAAATGTTTTATGTCAATATAGAAATATTAACATCGTTGTGCAGGAAACCCAAGAAAGAAGGACTTTATTTGCCATTTGTAGAAATATGTGTTCATGGAAACACCATCCCTATTTTGCATTTTAATGTTGAGCAGTAATATTCCATGTTTGACTATTAACATTATGTTAGTATATTTGCTGCAGCAAAAAAGCAGATTACATTCAGGCAAGTGATTAACTTCTCATTTGAGAATCACAAGCTGTTGCTGTTTTAGAGTCTGTGTGTTTATACTGCAGTTTACAAACAGCATAATAAGACAGCTGCCAAATGCTTGAAGAATGACAAACAAACTGATGATAATATGACTGTGTAACCTTCTCTGTCTTCAGTCTCTACTTATGGTTTCAAAGGGAAATGCCTTATAGACCCACTCCAATGAAAATCCTCTTTTTGGTGTTTTTAACATGTTCTTGTAGAGCTTTCTCAGCTTTCTCATTACTTTTTTTATTCAAATTGTGTTGGATCAGTATCAGATGAAAACCTGCGGTTGAAGAAGTTTGGGTTTGTGATGCAGTAACTGTCATGGGCAGGCCATAGTCTTCCTTCTCTGCTACAATTCTGATGCATCCACTTGCAGACAAATAGATTAACGTCTTGGTTTTCCCCTCTGAGCTCTACAGCTGGATGGCTCGATGGATATTATTCGCCGTTTTTGTTGCTACACAAATATTAGCTTGAGCTTGTCAGGGGCTATAAGCTAGCAGGAGAGAGTGTAAACAAAGGGCTGATTGGAAATGAGTGGAGACTAACGTCCACGTCAACAGGCCCACAGCTCAGAAGTGAATTTCTGAGCTCCTGCTGCTCTGCAGAAAATATATCTTAAAAAAAACAACACACTCTTTTGATTTAGGCTAAAACCTGCATAATGGAAATTAAAAGACCACTGGGAATGATTTTACAATAGAAAATAATTTAGTTCGAGTGGGACTTTAAGCTAAGGACACCCTAAAAATGTGACTCATTCAAGAACACACTAAACATGCATTTAGCCCACGGTGTTCACACTGGACAAGCAGGGAGGGGCTTCCATTTCTTTTTCTTTTCTACTGTTCACTAGCTCATGTCCGCCACCTACAGTTGGAAGAGGCTTAATGCAAAATGCAGAAGCGGTGCAAATCTTGTGAATCTTGCTCCAGGCTTTTTCTTTCACAGCTTTATTCTGACATATGAGAGACTTGGTGTTGTATAATTCCGGCTGGCCACAAACCACAATTATTAATTTCTCCTCCACAATCAATTTTCAAACGCTTGGCACTTGTGCGAATTAAAAGGGACGACATCCATGCGTTACTGCCAAATTAAGTGTCCTTGATTGGTCAAAGTTCAGTGGTTTAACTTTCAACGTGCGTTTAATCATCTGCGGGTTTTTTTTAAAAAAATAGTCGTAGAAACTCACGTAACTATGCGTGAACGCAAGAGCTTTGATTGCAGAAGTGCATTTACGTGGGTTTACATGGATTTTTCAATGAAAGTGGCTGCTTGAACGTAACTTTACAGATGTTAATTACTAAGAACCAATGCAAAACTTAAACAATGCTAAAGTAACAATGTGGTGTGAAGTAAATTATAACATGAGGTGATGACAAACTTTGAAAGCAAGCACTAAAAAAAGTCAAAATTTTTAGTTTTCCATAATTTCATGACCCTAATCGATGATTTTTTGCTACTGCTGTTAGTAGGTTTACTTGTCTGTGCAAAACATGCCTAAATATGAATGAGTGAAGAGAAGCATGCTTGGCTCAGCTACCCACTCCCAGCTTAATTAGTCGAGCCAAACAAACTGAGGTTCAGACCTAACATAACTATTTCTGGACCTGGTCTCAAATACTCCTGCTACATTCTCAAGAGTCCCTGGAACAGCACTCAAGTTACTGGGAGACTAACACGCGACAGTGTGGAGCTTCCATGGACATAAAACCACATGAAGCCAATCTTAAACATGTAGCTGAGAACATGTTTAACAGTTTTAAAGGAAAAAAATAAAAATTACTAAGAATGAAAGGAATCAAACAGACGCTAGAAAATAATCTGTTCTCGTGTCACAGTGATGACTAGCCTCTCCTCTGATCAGCTCTCCTCTGTCTCTGTTTGTCTGATGCAGCACCGGTGGCAGCAGCTGCCTGTGAGTGAAAAGAGTTTGTGGAGAGGAAGATGAAATACCTTCTTTTCATTCTTGTCGTCCATAGGTATGTGTGCCGTACCCGGGATCCCTTCTCCAAGTAAAAATCCCAATCTTGTCATCAGTTCCTGAGTGGCAGGAGAGGAGGAGCTTGGCTGTTGCTCCGCTTGTAGGTCTGGAGATGAGAGAGGGAGAGGCAGAGAAGAGAAAAATGCTCAGTATAAGGCGGGGAGGATTCTCCCTCTCGGATGCTTGGCCCAGACGGGGCCATGCTGCCTGCTCTGGTCTCCTCTGAAATGCTACGCTGCGCTCCCCGGCAGCTGCTGATGTGCTGCAGACCCGTAGAGGGCAAGGAATGAAGATGAGAGAGAGAGAGAGAGAGAGAAAGGGGCTGGGGCTTCAGTGTGTGTCTGTGTGTCTTAGACGATGCTCTAAAAGTGTTAATACATGTGACTGTCTGGCATTGTTAAGGAAACAGAGCCCGTGTGTTTTTGCGTCTCCTGAAAGATGCCTCAAGTGCCAGTTTCATCAGAATTCTGTTTGTTTACAACTCTCCCTCATAAAGCATCTGAATATAAATGTGTGGACGCAGACAGGCCAGCTTAAACCACAAGGGTCTAAAACCACTTTGGATTGCAGTTTCAGAGCTGCAGAGCAACGCCACAGAAAGAGAAACCGTTTTTTTCTGACAAACTCATTCATTTTAAATATGTTCAGACAATAAGAAAAGCAGAAAAGTATGGGGTCAAATCAGGACCAGCCTAAAGTGAATGAAAAACCAGATTGTACAATTGACAAACAGACATGGTAAATTAAAGAAAACAATTAATTTAAACAAAGTTTTGAACTTAAAAGCTGACTTTAGAAACGTAAAGGACTTATCGAACATAAAAAAGTCAATTTGAATGAAATATTTTTTAAAAAAGAGGGCATTTGTAAAACTTTATTTTGAACTTTAAAAAATTGGAAATTTGAAGCGTTTGATACTTGAAAGTACTTTGAAACCTTGAATAAAAATGTAAAAAATTGAAAAATGCATATACAAAAAAGGTATTTTAAACTTGAAAGAAATAAACATTTTTTAAAAAGTACAATTAATAAAAATATATTTTAAACCTAAAAAAAATGAAAAATTGAAAAAAAAAATTTGTAAATTCCTCCTCAATAAATTTAGCCGTAAATTCATAAGTATTCAATAAGTATTTTAAACTTGACAGAAATATTAGAAATGTGATCTGTACATCTGATAAAGACATATTAAACAAAAAAAAAATGTAAACAGTTTTGAACTCAAAAGTACCTCTTACAACTTTTAAGAAAATATTTAAAATAAAAAAAAAAAACGTATTTCAAACTTGAAAGACACAGTGAAATCCGAAAATAAAGTAAATTTGAAACTCAAATTTACTAAGAAAACTATAAATCTTTAAGTGTTAACAAATAAAGAAAATGGTCATGTTTATAACAGCTGCCATTGTGTGTTTTACCTGTTGTTTTTTTGTATTTTCTCACTCTTCACTTTCACTTCTCAATTTGCAGGTTCATTTCGTCAGTTTTTGTTGCAGGAGTTGAGCCTTAGAGCCCACTGGCTACAGGGACATGATTGACCGGTGATGAAAGTTATGGTGATGTCATTTCCAAAACAGCATCAGTTTTGGAGCGGAGACTGTGTCACCATAACCTCTATCCCTTGATGTCAATCATGTATGGGTAGCCAATCGGCTAAATGTTCAAAACTTCACATTTTCAGTTTTTTCATTCAAATTTACAATCTGGTTTTTCATTCACCATCAGCTGATCCTGATTTAACCCCGTTACAGAAGTGTCTCGGTATTTAAATATGTGGCGGCCACATTTCACAAAAGTGAAAGCTTTATCACAGAGCATGCAGACATTTCAATGATGGGTCAGGAGGCAAAAGGAGAGCAGGGTACAAAAGCTCTTTATGCAGCTCTATGTCAGCACCTTCCCTTCCTCTCTTCATTCTCTCCTTTAGCCTCAGTCTTCTACAGTTATTAATAATGTTGACAGTAAATCTGATTAAATACAAACAAGTCCAGTGGAGGAGTCTGCTGCCAAGCTCTGCAGAAATAATAATAGTAATAAAAACAAAAACAAATTGAGCCACAATCATTTCTGCCATGCAAGCGACATCGTTTTCTCAGTTTAAAATATAAATACGTCATAATAATTCATTTTGTCAAAGCATTCTGATGGACTATATTACCACTACTAAATACAGATAGATAAGCTTGAAATATTTATAGATTTAAAAATAGTATCCATAAAATACAGCCTGACAATTGAAAATAAAAGTTTTAAAAACAAAAAAGAGAATAAGGATGTAGCCCTCAGTTGTGCATGCTTTTATTGTTTCCAAGTCATGGACAACTGTCTTTAAATACCGTAAAATGCTTTGATTAAAAAAGTGTACCTTTTTAGATTCTGCATTTGTGTTTTGTTTTTCACCTTTCTCTGCAGTATTTTCAGGTTTGAAATCATAGATATAACAGATCAATGGCAACAAAGCAACAGTCACAATGTAAATGATTCCTAACTGAAACTTTAGCTTTTTTTATTCCAATTTTTGTTATTGTGATGATCTTACAGGTCGTTTCGTGAAACCAAGAGGAGATCTGCACGCCTACATCTTACGCAAAAATGCTAAAACTGAGTTCTTCACGTCTCCCTGCAATCTATCACATGCACACCAAAATACATTATGTTCTGCAGATATAGCAATCAAAGAGTTTTGAGAAAAAGATAATTATTTGCAATGCTACACTCACTTCTCTGACAATACCAGCAATCAAATTGAATAAAAGGAGGCTGCATTAAGTTTGTGAGAAAAACTATTAAATACCAAAATACCAGACCACATATGAAAATGATAGAGAGCTTACCAAGTAGCCTTAAACTAAAAATAAATCATAAAAAATGATACATAGGTGGAAAGTAGGCAGCATTACTTCTCCAACAGAAAAACTATACACATATGTCTGAATTTGTCTGAAATCTTTTTTCATTCATTTTCCAATCCGCTTTATCCCTTTCGGGGTCACGGGGTTGCCGGAGCCTTACCCGGCTACTCATGGGCGAAGGCAGGGGACACCCCTGGACTGGTCGCCAGTCTGTCGCAGGGGCCACAATCACACACCCATACACACTCACATTCACACACTCACATTCACACCTACGGACAATTTAGAGTAACCAATTAACCTATGAATAGGTGTCAGAAATCTCTTATCAAAAATGAAAAGCTGCCATAAGGATATAGAACAGTTTTCAATAAATAACTGTTTATTTGTATTTATTTTTCTAATTGACATGATAAAGTTTTTTTGCAACAGATAAATTATAAAATTCTCTTTCATAAACAAACTGTAAATGTGGTGTAACGTATCCTTCATTGGTTACAAACAGGCCTTTTCTTCTGTTCAGCCTTGCTGATGCACAGAGCCCCCATGCAGCCCTGGAGCATCTACCCCTAATAATAAACAAATAACCATTTGTTAACACAGATACATCATTCCATTATGAGCATTTCATCCCATTATTGCCATAAAATATCAATGTCTCCTATCAAATTATTCCAGCGATTCATCAAAGGCGCCTCGTAAAAGTGAATTACAAACCACTTCCATGTGAGGCTTGTGCCTTTGTCCTTTAGTGAACAAATGATTGTATTACACAGGACACATGCAAGGAATACCAGACTCGAGTACATGGGTATCTTCAGGCTGCAAAGAATACTTGAATTACTCACTGAAGCCCAGCAGGGTGAATGGTTCTGTGCTTAGTTATTTTTTATTTAAACAAAGACATCCCCTCAAGGAAAGTTGCATTATGTATTACTTACTTTAATTTTCAGACAATAAATTATTTGGAATACCTACAACAAAACTCTATGACTTCACGGGCCTGGCAGCTTTTCCCTAAGTAGCGTTTGTCTCTGAATAGTTACAGAGGTGTTGAGGCTGTGTTTGCATGATGCAAGAACAAATTCCATTTGTGGAAAAGCATTATTTCTCACAGTTACATGTTCATGTTGCTGCTAGCTAGCATCCTCATCCCGTGTCAACAGCTTCAATCACGAAGCTAAGCCTTTTGTCAGAAGTTTAGGGGAGACATTTTCACAGATCAAAGAATCCACTCAGAGAGCTTCTTTATTGCCTAAAAAGTCCCCTTTGTCAATTGTTGCCAATTGGGGAAACAAACTGGGAAAGAAAATACAAAATATCTCTGATACAGAAGATAGAGAAGAGGTGTGGTTGAGCCTGGTGATAGTAAGTACGTGTGAGCTTATGTTTATTAACTCTGTAGATTTCAATACTAAATAAGAAAAACTTTGTAAAAAATAGGTTTACCCTTAACTAACCACAACAGCAGAACTACAAATTCTGCGTTGCATTATACACAATTCATTCTCTCTGTACTGTTGCCTCTCTTTTTTCTTTCTGATTTGTGAAAAAAACAATCAAGGAAATCACATTGTATGATTTTTAAACTAATTTATTTGTATAATGGTGCATACAAAACGTATTCAGCCACCACAAACAAGAACGACTTCTGCCCCTCACACCTGTTATGTTTTCTTTAAGACGCTCTTCTAGGCTCCAATTGTTACCTGTATTATTGCCACCTGTTTGAACTGGTTATCTGTATAAAAGACACTTGTCCGCACACTTAAACAGTGAGACTGCAGCCTCTCCACCATGACCAATGAGCTGTCAAAGGACACCAGGGACAAGATTGTTCACCTGAACAAGACTAGAATGAACCAATCTACAGTAAGCAAACACCTTGCTGAGAAGAGATCAACAGTTGGAGCAATTCATAGAAAATGAAAGAAAATACAAGATAAATTTTCTACACCTGGAACTCCATGGAAGATCTCATCTGGTGAGGTATAAATGATCTCGACAATGCTGAGAAAACTGCCCACAGCTACAATGGGGAACTGGTTGATGACCTAAAGACAACTGGGACCACAAAACAAAGGTAACTATTAGTAGCACATGATGTTGTCATGGATTCAAATCCTGCAGTGCTGCAATGACCCCCCCGCTTAAGCCAGTACATGTCCAGACCTGTCTAAAGTTCTCCAGAGACCATCCAGATGATCCAGAGGATGATTGGGAGAATGTCATGCAGACAGATGAAACAAAAATTGAACTCTTTTGATTTACACGGCACTTGTCGTGTTTGGAGGGGGAAGAATGCCAGATTACATTCCAAGAACACCATAATCACTGTGAAGCATGGGGGCGGAAACATCATGCCCTTCTTGACCCAACAGTCTGCGATTACCTGGACTTGGGATCAGCGAATTGAAACAGTAACTGCTGCCCCATGTTGCTCCAGTAACTTACAGCACCTGGGAGTTTCTAGAAGTCTCCCATTCATGACTGACCCTGTCCAACCCTGCTTAGCAACCAAGATCACATAAGGTCGGGGGTTAAATCCTATGGAGCGTCTATAAGTAACCTTCTTTTCTTCATAGAGTTCTGACAAGACTACTTCATGAGTTGTTTTTTTTTTTCATAGAACTTGGACCGTCCAGCCTCAAAGACAGAATGAAATGTCCAGGAGGAAGCAGACATGAAGACATCACAGACATGCAGGCGTAATGACACACATGTAGCTCAAGGAAAACAAACCTTAAGCTCATGGGCTAAATCGATATTAAATACAGCTTTAGGGGCACTCTGAGATCAATGCACTGTGCAAGGACATTTTGCTTTCTGCACCCACACAGCTAGTCTGCAGAAGCAGAAATCCTGATTTACTCTAAGTTGAACGATCCACTTCAGCTGTTTATCATCCACTTCTGAATTTTTATGACTCACCGTTCATCCTGTTTACTTAAATTAGTATTAAAAGAAGCATCATGTAGTACAACCAACATTACAACTGTCTTTTTGTTCCCATAAGACAAACTAAACTTGACAGGCGACTGCATTTAACATTAAACAGTCATTAGCATCATGGGAGCCCATCTAACCAACTTTAATTACATTTGAACCATGCTTTATTTAGGGTGTTTAGCCTCTGTTCCCACTAGAAAAAGAAAAAAAATCTATTCCAGCTAATGCAAGTATTTTGCTGCAGGGTATTTCTGCTAAAACACCTCAGGGAGAGACACACTCAAACATCTCCAACATGTTTACACATCAAACCAGCCAGCCTCAAGTTATGCAGCATATTCTCTGTGCTCTCCCACATATTCTTGACTTCATCTCATCATTGATTGCCTTGCCTTAATCTCTGTTTTTTGATAGAAAGCAGAGCAAGTGTTGGATAGTATGTGTTGGGATAAAAAACCTGTTAGATTTCTTTAAAATGAAACAGTGTTTGATTTCTTTTGGCACCAGAAAGCATTCAGTGCAAACTGAGATTGAAGTTGCTATCATGTCCATGTCCTGCTCGGTGCCTGTGCAGTTTTGAGGCCACTAAAGCGCTGCAGTATCACGTGCCAAACAAAACTTTAAATACTAAATCTGACAGCCTTTAAATTGTCTAGTAGCAACACACAAACACATGCATGTCCTGAACATTAACCTGTCACTTTATTTTATTAGAATAATAGAAAATGGGTTTGGTTGGAAACTTTTTCCGCCACTTTTACCAAATTCCAGAAAGAGAAAAGCTCAGTGTTTGAGTCATTTTCTCTTATAAATCTACATACTGCTCTACAGTCTGTTATGATTTGTGGCTACATGAAACGATTGAAGGTGGGAAAGTTGTAACTTAACGTTACAAAAAAATTTAATTAATATTTAATTTATGTGAAGCATCCATGAGATGAATCCGATAAAAAATAAATTGGGTTTTGTCAAAGCCAGCAAGCCTATAATATCACAATTGGCAAAATCAGGTCTAAAAATGAAAATAAAATGTGAAGTAGTTGTAAGGGCAGATATGTCTCCTCAAGATTTAACTCTATCATTTATTGGTTTCAATTGGATTTTTATTTAACAAATCGATCTAATATGTGAAAAAGAGTATTCAACAAACCCTGTGATCAGTTTGATACTTTAAAATGAAAAAGACTTGATTACTGACCAATAAATTTGAGAAATAAAGCAAATCATTATTGTTAATTTTATATAAAAGTATTAAGTAATAAAAGTTTTCTCCTAAATGTATGTGGGCATTCTTTAAAATAAGAATCTGAAAGAAAAACTGCTCTTTTGTACTAGATATAGAAACTGATTTGTGCTCTACATCATCCACCGCCCTGGAGATGTATAAAACCAGAGAAGTAGCTGGAACCACTTTATTATTCTGGTAACATTACTGCAAATTAAGGAAAAAAATCCCAAACAACATCATTATCTGTAGCCTGGAGTTTATGAGCAGGTGTGAAATAGTAGCCGTGTGAATCGACGAAACAAAAATGAAGACGAAGGGGCGCAAAGAGGGTGGAAGAAGAGAAGCAGGACACCTTGAACGCAGAAGCTCCATCAAAGTGTCTTGGCTCTCCCTGCCAAGAAAGCAATCCAGCCGGTGCTCATTAGCAGCTGGAGTTTCATTTCCCTAACAATGGAGCCTCTTTAATGAACCCTCAAAAATGAGAGCATGCATCCTGCTACCCCATTTGAGTTCAGAGGTACAAGGTGATGTGACCCCCTGAAGCAACTTCAGCTACTTTATTGCACATTCCAATGTCAAAACCATAAAAACTGTGCTTTGTTGCTCACACAGATGGGAAGACTGTATTAAAGTGAGATTAGCAAGAAGATAACAGGCAAATAAAGACAGGTCTGGGCAGAGGATGGCATGGTAAAAGCCATCATATTTGACCAACATCTCAGTTTGACATCCATATGCTAAAAAATGATTTAAATGGAATTTCTTTAATGATGTATGCAGCAGAGGACGAGACTTACTGCTCAGTCAAAAGAGACACTGCAGATAATTGTTCAGCAACATTCAAAAAAGTAAAAACTATGACTGAGAATAAAATATTTTTTATTTTAAAATTTTGCAGTTGATATTTTGTTCAAAATGTACAGATGATAAACATAAAAAAAACTTTCATTTAATTATTGGCTTAAAGTATTAAATTAATAAATCACAATAGCATTTTGTGATATAGCATACCAAAAATCGTAATAGTAAAATAATATATGCAAGTATTTTTTATAGATCTACCAGTTAATTTGTGTGTTCATGCCAGAGGTGTCAGAATCCAGGTCTTGAGGCCCAGTGTCCCACACGTTCTACAACCAACCAGCCATTGAAGCTCCTTATTGGTCAAACACACCTGATCCAGGTAATCAGCAGTAGATGGGATGAGGTAGGACTTCTGGAAAACCAGTAGGAGGCCGGCCTTCGAGGCCCAGAGTTTGACGCCCCTGGTTTATGTTGTTACGGCTGAAGCTTCATTAGCTTTGTTTTTCTTTTTATTCTGTGTTGTTGTCCTTATTTTTTGTCAGAGTAAAACATTGCTGTGTTTTGTTGATCTTTGTGTCTTTCAGTGATGATTGTTTTCAGATGTGGTGCTGAACAATGATGCCTGCTGATTGGATGAGAGCTGAGCGTTTAAACCTCATGTGGCTTAGTTTTGTGTATTGTGTTGTGTCCCGCACAACTCAGTTTACAAAAAAGTTCAGAATGATTTTATATATAATAATACAAAATAACATTTTTTTAAAATTGTTGTCTAACCACATCAGTACAACTCCTTCACTAAGGTAATAACTTAAAAAAACACTTGAAAGTCAATTAATAATGGTGTTTGACATCTGCTAACCACAAATGCAAATACATTCCACCTGTGTTTTCCAATTTTTGAAGCAAAACATGTCATTTGTGGAACCACACGTCACATCTCTTCAGTGATATGACATCGACCTTTTTCAGCTTGCTGTCAGTTCAATTCAAACATTTTCATTAAGTCCTTACGATATGTATAGTGCTGCTCCAAACATGAGCTGCTTAACAGTTGGCTATGTCCCTTATTCACAGGGAATAAGGGCAGGTAAGGTAAGCATTCATGTAATTAAAATATATATGTATCTTGTAATCAACAACCTTGTACAAAAAATAAGTCATGTGGGACTTTTTCTCCTCCCAGATTAATGAAAAGTGCACTCAAAAGGTACCGGAGGTGAGGCCGGCTGCATTTGTTTTTGAATGTCAAAAAAAGCTTTATGTGTGCTCCTGACTAAAGGCTTAATGAAGCACCTTTCAAACCCTAAATAAACTCACATCTGAATAATTCCTCAACAGCATTTAATCCAGTAAAAGCACACATTTATAGGTCAGCTTGTAAATACAAAAACAAACTTTAATAAAACTGAGTGTAAAAAAAAGTTACGGCTAATGCGTGGATCGTTTTTTTTCCAACACCCTAAATCTAATCATTTACCGATTTGGCAACCTTTTCATAATTCCATTTATTTGGTGGTCAAGACCCACCATCGCAGAAAAAAAAAAACTAACAGTGCAAACAAAAACACTGTCTCTGCAAATAAAAATAAAAAAAGCTGATACAAATAAAAGACATGATGCTGCAAAGAAAAGAAACACTAAAAATAAAAGGAAAAGTTTCTGCAAAAAAAAAAAACAACATTGAAAAAAAAACCTTACTGAAAGTGGATTATCGGGGATAAAACATTGAAAATTTTGAAATATATATCATCCTTGCTGGAAAAATTACTGTAAATAGATTTTTTAAAAAGAGAAGAAAAGAACGAGATTTATTAAGTCATGTATATTGACAAACTTTCAACTACTTCATTGACTCCTCTGAAGACACAAGCAACAAATGTTTGCTCTCAAATCTATTTGGAGATGCAAAACAGGGGATCTGAAAACAGACAGCTGTGAAGGACTGGTGGTTTAGTGAAGACTGACAGAAAAAGGGATCTGGAGCCGCAGCTGAAACAATTCTGTCCACCTGACTGTTACAAACACTCATGCAAAGTAGACAAATCAAAGACTGCCGCTGAATAAGCAGGATTATATTTCACTGGAGCTGGGGACAAGACACCAGATCCAGCCTCAAAGACATTTAATATAATAAAGACAGACTTTGGCTCAAAATGATGTTCCTTTCCTACCCCAAAGCCCAGCCTGATATTGCACAACACAGCATGACAAAGAAAAACAAATGAAGTTCCAGTGCAAATTTCTAAACGCCAAATGAAAGAAAGAATAACAAATCTAAAAACGGAATATTTTGGACATATTGGTTTCTCTGCAGCCCATTCCCCCAGTGATAAATGTGGCACTTTTTTGACATTTACTGAGAGGCATCCTTCAGCACACCCACAGCGGGCAAGTCCTCCATAAATCCATGCCCTAAATGTCACATACTTTCATGCTGTAACACTCTCCAGCTCACATTTGTATGGCACCCTTATCAACTCTCAATGATAACGTCACCCTAAAGCAAAGGTGTGGCATCAAGTTCTGCCCCAAAAGTTCCTGGAAAACGAAAGTTTCCTTTGCATCAATGAAAGGATTTAAGTTCAGAGCCAAACATGTCCTTGTTTCATTCACATTTACAAGTATTAGATTATTTCTGCTACACAACTAGTGACACGTCACAATAATATTTTGACGCACATCTGCAACGGACTGCCAAGAAACAAAGAAGTCACCAACTGTCAATAAGTATACTATTTCCAAAATAGTATGCAACATTAAAGATTTGGTTCCACTGAAAGCTTCAATTTTTTTGACATTCTTTAATAAATGGAAGATCTAATCTTTAAAACCTCCAACCTAAATCCTCCATTTAAGAGGCAAAACTTTCACTCTTGAGGCGTAAATGAAAACTGAAGATACTGATGCCAAATCAATTCACCATGTACTACTAGCTGGTTTGTTAAACAAATCTATCTATATATACACAGTCTTCCCTCCTTCATCCCAGCAGTTACAATCTAAATATCACCAGCAATATGTGAAATCTGAGAAGTTGGATTCAAATGTTTTAACCCATCACCCCATACGTTGCCATATTCTTTTAATATGCCAAAAATTAGGCTGTATTTCCATCATTTACCCTTTCAAAATAACAGTAAACAAAATAAAGGCGTGTGCAAAAGTTTGGGCGCCCTGCAGAGTTAGTACCTTGTACTTCCCCCCTTGGCATATCACAGCTTGTTTTGTTTTATAGCCAGCCAAGAGTCTCTCAGATCTTGCTTGAAGTATTTTCATCCATCCTTCTATACAAAACTATTTCAGTTTTTTTTTTTTTTGGGGATGTCTGTTACACTCTGCTCTTTTCAGATCTATCCATTGATTTTCAATGATGTTGAGGTCAGGTGATTGGGAAGGCCACTGCAAAACCTTCAGTTTCTGCCTCTTAATGTAAGACAGCGTGGATTTTGAGGTGTGTTTAGGATCATTATGCATTTGTAGAACCATCCTCTCTTCAAATTCAACTTATCATAGTCACTGTTCAGCTTATTTACCCATTTTAGAAATTGATGGACACAATGCAACAGAAAGGTGATCTGTTCAGGATGAACCCTGCCTTCGAGGGATGGATGGATGAATGGATGAAAGAATGGATGGATGGATGGATGGATGGATTGACAGCTTGCTTAAAAAACTACTTTAAAATGAGCCCAATACAAACTATGGTTTAAGTTACCACTTCCTATTTATCTCTGATCTGGACAAAGAATACTATAAAAATGCCTTTCTGCAGCCTTCCTCTTGAGGAGGGTTCCGTATCCGTCAAAGCAAGGCAGTAACTTTTAATATTATATTGATATTTTGAAATAACGTTTTATTAAACATTTGATTATGATTTCAATTGGTGATTGATTAATAAAAAGGTAAAATATTTTAGTGAAGCACAAAAAATGCATCAGTAGGTGTATACAACCCCATCAGCAGGTTTTAATTTACTTCAGCTGTCATCACACATAATACATTATTGACAAGACTTTTTTAAATTCTTGATGGTTCCCAAAGAAAGAGCTGGCTCATCCCTTCAGTTCCTTTTTAGTTCATCTTCTTTTGCTCGCTAACTATGATGTTGTTCCTCCTGAGTGATTCAAAAATGTTTATTGAACAATAGGAAGCTGTAAAGCTGTTTGACCTTATAACAAATTGCTGCATCCAAGTAGACTTTAGTAAAACTAAATAAAAAGTTTTACGATGTTTATAAAATTTAACAAAATCAACAACCAGCTAGTAAAAAAATATCTACAAATGGGTTTCAATTAGGCAAAGGGGTAAAGAGATTGTTCATGTTTATTACTGAATGGATGGATCTCAGAAAACAACAGTAATATAAAAAAGGGCAAAAGTCCATAAAGAGAGGAGGACAGCATGTTTCCATTATCTTCGGTTTTTCCAACATTCCCAAATGTTTCCCTTTATTAGATACGCTGCTCCACTTTCTGCTATCTTGATCTTGGTGCAGACAACACAATGGATTAGATGGAAGATCTTTGAACAATGTTTTTACAGATGGTTCTGAATGTAAAAGCTGGCTCTCAATGACTTCAGTCCAGCAGCTTTGAAAGTCTCTATGATCAACAGTTGCAGAAAAGGCCATGGTTTCCCTTCTCTTTCTGATGCCAAACAACAATCAACACAACAGCCAGTGAAATGAGAAACAGAAATCAAGCATGTGTCTTGAATACCAGATCAAAGTTTTTGTTCTTCTTAGTAATAAAATAAATAAAAAGTTCTAGACAACATTCACACAATGACAACAACAACAAAAAAAGCGAGACAGCTGAATGAGATTGTATGACGCAGGTTTTTGGGCCTAAAGTAATTTGGGTGAGAGCGACTTTAGAAAGGCAAAAAACATAACATTAAACACCGGTGACCGTGTTGTAGAATGTATAACACTGAAACAATGTATTTTTCCATGAATTTTGTAACAAAAAGTGAACAAGGATTGCCGTTTTACCGTCTCAAATGGTTTTCTTCATCCAGCTGAAGACACACCACTACAGCTCGCATTATCTGATAAATCAGAATCAGGAGGGTTCAAACACATTAATAACTGTTCCTTAAAGTCCCACTCCGATCATCTTTTGAGGCATTAGAAAAGCGTTTCCCAGTGGCCCCTTAATTACGATTACTTGTGTCGTTTTCAAAGACATAGTTTCTGCAGAGCGGCAGAAGTTCATCTAAAATTCACCTCTAAGTTGTGGGCATGGGGCTCTTTCCTTCAATTCCCTGTTTGTGGCCCACCTAGTGCATTTTCTTAATCAAAAAAACCCTCCTTTTCAAAGGACATTTTTCATCTATTTCTGATTCAAAAAAATTTGAATAAAGAAATACTAAGAAATACAATTTTGAGCTTAATTTTCCCTGATATATGTTCTCCAACATCAGAATAATGCAAGAACATGTTCAAAACACAAAAAACACAATTTTCATTACAGTGGGTCTTAAGAGAGACTTTGTTTCAGTCCAGTGTGCTTATGGTAAAGTAACTCTTTGTATAACCTAAAATTTTGTATTTGGTCCTTTATTTAATATTGTTAATACTTAAACTTGTTTTTTCTTCTTTATGTTGAGCTTAATCTTCTCCAAAAAATAAAAACCAGGGTGCAACAACTCTAATTCTTTATTTCAACCAATGAATTCCATGTTTAAAAAGTGTTTTTCCTCTTTAAAAAAAGACAGCTTGTTGTTAAAATAAAAACAACAAATAAAGTTTTGGGTTGTTTTTTAAGATGCAACCTGAATATTTCCCAGGGACAACTTTGGTTTCGCTGAGAAGACACAGCCGTACTGTTTACAACAGCAATTTTTAAATCTGCTCTTCCCCGAGCATCTTTCTTTTATTGTGTCAGAAAGCACAGAAGAGGAAGGAGGGTTAGATTAGATCAGACTGTTTCTATAAAGGTACAGGCATGTGAATATTCCCCTTCTGCTGGGGAGGCGGGGGGGTCCTGAGGAATGCTGGAAGGGACTTGAAAACAGGGGTGGGGTTTAAGTTTAGAATCACGCAATAAATTTATACGCAATACGACTTTCCCAAAAGCATGTGTTCGTCTAGCTTTCAAAGTTCTGCTCGTGTGCAAACTAGGACTCATGCCTGCATGTTTTGAGTTTTTGTCTCATAAAACGGCTGATTATAATTGCAAGTGCAAAACGGTCACGTGAGATACCATTGACCTAGCATCAGCAATCTGTTGGCAGCTTTGTCTGAGATGTGTTCCAGCTAAATATCAGGCACACCCTGATGCTTTGGTGTGTCCTGTCAACAGGGCCACAGCGGGTTACTCTGGTCTATGTATATCAGCCATGTACAGTCAAAGGACACACTTCCTTTAATGTCTTCTGCTAAAGATAACGTGTTTCACATCTCCTCTCAGCCCTGTGGAAAGAATCTGAGCCAGCCTTTCTCTGCTGGAAATCAAAACAGAGCTCTTTAGTGGAGCGCTACACCCCCCCACACACATACAAACACAACACAGGAAAGAAGGGGCAGCGATGGAGGTGCAGGAACAAGAAGCACATGAAGAGTCACAGAGGAATCCAAGGTCCTCATTGCTTTCCCGTGATTCCCTTCAGTACTTTGGTCAAACACTGCATCCATACACAGTGGAAAAGTGACTCCTTTGTAATCTAAACACAGACTTTAAAATAAACATAGCACTGCTGGAAGCTCGCAAAAAAAAAAAGTACAAGAGAGGAGTTCACTTAGAAGCTGTAGAAAACCGATTGAACGAGCAAAAGTTTTTAATTATACAGCTTTTTTTTTTTTTTACAATAACGCACAAAAACAGAAGTTAATAAAAAAAAAACTTACCATTATGAGAAGATTTCTTATCGGACACTTTCCTCAGAGATGACCCCACGGCATCAGACGGAACCCGAGGACTCTCCACATATTTGGGCTTCCTGATCGGACCTGCCAGCAGACAAAAAACACATACAAAAATGAGCGAGCGTGACCGGCAGACGGACGCGCTAAAGAGGCGAGAATGAGGGGGAAAGGAGAGACTTCTCACATGATTAAAACAATCCAGATGGGGGCTGAAGATGACATTCAGCTGCGTTTTAGTTAGACGAGCCTGGCTGCACACTGTGGCTCACAGAAAAACTCCCTCGCGCTCTGAAAAACGCTCCTTACACCGATAACACGAGATGCAGTCTGCATCCGGTAAAACACCATGGTGGGAATGTAAACTACGGCAGGAAACCACAACAATAAGACTCTTAGCAAAATAAAAACCCATCTAACCTTGCAGAAAAAAGAGCTGATATACCGACAACTATTTCTGTGTGCCGGTCTGCCATGTTGGGGGGTATGCCCTTCTATTCTTTGTACTTACATCATACGGATAGATTTAGGTTCAGGTGTTCTGAGGGGGCTTGAGCTGGAGCTCAAACTGGAGCTAAAATAATCATAAAAACACAGTCTGACTTTGTCACATACATCACACTAGTCGGTTGTGTCTGAATTCCTTCACTTCTCAGTGCACTACATAGTTATTTGTCATTTTGTAGGGCTGTCTAAATCTACAATGTCAAAATCCAGTGCCCCAGAAATTTCCTAGAAGTCTTTGTGAAAAACCAGTGAGCATCAATGACCAATAGTTTAGTGAATATAGACCACAATGCATACCATTTGAACAATTTTTTTATGGGAAATTATCTTTTCTTTTTATAAACTGTCCAAGTTTCAGTTTTCATCGTTAGAACACAGTGGATTCATAAATAGTATTTGTAAAGTGTTCACATTTATTTGGTTTTTACTAAAATAAGTAGTGTGCATGGTGTCCGGTTTGCTTTTAAAATCACATTGTCACATTGTTCATTTCATAAAAAATCAAAGCTTCTGTGCTAAATTTCTGTCCAGAAGACAAACAAGTAAAAGAGATTAAAAAAAATAAAATAAGAAGAATCTCTAGATTAAACAGCAAACTGCTGTCAGGGTTAATTATTTGCCCGTTCTGAGTGTTGATTCAGTCCTCAGCAGGACCGACATCTGAAAGCCAGGCGAGACTTGAATGAGTTTCTTCAGGATTTAAAATCTAATTTCAAAATTTAAAAAGGGTGCCATTACTGCTCCGCTCTTACAGATGACAGCACCAACGGAGGAGCAATTGCAGTTTATTACAGCTATGAAAAGGTCACAGAAATGGAGGAGTCAAATACATTACCCTTGAAGGACGATGAAAGGTGGCTAGACATGACATGTACACTTAAATTGATCACACCTAGCCTCCTAACACCTGAATGCAAACACATTTATATGCTCAATAGATGATGCAGAATTTCACAAATTATGAAGGTAAAATGGAAAATAATGGAAAATTAGGAACATACTTTACACAGAGTGATCCAATTTGAGTTGCTACTTATTAAATTCAAGTTATTGGAAGAAGCAGCACCAAAAAGCACAAAGACATAAATCTTTCACTTCTCACCTTGAGAATATGCAGTAAGTCTGTGATATGCATTTATGTGATGAAAAGGGAGCAGACAGAAGGTTACAGAGAAGATGATGGAAGCAGAGGGTTTAAAAGTTAAGCAGCTAGTCAATTGAGTCTACAGAGGACTTGCTGGTATTCACACTCAAGAGTCAGGTATCCATAATCAACATGCCATCAGTCAACAGTCACACACATACCTCTCACCAAACAACTTACAAAATCCAGACAAAGCCAGTGAAAGGGAGACTTGTTCACGGCCAGGAAGTGATCAAGGAACTTTCCCCAACATTCTTGAAGATGGACTCTGACTTTTTCACATTTCCACTCGTCAATGAGACACTGTGTAGTCTTTGTGCAAGCAGGGAGAATGAGTGCAGCTTCACAATAGCGGTCTTTATGCTCCAAAATGTGCTAATGAGGCTAAAAGTACAAAAGAAAATATTCAAGCACAAAAGGTGATAGGTGAGAGTGCTATTCTGGACTCTGTATGACAAACCACTTTAAATCTCAGAGGGTAATTGCTCCTTTAAAAAAACAAGGATAAAAAGCTTTAAATCTAAGCAGAAATGAATTTAAAATAACCTGGAGAAGTGTGAGTTTGATTAAATTCTGTGAATTTAAACTACAAACTTATTTAGTCCCCATCATTAACAGATCAAACCATTATTACCAGCAGGGAGTGTGATTTCTGCTCGACATTTCCTGTTCTGAAAGCAATACACCTCTTATACAAGCTTCATTAAGCAACATACTGATTTAGTTATTTCTTTACATGGTTTGATTATGAGGCAGTGTAGATAAAAAAAAAGATGAAGACTGTATTTTCTTTTCAAAGTGGACTCTTGTTCCTTTATAATTTATAGAGAACCTTGTTCAAGTAGAAATGGGTTGGGCTAGAATCTAGATAAGTTTTTACCACATAGTATTGAACCAGAGCTAGCAGAGAGAATTGCAGGATTTTTATAATGTTTTTAACTTTAGCCTAGCATTTATTTACAACGCACAATTCTTTTTTCTGTCCTTTAAATTGGTGTGTTTAATATTGTATAGATCTTTTACTTGTAATTATGTTCAATAGTATTCAGTTGAATTTGAAAAAAAATACATTGTTTGCTCACTGCTCGAGAAAACGCAAGTTAATTCATCAGTTTGTGTTAAAAAGATACAAGATGTGAAAGCACATTGCAAGACATACTGTATGGTCAAAAGCTAATGAGGAATTGCAATTACAGAAAATGTAAAATTAGTTATTAGAAAATGCTAGTCCTTGGACCTTCATAAGATCTTTTCCAACATACCTAGAAGAAAGGCATCAATATTTCACTGAAGCTGTGTTGTATTAGTAAATCTGAGCACAGGCTCAAACAGAGCTCACCTAAGAGGCTAGAGCTGGCTTTGAAGACTTTCTACCCTCTGTACTGCTGCTGTGGATTAATGATGCAAATCCTCATCTACAACGTGTTTGTTATTTGCAATGTCCCTGAACTTTCACATGCCATTCACTTAAAGCTTTAACTAATAAATTACCTGACATTTTGCTAACTATATGCCTAACTATTTGCCTATAGTGTAGGCAAAGCTAAAGTTAACCTCTGCTCTACAGTCAGAATCTCGCAATCACAAAACACACAAAGTTTATAGCATCACGTTAGAAAGCTTTTATTTATAAGCAGCCGTCAAATTCATGATCTTATCAGTTCTCAAGCATACAAAAACAATGCTGTTAAGAGCTAACAAGCCAAAAAAAATTAAGAAATGTTAAGAGCAAAGGCATCTGCACTGTGATCACCTCATCTGTGGAAGAAAAGTTTCTTAAGTTCTTTCTAAACAGGGACACATGTCAAGACAGTAAAACCTGCTCTCTGTTGAATTGGATCAATGAATGAGTCACATACACACCCACACATGCATACAACCAAAAGTAAAAATCAAAGTCAAAACCAAATAACAGATTTTTATCTACAAAACTATCTTCAAACGTTTGCCCCACCGCATGACCGCACCATAAAGCAATTAAAATGCACAGTCCATGACATGCGTTCAGTGATTTTATTACCATTTACATGCTGGTCCAGCAGCAAAGCAGAAACAGGGAAGACTCACATCAAGACTAAGCCATCTACACTTTGATTGATGAAAGGAAAAAACACTGTTGAACAGCTAATCAACTACACCTCAAAAACCCTCGAGTGGAATAGGTTTGTGGCAAACCTGGTATGCTTACAGTGCATGTTCAACCACGGAGTACATTTTTTTTCTACTTAGAAAAGCTTTGTAGCCATGGGAGCAGATGCTTCTCATCTTATAGATGCTCTATAACCGTCTGCAACCAGTGGAGGTCACTGTGTGCATGCCCAGGAGAATCCCCACACACAGAAAAATACAAGAAAAGCTTTTTTACATGAGTTCCATTGACTTATGAAAGCTTTTTGTTTGTGGATTCATGGTTGACTTGCACCATGTTGGGGGAGGTAAAACAGGTAGGCTTAAAGGGTTGCACTCATACCATGGGTGCCCTTGGGGGAGTCTAAACAGACAGTAATGTGTGAGTGCTGCTCAGCACATGTCAGGGTGCAGCGATTCATGGTTAAACTCCCGGCTTTACTGATCAAAGCCAACAGTACTCAACAGCATCAGACTCTGTGGCTCAGGCATCCGTCACACTCCTAATTAGTTAAATGTTTTCCTGTTGTCCCTTGTGAAGTTTTCAAGAAAAGAGCAACCACTAAATTGGAGGATTGTGAAATTTGACAGATCATTCAATGTGTGTGGAAATGAACCCCAGCCACAAAATACTTCATGAAACGGCAAATGAATGTCCCCTATAAGAGACATCATGACTGAATTGAGGAGGGAAGATCAAAGATATGTAATTTTCTGACGAGTATAAAATATAAAAAGATACATATCCAAATATGTCATTAAATGATTGCTTCATAAAACCTTATGTGTCATGTGAAATTACAAAAATAAAATAACCCAACTCCAAAAGATTGTCCAAAGCCTAGTTTTAGCCAATGGAGTCAACGATCAAAAATGTTCTATACAAGAGCTCATTTCCTCCAATAGTTTGAGGTAGGTACAAGAGCAACAACCACACCAAATGCCTTCTGAGGTCAAATGAACACCATCACAGATTGAATGGTAAAGCCAGTTTAGACCCAAAGACTCAAAAGTATGATTGCAATTTTATGCATCAAATTGATTAATTGTAAAATGTATTTCCAATAGTTATCATTAAATCTAATCTAATTTATTCCAATCTAATCCAATTTACCATCAAGGTATTGTAGAAATTCTAGTTTGAAGTGTAGCAAAAGATTAGCTGCAGCTTAACATAAAAAATACATCAAAATACTACATTGTTGAGTTCATCACAGAGCTGGGACATTGTGTGTGTCTAACTCAAGGTGTGAACAGTTCTCTTGTAAGATTTCACGGTTACCTGTCAAGACATCATTGGAAGGAAAGACCTTCCCCCAACTTTTCTCCTACTGGATGACCCTCCCCCCCAATGTTGTCAGTCATTTTCCCTCTCTTTCATGCTGTCAGAACAAGCGGGAATACTCCTTTAATGAGTGTTACCCTCCCCCATCCCAAGGGCCCTTTTCACCTTCATAAACCTTGACTCATCTCTTTTATATCTCTTTTTACATCCATGTGAACCACTGCCAATTTCTTTAACTCAACTGTCAATACAAAGACATTTTGAAATACATTACCTATAACACTGATGTCAAGAAAAACAACATTTGCAAGGATTAATTTGGGGGTTTAATAAACAATTGTACAATCTAAATTTCTGACAAAAAACTCCAACTGTGTTCTGTTTTTAAGTGAGAATATAAAAATGTCTAACTCAAGGTTAAAAAATGAGAAAAATTGTGTTTCCAATATACAAAATACAACAATTTTGGCTCAAATCAGTCCATCGACTTCTCTACAACCTACCTTCCCACTAATGCAGATCAAAGCTCTAACTGCTCTAAACAGTGACTTGATGGCCAGCCGATGAGTGCCACATGTGAGTGAGGCCATGTTGACCACTTAAAGGATTTCTCTCCTCTTTGCCAAGTCTCCAGAGAACAAAGACTCAGGCTGAGACAAGTTCAGCTACAAAAGGTCTTTGAAGCCCTACACAGCTGGTGACAATGTTCACAACGTGTTGGATGTTAGAATTCCTGGACTTGGATCTAACGTAAGCACAAGCCCACTGGAGGTACAAGTTCAGTGTGAAGATGAAGGGATTCATTTCTCGCAGCAGAATTAAAAGGACAAACAATATTCAGGCCAATCAAGACCTTCACAGTTTTTAGAAAGATAATGTAATTACAAATTAGACAGTAACTAAGAATTGTTTGAATAATTTAAAAAAAACATATGTTGGAATCTGCAACAGCAGAAATTGAGACAAAGTAAAAAATATAAACTATTTAAAGGTTAAATAAATAAAGATGAATTTTGCAGAAAGCCCCTAAAACAGGCTAAACACCTTTTTCTAACTAGATTTGTTTCCTGAAAACTATCACATTACTAGATGTTTTGTAGCATACTTAGACTCTGAGATGGTCTTCTTGTTACACTTTGGCAATGATAAGGGGTTAAAGGTAAAAGTCAAGTTAATTGTAAAAACGAAAAAACATGATTAGCTGAAATAAAACTTCACTTACAAAATTCTATAACAATACATCAAATTTGTGGATTGATTTTCACTGAAAGCACTAAAAAACAATTTTTCCAGGCAAAAAAAGCGAGTCTGTTATTTTTTAATCCAAATTTTTCTCATATGTATGAAAGTTTCCCTTTTGTATATAACACTTTTTTAAAAATATACACTTTTATTTAAATCATAAATCAAAGCAACTTGTGAATCAAATTCAAATCAGTTCAGTGTTTTGGCAGTGAAAACAGTACACATAAAATTATTAGTGCCAAATGCAACAAATCAACCACTCAGACCTTAAAAAAAGGAGAAGTAAAAATAACTGTGAAAAAAGTACCTGGTGATCTCTTGCTGGGACGTAAAGGCATCATGTGAGACTGACGTGGCAGAAGAGGTGAGGACGGCAGAGACATAGAGACTCCTTTGCTAAAACCCAGCATGAAAACATCATCTCGTGCATTTAGGTGACCACTTCTGAGCTCTTCAGGTGGACATCTTCTTTGAGCACTGTGGCTGGGAACATCACCTATTGAGGAGATCACATTTACTTTGTGACAAGATGAACACAAATGGCATGCGCTAAGACAGAGCCATCACATTTTCATTCAAATTTAGACCTTGACAGTAAAACAGAATACGCCGACTTAAGTGAGGCTTTCCATCACTGTAATGAATGGGTTTTTAGTAAGAAAAACAGTAACTCAGGAATGAAAGTGAGCCCAGACTTCCTGTTAATTTAACGTTTATGCTCAAAACTTTTTCACAATGAAGTTTTACATCCATACTGAGTTGATTGATTTAGCTCAACTCTTAAAGAGCCATTTAGGTTGATTGCTCACAACCGAGTAAGAGCAACAAAGTCTTTCTTTGCCCTTTAGAAAAATAAAACTCTGCTTTGTACATCGCGAATTACATCGCTACATCACATCAATACAACACAATTATTATGCAAAATATTTTTTCCATGATTTTTCTGAATACTTTGTGCAAATGTCAGTCAGCAGAATTTTCAAGTCACTAACCATTAGAGTTTACATTAAATGTTCTTGAACAAACCGCCTAAAGATAACAATATTCCACATTATGACGCACAACAGAGTTCAACTGAAAATGATCTTTTGTTGTATTTGCTGCATCAGGAGGTCATATTTACTGAAATCAAAAGTTATTCCAATCAAAAACATCTTAATAGGTCAAGTTACATTTTAACATAGGACCCCTTATTTTTTATAGCAGCTTCACAATTCAATTCTTTATAAGTCTTGCATCCATTGAACCTTTGAGTTTTGGAGAGTTTCTGCTTGAATTTCTTCGCAGGATGTTTGAATAGCCTCCCAGAGCTGCTGTTTGGATGTGAACTGCCTCCCACCCTCAGAAATAGTTTGTTTGAGGATGCTCTAAAGGCTCTCAATAGAGTTGAGCTCAGAGGGGGATGGGGCCACACTATCATTTTATTTCCTTTTATGCCCACAGCAGCCATTGATGCAGAGGTATTCCTTGCAGCATGAGATGGAGCACTGCCATGCATGAGGAAGATATTGTAACAGAAAGCACGGTTCTTCTTTTTGTACCACGGAAGAAGCTGAAGTTTTATGTAGAACTGCAAGCCTCTGGGGGATCCTACACCTTGATGTTGCTGGAACCCCAGAGACATCAGAAGCTTTAAATATCTGCTTGCTGCTTTCTAATGGTATTTTAGTAGCTGCTCACTTAACCTGATGAATTTGTCTAGCAGAAACTTTCCTCATTCTGCCTTTTTCTGCACCAGCCTGTGTGTGCTCTGAATCAGTCACAAATCTCCTAATAGTACATTGATCATGTTAAAGTTTTCATGAAATATCCAAGGCTTGTTAACCTCCAAGACATTCAACTATGTCACACTTTTTAACAGCTGAGAGCTCTTCATTTTTCCCCGATTGCCTAAAAATGTTGGTCTGCTTAATATAATATAATGTTTATTTATATTAATATAATGTGGAAAGTCCATCTTTAGTAGTTTTTCCTTTAACTGAGCTCACCTGGCAAACTAATTATCACAGGTGTCTAGGATTGATTTCAGTGATCCAAAGAGCCCAGAGACACAAAATCATCCATGAGTTTAAGTGAAAGCAAATAATTTTATCTTTTTGACGCTTAAATACTATTTGAATCATTATTGGGAGAACACTGTATTTATGCTACCGTTCCTATTATGATCAAAATAAATGATCTATTTTGCTTTTTTGGTAAAAAATAAAACATAAGGAGAAAATAAATTTTTCTTTCTACATATGAAATAGTTAATAACTTTTGACAGAGAATCACATGACTTCCTTTCAAAATAAAAGACACCCTGTGCCACGTAGGATCATCCAACTGCAGCAAAAGCAGAAGGTAGAGTAAGATCTTTGTACTTTTAGTAAGGCTAAAATATTGGCCATTCAACTTATTATGCTTTTGACAGTGTTCTTTGCTGGGTTAACTACAATCCAACAGTGTACCATGGTGACAACATTCAATTTACAGATTTACATCAGTTGTTCACTTAAAAAAAAAAAAAAAACTAGTGAGAATGTAGATGGATCAAACTTGAACCTTATTTGAGGTAAGAATTTGTTTTGGGAAAAGCTGATAAGCCCATAAATCAAAATCGTTCTGTGTAGCTTTGGAGAATGTTTGCACAATGGTCCACAACACCACCTACCTAACCAACTCCTCCTTCTGCAGCCTCAGATTTACAAACAACCTGAAACTGTAACAGATTACTCCACTTTTGTTGGCACAGGATTAATGGCTTCAGATTTAACTCCCTTACACATATGAGGTCCATATGACCGGAACTATTCAGACAGAGGATGCAAGTCAAATTATGTGGAAACCCCAGAGAATCGCACTTGGGCTCAGGCTGATATGATTTGTAAGTTTTGATTTCTCATGCAGAGTATCTAGCTCATATCCAGAGAACGTCAGCGTTGTCTTATAAAAGCAAAAACCATTCAAAGAACTGCACAATCCAAACAATTGGTGCATCTATGATCATTTGCAGAGAACAAAACACTTCTGAAGCCTTTAACTGAATGTATATATCAAGATGGCAAATAGACGTGTTTTTCTACAACCTGTCACCCGCAGCATGCCTGTAGAAAAAGTGTGCAAGAACATAGTCACTCTATGGGCTCACCGAGTGGTCTGAGCCCTCAATATTTCCTGCAGGGCTACCTGCATGCCCCATACAGGTTTGCCCACAGACAGTCCATATCCACCCATAAGGGCAGTTGTGATTAAGGCGCAATTTCAATAACCTCAAAACAGTGTTCACTTTGATGAAGACCTGTTAACAGAATGTATGGGAGACAGACTTAAGCTTTTAGAAACTGTCTAACTTTTCCCCAACCCAAGTCCTATAGTCTGTACTTTGCCTCCTAATGAGAAAATTGACAATTGTTGTTGCCTCTACAAGTTTCCTGGCATATGAGTTTCTAAAGACACATTTTCTATTTAAAATGGGAATCAAACTCAAAATTGCATATTAAATTGGTACATTGGCACAAAATAACTGATGCTTGAAGAAACATTTTTCATAGAATGAATCTGAAGGTTTGGGCAGAAATTAAGATATATCTTGGACTAGTAACAAGAGTACAATCAAGATCCTGTCCTTTGTGAAATAATACTCAGAAAGTCATTGTTTATTCTCTCCCTGTCTGATTAGTTGGCGTGTAAACATACTAACCAGTAAAGCCGAGCTTTTGATAAATACATTGTTCTCTTGGGTGAATGCTGAAAATATGTCACACCAAAGCATGAAGGATGATTAGATGGCATCCCTCTCACTTGCAATGTGAACAAGGTCGTCCCGGCTCGCATCAATTAAAATGCATGATAAAAGTGCACAGAGAGCAACTGGTCTGCTCGTGGTGTCTGAAAATTGCAATCATTGAATAAATGCAATAATTTGGAGATTGAGGAAAACACACAACAAAGCCTTTTTAAATTTTTGATGATTGAATGATCATGACCACTGACGAAAAAAGATTGGTCACTTTGTCTAACACTGGGGGCATAAATACGGTTGACTGTTGGTGGCAGGGAAAAGTAAAACAGATATCAATCTGGAAAAAACAAGGCTTTTAATGTGTATTTAAACCTGGGGTCACGGGAATGTGAACATTTCCCATGCCTCTACGATACATGAGAAGGACAGCAAGCCAGTGGAGCAAATAAGAGTGGCATTGACCATTAAGCACAGATGCTATCCACCTCACTAAATACACTGCCTGGACATTTCTTGTTGGCTTTTCGAGTTTTTCATGGGAAACATGACTTTCTGCTGTGGTCTCTGGCGAAACCATTCACTTTTACTCTCTGTTGTTTAGTCAGTTAGGGATTGTTGCAGCTAAAACCAACAGTATCAGTGCTGAAGGTACAAAAACATTACCATGACGTGGTGCTAATCACAGAAGAGTACTTCAGAAAATGTTTATCCCACCTGCAAAATGCTTTACTTTATTCGAATTTCAGAAATATTTTACAGATGTCTTCTCATATGCTGTAAATTACTTTGCCAGCTTTTTTTTCCAAGCAGGGCTCACTGGATAGTAATGCTTTCTGCAGAATCCCTTTTTTCCAGCCATCACAGCTTTGGAAAAAAAGAATGGAACTACAGAAAGCATGTCATACTTAGCAAGTTGCACAGATGATGCATAAGTAGACCTAAAATTATAACTGCAAATGTGGTGAACCACAGCATGAACAATTAGCTTTAGGTACATTTTCAAGACTTCAGCATATTAATGACGGCTCCATGTATAAGGCTGCATGAAGTTTTCAGGGGGAAAATAACATAACAGAAGGATTCAATCCAAAATAGACAAGCTCCTATTAGCCACTGTGAGCATCCGTCAACTCTTTCCAGAGTTGTACTGTTGGGTAATCACAAACAGACACCCATTTCCAGAACACCTCTGTCTCCCCAGAGAACAAACAGGAATGCCAGATACAGGAAGCTAGAAAGATTTAAATTACACCTTAGCGTGCCTGCAGAAATGGAAAAAATGGAAGGAGCTGGTGTCACCTTGACCTGACTCGGACATACTTAACCCATGAGAGAAGACTTCTGGGAGTCACCAATGGATTGCATAAAAGTGTTTTTTAATTTCAGATACATTTATGTCAGAATTAATTATTGACTGATGTATTCATTGTGTGGAATAAAACACAAATCAAATATTTCTATTGAACATTTACATATGAAAATTGCCAAATATACAAGTGAATGTGTCAGCAATAAATAACTATTAACAAAATAAACTAATAAAAAAGGACAACAATTTTTAAAAATCCTGGCAGACACTTGAAGCTACATTCTGATTAATCGATCAGCCTCAAAGAAACACATCAGGCTGCAAAAGATCTTTGGTGACTTACAATCCGCAGCATCATTTTACTGCACTTCCAAAATGTTAGGCTCTACACTCTAAAACAATGCACAAGTGTCATGGGAGTAAGTGTGCAAGCAGATCACTTGGGTTTTCAAGAGAGCACCCTCAACAATTGGTGTTTTGTTGAATTAAGCTCATGAAATGAGTAGAAGGCTCAACAGTGTTTCAGCGTGCCAGAGGAACCCCCTTTTTGTCTGCACTCATACTCTCAGATCTATAAACCCACATTGCTAATAAATCCCAATACTAACAACTAATTAACCCTAATGATTATTTTGATAGATGTTGGTCTGCAAGACGGAGATGGGAAAAAGTAAAGATAGAAAATGAATGAAAAAGTAGACATGGCCAAGATATGAAATCAGCATTAAACTAGACCCTCCTCAGCTGGTTTGGGATTATTGGCAATGCCCGTCTCCACAAGAAATGAGGAAACAGTGAAGAAAAGAAGCAAAAGCAGATTTATCACAACAGCTATGACATCAAATAGCAAGAAGCAATCCAGCTCCATAAACTTCCACAGAATACAAAAACCAGTCAGACATCCCTTGTTAACCACCATCAGTTAAATCACCAAGCTCAGTGAAGGCGGCAAAATAAACAAATTACAGTTTGATTAACTAAAAGTTAGCAAAGCTACACAGTTTGCAGTCTCTTCTTGCTTTTTACCGTCATTTAATCTGCAACCAGAATTCTCCAATCAGGTGCAGATGCTCTGCGTTGTGACTTCAGAGATGGGTTAAAACCAAAGCCACCACGTCCGTACTGCACCTGTCCAGCAACATCTGTATGTCCAAGTGCTGCCTGATCCTTCTGAAAGGCCTGCAGAAACTTCAGGAGATGTGCTCGACAAAACTTGATTGTTTTGAAGTTATTTCCAGTCTTGCATTACCACTTAGATGACTAGTTACTTGGAGCTCCACTCTGTCTCTTCCATAGCAGGCCACACAGCTTAAGCATTGTGTCAGCCTGGACCACTTTCAATGCCGTCTGGTTCAGAATGTTGTGGTTGTTATTGTTGTCATCTCATGCATGCCGGTTCTAATGGGTGGGAGTAGCTCCCCAGACTGAAGCCCTTCTCCTCCTAAAATCCATTTTGAAGCTCTAATAACGTCCATGGTCCCCATTGTTTAAAAACAGTTGAACTGTGCACCATGCAATGAACCCGACCTCCAACTTCTGACAGTCTGTTGTAAATTCAGATGTACTAAAGCACAAATGACTGTCAGAGAAACATACTTATAAAAACTTGCTTACTGTGCAAGGCACTTGAAAATATTCCAAAGTTTCCCACAGCAAACTAATGTGGTATTGAGACAAATGCATTTGCTAAATCTAAAAAAGTACATGCAGATCTCACTTGTCAAACTTTGCTGACTGGATTTAATGCTAAATTGTGTGTTTAAGAAACCCTGAAAAGTCAGTTATTGCAGCTTTCTGACTAGATGTATCAATCTCCTACTACAATAGTGAAGAAAACATTTCCTTCAGCATTCAGGAGGGAGTTAGTTCTAAACTCCCCTCACTTGGCAGAGTATCTCTTTTGGAATATGGTTCTTCAGGACTGTGGTAAATGCTGAATCATCCATAGAACCCTCACAAGTAGGGATGGGTCTTGTTAAGATTTTATTGATCCTACTTTTTGATCCGGTATCTTATCTGTATTCTTATAGATACTATGCTATAAAAAATATTTTAAAAAACATAAAATTAAACAATATATGAATTTGATGTCCTTTGCAACAGTGAATAAAACTATCAATAAATACTAATGTGTCTTTGTATTAATAAAAAATGTAAGGTAACAAGTAAATAATGCAATCAAAAACTAAACTGCAGAGTATGTCAAATAGCCTTGTCACTTCAAAGACCAATAACTGTGGAAATAAAATGTACAGTGATCCTCAGTTTTTCTGCAGCATATTGGTCTTTTCTAGTAGCAGTCAGGGGGATGGGGGTTGGCTAGCTGTGTCTTTAAAAAGGTAAAAAAATAGAAAAGTAACTTATATTTTATTTGTACAATGTTGTATTTTAAATATTTTTCATTGTATGTTTGGTCATTTATTATTATTAAAGCACAAATTAACTTTCAGCCCTTTAATAATTTATGATTTTTTTTTATTTTTACAGTGCTGGTGGCCGTTGTCATTTTCACTTTGTTTTAATTAAAAGTTCATGCACTTATCTTTGATAAACAACACTTTTGTCACGTGCTCCACATGTACCGCTAGCATACACACATGTTGAAACAATAGCACTGCTAGACGTCTCACATGGACGGTCAAACGCTGCGCGACTTCCCGCTAGAATCTGGTGTATTTTAGCACGGTGTTTGGACAGGTTACTGGTGTCATCGCCCTTACAAGTCACATTTTTGTTACATTTAAGGGAGCATGCGCCGTCTGCTTCTACTTTGGAAAAATACATCACACTTTGGACCTTTTTGCTGGCTGCCGCTCTGGCGTGCCCGTGCGTTTGTTGTCACTTGTCAGCGTAGGAATATAGCAGGTACCCTTAAACAATACCGTTAAGGCTTAAACTTATCGGTCCAGTAAAAATTGATGACGTGGCACCAGTACCAAACGATACTGGCTTCAGTACCCCATCTCTACTCAAAATCAACACATCTGCTGCATTCAAATAAACCCTGCAAGTGACACCATTTAGATTTTGGGAAAATGTTTACTTGGCTGTGTGGCGATGCCAGATTTTGTTTTTACTGTGCTCGGTAGTTTAACTGAAGTGTTGAAGGAAAGGACAGTTGTTTGGCTGGTCTTCAAATTCTGTGGAACGTGTTAAGCTGAGTTTCTTCTAGCTAACTGATGTCTTAGCTGGTGTGCTAAATCTGCTTTCTTCAGTTACCTTCTCTCTTCGTGTGTAGACTGGCACTGCTAATAAGCCTAAACCAGCTGGGGAGAGTTTATTAAACTGTGCCTCTTTTTAATGTACTGTGAAAAAGCCAACACCAAAGTGGCCTCTCCTATAAACTATCTCCTACCAGTTTCTCTTAAGACTTTCTGTTCTCTGCCAACAAAAGGGAAAAAAAAGATGTTAGAATAAAAAAGTTTGTTCTCTAAAAGGCTAATAATAACTCACTCAAATTTTGAAGCAGGTCTATTTTAACAAAGTCTTCTGGGTTTCACAGTGGTAGCTGCCAGCAGGCTGTTAATTTGAAGGAGGCAGTGGCCAATACACGTTGCCGACATGGTGTATGTTAAAGAGATTAGGTTGTAATTTTGGTAGTTGGTTCAAAAAACATGAGCTGCCACATAAAAGGTTGTCATCCAAGTGCTGGTGAATGAGGAGCAGTGAGTCATGGTGACTGCGCTGCCATCTGACCAATACTATAATATGCAGATGGACACCAGGACGCAAACTTGCCAGTGCTATTTCGGTTCTTTTCCAAAAACCTGGCTGGGGCAAGCCCTACAATTTCAGCCCATGCTGTGGTCGAGGAAATCAGTTCTTTCTAATTACGCAGCACTGGCCCACTGTGATGTTAAAATGATTACAGTCCCTTACATGCTCTTTCCTCTTCATCAAAGTGAATGTCCTAAGGCCAAGAGGACAAGAGGAACCAATAAAAACAGTTTGGTGCCATTTCAAGAGATAAAAATGACCAATATGAAACAAGTCAATTATTTACACAGACCCATCTTGGTTACATGCTAAACACAAAATTTACTTTAAAACTGATTACACACAGAAATCTGAATAATCAAATTCTCGTCTTGAACAACTAATATTTAAATGATCTTTAACAGACTATTCTGTATTTTTTCAGTTTCCAGTCAGTAGAAGAGAAGATGGAAGAGTTAGTAGAAGAGACTATGTTTTCAGCTATCAAAGCTTATTTATGGTGGCATGTTAGACCTTGATTGCTCCAAACCAGGTTTTATTTCCTCGGGTAGTGTGCTTTGCTTGGCCTTTGTGAAAGCTTACTTAACTGTAGCTCAGATCTGAGAAAGCCAGTCATGGCCTTGTGGTAGAGTGTTTGCCCTTTGACTGGAAGGTCATCGGATCAAATCCATG
>BSAI01000005.1:16660908-16819995 GCA_036245035.1 Adrianichthys oophorus | reverse complement strand
AAGAATAATATACTAGAATAAATCAACTTAAACCTTAAAAAACTTTATTTTGCTCTCCATAAAATATGTCCTGTCAAAATTATACAAGTTAGAAATAAAGTAAACATTAAAAGAAAAAACACTCAAATTTCTTTACTTTTATGTCATTTTATATTTTTTTAAAAACTTATACATTTCCCAAAAGATTTTGCTCTCCACAAAATAAAGCTTGTCAAAATGATACAAATATAAACATGCTGCAGAACAAAACAAAAACAAAGCCTGGAAATAAAATTTGTGTCTTTCAGCAACAACAAATCAAATTATTCTGTTTTCTTTGCTCTTGTGTCGTTTATCAGAGCTGGACTCCTGGCATTGTTTTTTACCATCAAGTTCATTTCTGTTAGGTGTGTGAGGTTTTGTGTCTGTGAAACATATCGAAGTGATTTGATTTTTTAAAAACTTGTTATTGTCAATATAATTTTTAGGTGTTAATAAAACATTAAACACTAAACTAAATAACTATGTATTCCTAAACAAATTATCTATTGTTTATGTATTAATATCTGACAAAGCGCAGCTGTTTTATTGCCTTCATCACTGTCTGTCTTTTCAGTGCAGCTTTGTGTCAGATACAAACACCAAAGAAACGACAAACTTAAAATGGATATTAAATGGAAAATAAAGACATGTAATAAAAATGTCTACAATCAATAAATAGTTCATAAAGAATTACATTATTAGTAATGCTGAGTAGACTAAAGACACGCAACGCGATGACCCAGTTTATTAGGGTTGCTACCCGTGTGTTGTTTCATCTTACAGCCTGCGCCTTAATTGTAAAGGAAACACGTAAAATGCAATGATTTTGAAGCTAAAAATGACAAAAAACATTTATAAAAATTTAATTTATAGAACAGATTGGTGGACACATTTCTATTTTATTATTAGTACCTCACGATGGTGAGGATAGTTTACAGGTGAGTCTCTGGCTTACCTGCCACCCCTGACCATAGCAGGAACCACTAAACTGAACCCAAACCCGCCCAAATTATGTCCACCCGCCTAATAAGTTAAATTGGTCTGGCAGGCTTGACATAATCGCTTGTTGGGCCGGATGTGGCTCGCGTGTTTTGACTTTGATAGGTGCCTTTGGAGATTGGTTAAATGCAGGGAACAACGGGACTTCAACTTGGTTTTATTCTTTTACACCCTTCCCGGTCAGAAATTGATTTATGCAACAGCAACACTAAATAAATAGTTTTCGTTATCTCAGACATTTTGGTCAGCTTTAGTCTAGTTTGCTGCCAATAATGTGTGTTTAAAAGTAAACAAAATCAAATAATGGCATTTTCACTCTAAAGTTATTGCTAATAACAGATATTGACACAGTTGATGGCTGTGATTGCTTCCTCTTTCACTTGTGAGTCAGGCATAGCTGACATCAAGAGACTTTAAAATATATATTTGTCCAACACTGTTAAATCTGCAAGAATCCATGGCATTTTGTTTGACAGATTATGGATTACATTGTTGGCCCAAATTTCAAGTAGACACTCATCATCAGAACCAGAAAGACCCCTTTGTTGTCATGTTTGGATGACATTTGTCCTGAACTAGAAAGTCACATACTCTCAGTTCTATCCACCGGACTGATAAAACCAGCAATTGACACCATGCTGTTTTTTGTACCCAATGACAATGTTGTTCTTGCGTACAGGGAATGGAGCCATGGCCACCTCTACAAGCAGTACAGGCGTTTCATGCAAGCAAATATTCCATACTAGACTGGCACAGAACAAGTGGTATGCTGTGAGTAGACTCCAAGACTCCTCTTTAGACGATCTGCTTTCTGCTTCAGTTCAGACTCCTTTTCAACCTTTACGGCTTTATTTGAAAACCTTGAACTTTTCTTTGTTGCAAAGTTTAAAACTCAGGGTTAGCATCAGTGACCCAAAGCTTTTAGTCATGCTACTGTAGAGCTAGACCGCCATGAGTCATCCTATGAAACTGAGTCTCTTTCCTCGCACTCTAGTGTCCCTGAATGTTTGTGCTGGAGGTTTCTTCCTTTTGAAAGCCAATTCCTCCTCTAGTGCCTCTGCGTTAATCTAAAATAAAATAATGGATGATATTAAACTTGCCCATAATTTCTCTCAACATAAATTTAATTAAACACAAATTCATGATTGATATTTGTCCAGACAAAAACGTTGCCTCTTTACAAAGTCTTCAATAATCCACAATAAAATAAGAAAGATTTGCATTGCAGTACAGAGTTTAGTTTTGATCCTGCCAGCATGCTAGGCGCTGTTGACACAGCTGAATCTGTTGAAATGTCTTTCACGGGTGTAAATCTAGAAAGTTCCATTCTCCTCTCAAGTAAAGCTGTGCAGAGGAATGTTATCGGTTAGTCCTTCTGAGGAAATGCATGCCTCTCTGAAGATACAGGCTCTAAAATAGGCAATAGGTTCATAGCACCTTTTTGCCAGGAAAAATATTGTTGGTGCAACAGAAATTACAAAGAAAATACCATCTGACCAACGAGAATCATATCAGCATATTGGATTATCTCCCAAAGGAGTTCTGGAAAACAAACACTGAGGCACATCAACTTGCCACAAGTTTTGAAGAAATACATGAAGGACTGCAATTAATGCAGATTCTCCCAATCAAAACACAAAGCACGATGTCCACAGGGCAGTGCAACAAAGAGGAGAATTATTTCGCTACACTGAGTGCCAATGAGGATTTCCTGTGTACTTCGAAGGCCAGCGAGACGGTTTCACAAAAGCTGTCATGGTTAACATGCAAAAACCCACAGAGAGAAGAGACATCCCGACAAGGACAAACAATACAGAGTGGGGGAGGGTTCTCAGTGTAAGTCATCCAAAATGACCAAGAAGACGGACTAAAACATGGACGCATTGCAAACTTTCTCAGTATGAAATTCCCATTAAGCTTTTTTGTAAAAGCAGATCCGTGTAATCAAAGGAAGAGGAAGAGACAATAGCTTTTCTCATGAGGCTTTAAATTTAATTAGGACTTCTTTAGTCACACAGGGTTGCCATAGAAACAGTCAAAATACCACACCAGGCAGCTTTACAAAAGACTGTAAACTCCAGATGATGTAAGTAACAAAGCAAACTGTTAATTCTGCTGCTTCACACACAAAAAAAATTATATTGTTTGCAATAATCATGTTGTAAGACCATTCCGATTAAGATATAATCCTGCAAGTTAAAAAAAAAACGTTTTGGCTTTGGTTGTATAAAAGATAAAGAACACTACCACATTTTTAAGTTTAGCTTTTAAGACATAGGAACTATTCTGTACCTCTTTTGAAAATGCATATTTTTTTCCTTTTTTAAACTTGAAATGACTGAAGAAGACTGTCAAGCTCTCTTTCTAAAGTACAGCTCTGCAGTAGACTGAGCTGTGGAATGCCTTTCCCTTTGGCCCCAGGGGAAGACTCACTGGCAGGGAGGTGTGGGTGTCTTGGGATAAGAAACAAGAGGAGGTGAAGGGTAGCACTGACCAGGCACCAGAACATTTCTCACTCTTTATAATTTAGCAATGTAGGCCCAAAAAAAAGCTACATGACAGATTTTAGCTGTAAATGCATCAGGTTTTCCTAAAACTCTCTGTAGGGTCCTTATGTCTGTCAAACTATTTGACAATTTTTGCAAATGATAACTAAATATTTTTCAATTGGTTTGAACTTCTGATATTTGTTGTTTTGCTATGCAGCTGGCTGGTATAGTTGGTTTGTGCGGCACGTTACAAAATATGAAAAGCTGTTTACAGTATCCAAAACTCACAAACATTTGACTTTCACCATCTATGGCGACCCTTTACAGAGAAAATGCTATAAACAGCTCAAGTTAGTAGAAACTGTAAACATAACAATGGAAACTGGAAAAAGCAGATTTACCAGGACTAGAATGCAACCAAGTGGATTAATTGCTGTTGCTACAGTTCATATCATGGTTTTATTTACAAGGAAAAAAATACCCAAACTGTTCTCAAACCAAAAGACAGACTTCTAAACTGATGGAAATATGGCTGTTGGTAACACAATCTAAGGTTTCATAGACTTCACAGAAAAGGTATGAAGCAGTGACAAACTAGTAGGTTTAACCTTGTATCTGGTCAAAAGTCAAACCAAACGTGCTTGTTTCATTGAAGAAATGACAAAGTGATTGCTATCACCGAAACACAGGCGCATTATAGCCTTTGGAGCGCAACTATAAAAAACCCATATGGGGTTTAATTTGCGTTAATTACAACAACGTCCTCCACAAGTCATAGACACATCTGTTAAAGCTTAAGGACAGACAAATGACTCGAGGGCACACCTGCATATTGATTTTAACAAAGTTAACTTAATGTGAAGGGGCCTCACTGAAGTACGTCAGCTTTTATATAATGGAATATTTTCTCTTAAGTTTTACAAACCTGTGAATTTTAATTAATAAAGAATGAATCAAACAGCTTACAAAAGTGTGACTCATTTTGATGAAAGTGCAGGTTGGTCTTTGGTTGTGTGTTGCCATGGATATGTGGACAAATGAAAGATTTGGGTAGCCATTAACACAGACCATTTAGCAGAGCTCTCTCTGGGGCCAGGTGAGGTCATGAGAATACCACTAACCTCTGGGCAACAGCCTGTTGAGCAATGTTAAATGGACAAGGATGCAGTACAAAGGCTGTCCACCAAATCCTCCAAAAGGATCTAATCCTATACGTAAACATGGAGCACTGAAGTCTTGTAGCTCTGTTCAAACTCTGGAAATTTTGATATGTAACACATGTATGAACACAGCATCATATAAAATAAAAGGGGAATGTGCTGTCAATACTTTTGAAGAGAAAAGTAGAGTTAGAACAGCAAATATATTATCTTGTCAATACCAAAAAGATGTCTCATGGTGAGGTCCCACAATGCAATGTGAAATGATTCCCACTCTCAGCTGGCTCTTTGGAGTTGAAAACCCATAGTTTCAACCTAAAGGCTGAACTGAAAATGGCCCACTTAAGGTAACAAAGATGGAAATGTGAAGAGGGAACACTTTGACCAAAGTGACCCCTTCACCAATCAGCACAACCCCCCCTCAATCTTTAATGGTCGGGCACAAAGAAGTTGGGGTCATTAGTTCAGCCTGTCTGAAGTCAGCCTGAACTAAGGACTACATTCTGCAAACCCGACTGCCCCCCAAAAAAATGCTGTGAGGAACCCTAAAGACAGAAAATCAGGATTGAAAGGAGGGAAGGGTAGACTAAAGCTCCAAGACTGAGCAAAGATGGTACAGTTAAAAGCTAGAGATGTTCACAGCTGGTGGTCAAAAGATAGTTCTAAAAAAAGCAACCAAGGCAGCACCCAAAACGTCATATGTCTCATGGATGATAAGTGAAACAGAAATAGTTTTCATTATTTTTTACATTAAAAAGTCATGTAAATAGTATAATAGAAAACAATACCAACTGAAGGACTGTCTTTGCTCTTGAAGGTCATGCTAAACTAAAGAAACTTGGGGTAAGTTCACCTCTACAGCCAGTAAACACCAGTGAGAACTGCCAATAATCCTTAAAACCAATGATAGCACACTGGTTAGATGATTGCCACTTGAGGAATCAAGCGATGGTGCCACTGATTGTGGATTTGAAGATGTTTCTGGTGTGCTGAGAATGACATCACGTCCTAAACAGACAGCGTGTCGGTCCTTCCGTCCAGAAAGGAAGTGATGTCACAGCACATCAGGAACTCCTTCAGATTTACCATCCCCAGCTTACTAACTTTAAGAAACAAGCAGACATTATTTTGTTTTGTTGGCTACAAAACACTTTTAGATTGTGACAAGCAAAATTGCATTAGATGTATGCAGTTCGTACTATTTTAACAAAAAATACCACTTTTTTTTTTTTTTTTGCTAAAACGTAATTTTTTCCTTTGTTTTTAATAAATCACATAAACAGTGATTGAGCCTGCCATTGACATGATGGTGGCAGGAGGGACCACTGGTTCATTTGAGTTCAAGACAATAGCTGTGAGCTCAGAAATATTCCTCAAAGGCTAGCATGTGTGTCGACCTGACCGTCATTTCATTCACTCTTTTCTAACCTCACTCCAGACTCATGTTTAAACTTTCTTTCAGTCAGTGACTAAAACAGGAGTGTCCAAGTTTAACCTGTGGTTCATGTTTCTGTCTGCCTTTGTACACGTCTGGTTTCATGTGTATTATTGTTCTTTTAAATGTGCGACGGTGGCCTTGAATGTCAGAAAAAAGGCACCTTTAAAAAAAAGACAAAAAGGAACTAGTGTGAATTATATCATTTAAATGTGGAAAAAAATAATGCTGCCTTTTCCTTCATTGTGCTGGAATAACAATACTGTCATCAAAACCTAACACACCATGTGTTTCTCAGACCATTAAAGTAACTTGTGAACCTAAAATTTTCTGGTTATTTATTGTTTTTTGTCAAGCTTAAGCACCTATTGTTCAATTTATACTTTTTTTAAATGGCAATTCCCCCCTCATAGTCAAAGATAAAAAAGGTTTGGAATCAAAATGTTAGGGAAGATAGTGAGCAACACCTGCTTCTGCAGACTTGTGTTTCAACAACTTGAACAAACCGGCTCACCCTCTGTTGAATACCACAAACTGATTTAGGTCCTGGGTTCAATCAGCTAATCTGCGCTTGATCTTAAAGGCCACAAATCTCTCTGAAAAAAGAAGGTGATTTTTTTTTTAGCCTTCATTTAAGCATTTTAAAAATGCATACCTGGAGTCTTTTTAATGATTTATTTCACAACAGTCTAATGGTACTTTTATAGAACAACCTATATATTTAATATTCATACTGCAATACTCAAACAGTTTTGAGTAACAAAAGAGACAATTACATGAAAAATAATTATATTTTTTAAATATTACAATCTATATCGAACACAGTGTGGTTGTTAAAGAAAAAAAATATGCTTTGACTTTAAAAACAGTATAGAAGACATTTTAGTTTTTTTTTTATTTCAGAAAATTATCATTGTTGGACATAAAGATACTACAGTAGAGAAGTAAACTTTTATAGATATAAGTAAGACCTGTCAGCATGTAAATGCTGCATAATATGCTTGGAATGGGATCAGAAAACGATTAGCCTTTACTCTTAGAAGTCTTTGTTCATGCGATTTCAAAATGCTAAGTGCCAAAAGTTTGTTGTAGACTTTTAAACAGAAACAAAATCGGAGACTGGACACCCAGGTTCATTACTTTTTCCAAGAGCACTTTTTTGTCTTTCATTTAGAAAGAGGGAGTGTAATGTGGATACACCTGAGGTTTGTGGACGTGTGTATGTGTGTGTTTGCACATAAGTGTGCGCGAGTGAAAGATGTGGTTAGAGCTACGCCCTGCTAATCGTTGCCTGCTGGCTGCACAGTGCTTTGATAGCCATATAGGTATGTGCACTGAATGGTGTCCTTTGTAAATCAGGTGCATTCTTTATCCACCTTTATAAGCCCTACCATAACTGTCTGGGCATGAAAATCAATATAAACACAACTGGGAGCAAAAACAGCAAACATAGGCCAAAGAAACTCACCAAGAAGCTTCTAATACGGTGTAACTTAAATGGAAAACGGACGCTGGGTGGTGCTTTTATGGAGTGACCAGAGCCGCAAAAATACACAAGTTATTTTTCAGGAAGTGTTTTTCCAGAACCTCCCAGGGAGGTGTCACAGCACAGACTATGAGTAATAGATGGAGGTTATCTACAGTTAGTGATGTCAGGCTCTTTCAAAAATGTATCAAACATAAAAATGAATGTAGCTTTACGATTTGGTAAAAAGATGCATCGAAATGCACTTTTTCCAACATAAGTAAATATTTAAGTAATATAAACATTCTCTTACAAAAGCTTGTTGAGCGTTTCTGTTTTTAACACATGCCTGTCAAAAGCTGCTTTATGCTTGGTTAAATATCTGCTCAGCCAGCTGTGGTTATTGTTTATTGAGAGCTGTCTGCCTCAAACTTAAAAAAAAAAAAAAGAAAGAAATAATAACTTTTATGGCAGTTGAAGAAAGAAGAACACAGACAAGAGCAAAGGAATCCTTGCAATGTCAGCTGTTCTTCTTCCAAACACCACAGAAAATTCTACCATACAGAGATCCCCACCGGATAGATGCTGCATTCAAAAGAACAGGATAAACAAAGAGGCGCAACCTCAAAACCACAGCAATAGCCCTACAGGTTTCCGTTTTTTTTGAAAAGCAAAACCCATCAGAGAAGCTGATGGTTGTTTTCAAAAGTTTGAATAAACAAATGCAGCGTTGGTTGTCGTTCACCTTTCGGCAAATCCCGTCGAAGGAACCTGCTTTCACTGAGTCACAGCAGAGACTTTAATGCTGAATGCCCTTCCTGATACAACCCTGTATTTTTATCTGTGCTGGGGACCGGCGCAGGGAGACCCAGACTCACACTCAAACCCCCCCCCCCTCTTGTGGCTACATGTTAGGCTGTAGTGTGAAGGGTCTTGCAAAGGGACCCACACTGGAATAAACTCATCGCGCCCTCTGAGAAACGAACCCTGGTTTCCCATGCTCCAGTCCTGCATGTAGCCAACTAAATGCAGCTTTGGTACATGGCTACATTCACGTTTTCATGCTTTTGGATCATTTAAAACAAATATTAAACCAGGTCTACGTCCAGTACTCGTGGACTCCATAGATCCAAACAATGTGCAATACCCCGTCAACTGGTGCTGCTTGTGTTTACAAAGCTTGTGTGTTTTTGCGTCACGAAACAAGAACTGAACAGCTGAAGGAGTTACCAGCCATAAAGAAAGGACAGTGGTCCATGTCAATGAGAAGCAGCTGCCTCTAACAGCCTTACTGGGAGAGAAGATTGATGCAGGACAGCCATCAGAGTTCTAGCTAACCCGCCTTTCAGGTAAAAAAATCTGAACGTATAGCAGGAGAAATATTATTCAGCCACTAGAGGACCCATATATTGAGAAACACAACACACACAACAGCGAAGCATCATCCAGTGTCTTTCCAAGTATGGGGCAAAAGTAAAAACAGAGAATGCTACCTAAACCTGAAATTTAGGAAAATTGGAATTCATAGAGTCAAGGTTAGTAAATATGACAATAGTGGATCTCATTCTGGAAGCTGTGTAAAAGTATCACAAGAAACAAAGAAATACCAGTGTGTCATGTGTCAGAAAGCTCTTATCTTTTAGTCACCGGTGGGACACACCTCAGTCAAGTAATCAGCAGAAGATTCCACACCCATGAAGTAAATTAAAGGAGCAAAAAATGGCAAATTGATTGCAAACAAAATGCTTCAAGAAGAGGCATGTAGCAAGGGAAGGAAATCTTCTAGAAGGAGCACACATGGTAGGACTAAATTAGCAAACTGGGTTTTTTGTGGTCTTGGCAATAGGGAGATCCCAAAAGGAAAGCTAATGACTGTGGTGATATCTGGCACAGGGGCCAAGTTTCCTTGACCATGTTTAAAATGTCTCCAATCCACAGCCACCAGTTGTTAGCAACATCTGCGTAACCATCTTGCAATTATGGCATTATCATGGCCATTCCTCCCACTTATTTCCACTAGATTATTCGCTGATTTTGTTCTTTTGAAGGAAGAGGGAGTCTGTTCAGTCTGACTTAGAGAAATACTCGGGTGGCTATGTTATTTTATTGACGTGGACACAATTTTGTCAGTGCAACAACAATCTGGCTAAAGTTGCAATAATACAAATAAATAAATTACAGAATTGTGTCCAATTCTGCAAAGTACATAAAGTAGAATAGAAAAGATAATTTGGTATTTAACATTGCTCAAGTTTATTCTGTAAATCCCCTTTAATCATAATTGCATCTTTAACACTAAAGGTGGAGTGAGTACTTCACGTACATCATTAGGAGATGGATATCTGTTCTAGAGGCACTTTGACAACATTCTTTCTTTTCTTAAATTCTTGCTGCAATGACTGTGAAGACATTTTTTAACATCTGGACTTGAAAACTAACCTAGAAAAAAATGAAGTCAAATGAAAAAAGAACAAGTAGCAGCTCTTGGTTTGATGGATGAGGTCTAACTGTAGGAAACTAAAATTCACACGTTTGGAGCCTTTACGTACACAAATCTGCGTATTTCGATCACAGAGAGAACAACCCTTTATTAAAATTGTTCCTGTTATGCACTGCACTTCAGAGCAGGCGGAGTGGTTGGGCCTTCAAACTCACATTCATTCCCTTTCATTTCAACAGTGACTGTTGAGTCAAACAAAGGCTTTAGACAGTTGTCCTATCAGACATGTATTTGTTGTAGACTCTGTTGAATTGGGCTTCTGAAATCACCAGTGAGTCTGCGCAGCAAGTCGAGGCTGGTAGATGCAGTAAAAGTACAGTCAATCGGCCTTGTCAGGACACATCACTGAAAGAGTGCCATAGCGTGAACAAGGGCTAGTCTGTGGTGTGCTGATGAACGTGATTCATGTTTACTCATGTTGGAAAACTTATACAGAGTTTCCCAAGGGAAAACACCTGCTATGACATCCAACTCAGGATGTAGTTACACTCTAAATTATAGATAAAAGGTAAAGGGTGGGGGTACGAATCCCATCTGGCGTACAGAGATTAAACAATGGCTGAAAGCTCAAATCGAGTCATTATTGGGCAGGCCAAAGTTTGACCAGTCTAAATATTATTTTAAGCTTCTATTATGACTCCATCTTTCACGTGCAACGAGTCTCAGTAAAGCAATCAAGTCCATTGAAAATAAAAATAAGGCGTAAAGCAGATCATAATTAAAGGAACGGAATATTAGTAGAAATCATATGACATTAGAAAGAGAAGTCAAAATAGCCTCTCGTGCTCTCGTACACGGAGAGCATGTGTCGTGGAACACCCTGAACGCGAGTTTTTGAACACACTTATCATATGATGTTCACACTGAACTGCACTAGACTGCCTGTCAGATGGCAGTCTGAGCAGTGGGCAGATTGAAGTGGTTGCTCGAACACCAAGCCTGATGTCACACAAGCCTTTTACCATTGTCCAAGATATGTAAAGAGTAATGCCATATTGGAATAATATTTATAATACAAGGCTTAGCAGATACAGTTAAAATGACTATAAAATGCGTAATTGTGGTCCGATAAAAAAAAAACCAAAAAACAAACTCTGATCTTCAGAAAAATAAGACCCAGGTTGTGATATTAATATTTTTGTACAAAATGCAACAGATCAATGACATTTCAAACGTTTCTATACATAAATACGTCATTATATAGGAAAAGCAATGCATACCCGATGCATGGTTGTGATTTCATTCAAATCCACTCATGGGACTAAGATTTAAACAAACTGTTAAACTCCTCCATCTGACATTATCGCAGACCGCTTGCAGCCATTGTATAGGCTATGGAGGTGCAATGCAGGGCGTCGCAATGCAGTCGGAACAGCAGTGTAGCCCAGTCGACAGTCACGCCGGTCCGGGGGACCCGCGGACGGGAGAGGGGGCCCAGGGACAACTTCAGCAAGGGCCCCGGAGCAGGTAGGTCCGGGTGGCATTCACTTTAAAGCACACAGTCACCTGGATTTATGATCAAGCTGGAGCCTGTCAAAATTCTAGCTAGTTTCTTCTCCTCTGCTTAGTAATATGCTTACCAGGTTGTCTGGTCTGGGCATACAAATAATATGGTCATCCTCCAGGAAACAAAAAACATAGGTGGTCCTGCCAGAAAACTTGGAAATCTAAAGCTAGTCTAAAGCTACCATTGACTTTGAATTGGCTACAAGATCAGCCCAAACGTCCACTGTTCTGAGTAAACGCACTCAGATCTTCCTAAAATGTATGTTAGAAGTTCTCTTTTATTGGCTGACAGTAATATTTGACATGGGAAAAGTCACATCCTTGTTTTTCCAGCTCTGTTTGTTCAATTGTAGCACAGCAATGAAACAGGATCTATACCATTCCAACATGACGTCCAACTTTGTGTATGCAACAAGCTAGCGTGTCGTTTCTAGCCTACAAATACCAACAGCCATAGCATAAAGAAAGGGCCGCTCACGAGTTAAAGCTAAAGCTAAAATGACTTCATGTTATATCATGGGAGAATCAAACAAGATTTCAAGCTGTTCAAGATCTAACAAATTTGGCAAAAGTGATAGAGAAACAAAAAAAAAAAGGTCTGAGAACCATCACAATCACAAAGACCATTCTTGTATTCTGTACATGTCCCCCAAAAGTTCTCAATACTATGATGAAACTTTTAATAGCAAATAATAGATGTGATTACCCTCGAATTAAAGCAGACAATATGCTTCTCAAGTTTTCATTAATGACATACTGGTAACTGAATATGTTATTATGGGGAAAAAAAAAAACTATAAATACAATATCTGTGATTACATATATTTAGACTTTCCTTGACGAGATTCATTTTTAAAACTCTCTGTCCATTGATAATCATTTATTGGTTTGTAATAACAAAAACAAGAAAACATTTGATGCAAATTTCACTTGCATAGTCAGAGCAAAATCTTAACTCATGATGTGTAGGGCTTTTGTGAGGGATATTTCATCATATTTACTTGGGAGTTTATTTACAAAAAGAAGATAGTTTGAAGGGTGCCTGCTTTTCCTCACAGTACTGAACATACCTGAATCTTTTTTGCTCCCTCTGCCTCCATCCCTATTCTTCTTCAGTACTGCCTTGAACATGTCAAGATTCTTGGAATCCTTCTCTCAGGGCCCCTGGAGTCAAAGAAAAAAGAAAAAGTTCATCACAAATACAGCCATGAGAAGATTTTCAACCAACCTTAGAGAAATGTTTACAGTAGACTGTGCAGGATGTTTTACTGGAGACTAGATAAAAACAATCAAGAAGCTGGCATCTGAATAGACCAATGCTGGATTTTCACATTTCATGTTGCTTAGTTGACAAATACAAGGGGGTTTTCTCAAAGCAATCCTGCAGGCCATCGGTGGAGGGAAGCATGGAAAGAATGCTCTAATATTTAAACAGAAAAGAACACGTTCTCTATTTTGTTATGTAGGAAAACACTCGGTCAGATGCCCCAAATTCCACACGTAATTGCTGTTATGTGGCTGAACTTTTGTGTTTTTAGTTGATACGTATGGTAGCACACAAACCAGTGTGCGTTTTAGAATCTTAACAGTTCATTTATATATAACATAAACTCAAGGTCTCTTCTTGTTGATTTAGAAAATATTCTTAGTCTTTTGGTGGACAACAGTCAAAAAGTATGCTAAAACGGTTAATTGTGTGGGATTTATGGTTTCCAGTCCTCTAAACAAATTATGGGCTGCTCCAGCAAAGTGCACTATATTAATAGCAGCGGAGAAATCCTTCCAATGAAAAGAAAAGACTATTTTCAACCAAATATGGTTATGCCATCTGCAAATAAAACACAGATCTCAACCCTGAAGCCAAGCTGTAAATATCCAGGTCCTCCTGCTGCTGCAGTAAGAGAGGCTATTGATTTGCTCTTTTTTTTCCATCTTTGATAATCTGAGATGAAACTGTATGAAGGAAAGCCTCCACCCAGTTGGTTGTGGGGAATGGAGATGTCTTGAGTAAATCCCAGAGGAGCCTCTAAATCCTCCCAATTCACCAGTTTAAAAGACAGCACAGTCACAGACTTTTATTTTCTAAAAGAAAATATAGGGCTACAACATAACTGAAGTTTTATTCTGAAAATACGCAGGAAACAATGATACATAAATATTTTCTTCTAGCTCAAGCATAAAGTTGATTTATGATAGTCTGGGATTTACATTTCTCAATTCTGGTCAGTTTTTTCTATTGCATTTAAGCTAGTTTGGGATATTAACATGAGCCCTTTAAGGTGGCCTCTCAATATTACAACGCAGCAGTGAAAATTCCCACAGAGGCTCGCATGTTTAACAGACAGGTGCTGACTGAAGAAGCACCAACTATTCACATTTGACCGTAAGACCGTGCAGACATGACATAGTCCTCCTTTCTGTACCCGAGGATTCCTAAACACCGATCAAAAGCACACCTGCTAAACGTGGAAACGCACACCAAATCCTGGGACAAAAAAGGAAAAAAAAAAGTGCGGTACTTTGTCGAGACAAGATTTCTTTCAGGAAGGAGAAATTGGACTCTGCGGTGTTTAAAAAGGTACCTCAGGTTATCTACAAGTTTATTTTCCAGGTCAAACGTCATGTGATATAGTTCAAATCTCTGTAGGTTGAGCAGAAGAAAAGAGCCTCACCTGAACAATGCTGACTTGACACGGGGTTAATGGGGGCATGTGGCTACACCAGAGTCATCTGACAAGCGGCTATACATAGAATGAAAATAAGATTGTTTGTCCTGATTGCCTCAGGAAGGGAAGCATTACACATACATTGGATCTTGTTGATTTAAGTCTGCTCTGTCTGGCAGACATTAGTGGCAAAACCCAATACACAGACCAGCGTCTCTGCAAGCAAGCTGGTATTTTCCACCCTGCACTCATCTCTTTGTACCAACCATCTTCCATCAGCCGATTCTACTGATTTCCACACAGTTGGCATGGCAACATGGAAATTCTCACACTGTGCTGACCTCCAAACTGTTTTATTAAGAACTGTGTAGAAGGGGAACTTTTAAATTCTCATGTGAAGGTCATAATTATCTGTTCTTTGTTATCCACTTACTGAACGCAGGAAACAGACTCGGGTCGGCCTTTGAGTTCAAGAAGTTTGACACAATAGAAGTAAGCTAACAAACCTGTGAGGGAGGAAGTGTGGGGAGTAGGTATGCAGGATACCAGTGAGTGTCTAACACTGTAAACAAAACGGCTTGTTTTTCATACTAATGAGAGTTGCAGAAAAATAACGGTGGAACGGATATTTTTAATGCAACAAGTCTACTAGTTTGACTTGAGCATTTCCTGAATCAATACCAGCCTGAAGAGGCCTGCAAAGGAAATGCATTATCCCAGACAACAAAGCTTTGAGTTTTTGTGTTCATTATGCCGAACTCTATTCACAGTAGGAGACAGAAGTCATTTCAAACTGGACTACTCATCTGTATTGAAGTCAATACCTAAACAAAAAGGAGGACTTGAAACTTTATTAACCTATAGCTTCTGCAACTTTACTTTGAATTTCTAACACAAAAACAAATAAACATTTTTTTTGTAATTTAGCTCTTGTAAACCCATCTACTAGTATCTCTTTAATCCAGGTAAGTAATACAGTAATGTAAAAGTAGGGCTGGGCAGTAAGGGTTCACCTACTTAAAAAATAATAATAAACTCAGTATTTGATCAATAATTACCTAGAAAATCAGTATCGATCTACCAAACACCTAATTTGATTTTTATTTAAAGTTATTCTTTTAATGCAATTTTTTTCTCTTTGTTCATATTGTAAGAATATGTAGTTTTAACAATAAAAGTTCCTCCTTTGTTTGGTTTTATATAACATGTTTGAAAACCAAATAATTAAATGGAAAGTTGGCAAACCAGTGAATATTTAGCCACTAAATAACACACTATTTAGTGCACTAAGTAGTAGCAGTGAAGAAATTCAGACACAACCAAATTAATTATAACTCGAATCAACTTAAGAACTTCTACAACAAAATTAATTTTAATTTTGTTAAATAATATTAAAGAGATTTCTGTTTGACCTCGATAAAAGGTAAACTTAAATGTCACTCTGCAAAGATGTAACTTTTGTTTTTGTTGGCATCAATGACTGTATGACTGTATGTTGGGGGTGTGAGGGGCTGTAAGCTACTGGGAGAGCATGTAAACAGAGAGCTCTCATCAACAGGGAGGTGTTCTGCAACCAACAGTCCCGCCCACAACTTAAAGGCACATTTCGAATGAACCTTTGCCGCCCTGCTGAAACTATGTCCTATACACAGGGGTTTTTTTGGGGGGGGGGCTAAAAACTGCATAGAATAGTTTTTGGAGTGGGTTTTTAAGAGAGAATTAAACTTCTACAGAGCTTGACCTCTGAACCTAACAGATTACCTCAACGATTGTTCTCCACACTTGTATAAACTGTTTTTGTCATCATTTCTAAGTCAATCTGAAAATGCTGTCTCAACTTAGCAACAATGACTTACCCTTTTTTTTTAAAAATCACAGTAGTGTTGCTTTAAAAGCATGGAGACTCATTACACAACACAATCACAACTCATAATGTTGTCACACCCTAGATTCTGGGAAATGACTAATCTGAAACATTTGACTGATATTCATTTAAGGCAGCCAAGTCCCTCTATAACATGGATTTATTGGAAATGTTGTTGCTTCCTCTTTTCATCTCTTCACCTCGGTTACAAACTTTCATTTTAACTCATTTTTACCTTTTAAAACCATCTCCAATAGAATCAACAAACTGAGCAAAACAAAAATAATAATAATAATTAAATCTGACCGCTCTAGCCTACTTTAAATTCAACATTTGCCTCCTAGAAAGACTGGTATTTGATTAAGGGTGAAACATTAACAAACATGTTTAAAGTCTACGGGGAGTTCATGCACTGTGTGGTGGTCTAGATTCTCTTCCCACTGAAGGCAGTAAGTCAGGAGGTCGGCTAACCAAGTCAGGATCTGAACAGGTTCAAAAAAATATTTAGAGAAGCCGAAACACTGCACAATCAGCAGAACATCTAATGAAATATGCTATTTAATTTACTGGGTAAAGATGGTTTCCAGAAAGAGTATACTGGTAATAAAACACACATTTTATTAGTTTACGTTTTACAAGTTCATTAGTTTCAAAAGTTCATTATTAAGCCCAGGCTAGATCCAGTGGTGTACAATCACCCTGCTTTATACAACTCCGTTAAAGACCAGTGAATTTTCCTGACACAACCACTTCTGTTTTCGCCTGCTTCCGTTGTGTCAATGTGAACAAACATAAAGGAATACACAAGCCAGCTCATTTAACACGCTGATGGCAGCTGCTAAAATGTTAACAAAAATGCCCCATTTTGATCTTTATGAACTGCTTTCTCTGACAAACTCCAAAGACTGTAAGTACTGTTTACACAAATATGCATGCATGCACATAATGCACACCTGCAAGGGTATCTTCATGCAAGCTGCAGCACATTCCTCCTACAACCTGACATGCACCTGAACCACAGAGGAAATGCCTCCACTAACACATGCCAAAGACTTAAACCACAAAAACTTTATCAATTTATGTTTTTTATGCTTTGTTTAAATGATGTTTTTTGTATTTTATTTTGAGAGTCTAATATGCCATGTGGACCAAAAATCAGGGCTTTATGAAAATTTAATTATTTGTATGCATGTCTTTTTCCCTATTTTATTCATTTTTTTACTTTTTGGGAAAATTTGCCAATAGATCCATTTAAAAAGAAAGTTGTAGCATTTTTGTTGCATTTTATTTGTTTACTTCATCCAGTTGCATTCCAACAAGTTCCACGGTAATACTCTAATCTCTCCTTTGGTGGGGTGTGCTTCAGTCATAATGCCGTTCCTTCACAACGGGCTTTTAAACCACTCGTATGCTTTTGAAATCTTAAAGTGTCTTGGATCCTTCCCAACAAATTCCATTTACATCTCACATTGAGAGAATCCCTTTCCTAGAAAGTTCCACCAACGAGAGATTCAAACTCTTGATCCGTTCACATGGCTACTGTCCCCACGCTGTGAGGTGCAACCCTTAAATCAAACCCAGTGCAACTGGATCGTGAATGGCAGTGAGAGTTAGGTTATTCAAATGAACAACAAGGAACCGTTAGTCCAGTGGGGTGAGATTTCCTTACCACAACAGCATTCCACACCCCTACGTTAAAGCTTCAAACGGTCTTGATAATCTGGATTTCCTGTTGGGACCAATTACACAGTCCCTTCAACAGGACAGAGTCATTATTGTTAGCTGCAGCGACTGGGTTTGTGCTTTCTGTCAGGTCACTTGTAACTTTCCCTCCTCAGTCATAACAATGTAGCTCTGATGCCAGCATCTTTTATTGGCCAACTGGCTGTAGAACCATGGGAACCAAGCTCTGCAAAGAGTGAGAAGCAGACTCTTGCTGGCCTTTCATTATGATGACTGTTATATAATGCCAACGTCCAACAGTTGACAGTCAAGATGAGTCCAGATCTGGCACACAGCCATGCTAATCCATGCTTGTGGGTTATAAGATTAGTGAATTTTTTTCTGTTCTGTCAAATTTGATACTGAAGATCTTCGTATTAACTCACATGGCTGTCAGCAGCAACGCCTGCTCCACCTGTTGAGCTTATAACGAAAGATCAACACTCAATATTATCCTTCACGCTCCACTGAATCAAGGAACTCATCATGTGAAGTGAAAGCCAGGAGGAGGAGGAGGAGATGAGGCTATGAAGATTTCAGACAAAAGAGGAAGACTCAGATCGATGGCTATGTGCACAATTTAATAAAACCACCACCCTGGCATTTACAAGCACTTTCTATAAGGTGCAAACAAAGCATTGGGCAGAATTACAAAGATTTCCTACTCTTAGATTACAGCCATTTAGCCCTAAGGCTGCCACTTTCTGTTTTTAAAAACTGCTACTGCTGGACACAACATATAGAACAAAACCAACATCCAACAAGGCCCCAAAGACTTTAAAACTGTACTAAAAATCCCAATAAAGCCTCTACAAGTAAACAAAAGAGGATATTACACCACAGTAATAATTATTGTGCTTTCTATATATTTTAGAAGGATATTGCCACTTTGAAGCCACGTGTATACAACACCGTATAATACCCATTGTGGATTGTGGTCAATGAACTTATCATTACATCACAAAAGGCCAAAGCTAAGAGCCTGATCAGAGCTGTGCCAGTATAAAGACTAAATATTTTTGACTGACAACAGACTGTCTGGGTGTGACAAATAAAAAGCCTTAAAGCAAAGCCAATTCTGTCAATAACTTTATGATTCATAAATGATCCCAGTCAGTGCTTTAATGTGTCTGCAAATGTTCTTCGTACATCAATAGGGCTTGTTTTTAAAAAAGAAATATTAACAAAAGTTGAATCAAACTTGTTTTACGGAATATCAATTCTTGAAATCCATCTCTTTTTGTTTGTTTAATAGCTCAAAGCTCATTTGCAGATTAAGTCCCTTCATAACCATCAATCTGCTCCAACTGGATTTCCACGTCTAAATAATTTCTGTTAACAAATGTTCTTATCAGTTGAATATTTTGACCAAAATACGAATCGCTTTGGATGAATAATTTAAGTAAATTAGACTTGTTCTGCTACTGCTTTTCTCTGTGATTTTGGTGGAACAGGAAGAATTTAAATTGGTCTGTAGTTTCAGGTCTGTAGGGGATCTCAAGACCTGAAAATTAGTTTTATCTGACTTTGTTTGGGAGTCTGGAAATACCTCACTAGTAATAGACTTTAATTAAATGAATTACTGGCTTTACATTTGTCTCTGCATGCTTCTTAAAGAAATCTGGTATCTAATCCAAATACATCTTTTGACCTGGATTGTTTTTAAGTCTCCTATTGTTCATTTTATGTAAACATGGATTTATCAACCTGAAAAAGAACATGTACCTCCATGCAAAAAACAGATTTTCTGTTATTTTTTATGATAAATTCATGGTTTTGTTAACAAAGTACCACCGTTGTTCATCTTAAATAACTAGTTTTGTGAAATCTGCTTTTAATAACCAAACATAGGCCTAATCCTTTAGAAAAACAATCTATAGTGAATTAAAATTCAAACTGAAATAAACAGAACAAGTAATCTCCCATCTCTAAAAGTCTAATAAGTGATTAGATTTAGTAGATTTAAGGTTAAGTAAATTAAAATAGTCAGTATCTTATAGCCTGTTCAAATATACCAAAAAATGAAAATGCAGATTTTATGACTGAAAATCATTGAAAAAGAAAAGAGAAAGAATACTTGCAGACAAGATTAAACCACTCTTGTTGCAGTTGCTTTTAAACTTCAATTTAATCTGTTTATAATTAAGATAACCAAAGCAACATTCTAGATTACAAATATGAAATTATAGTTTATAAAATATCAAACTAGTAAATAAAAAAACAAAAACAGGGACAACTTTAGTCCTAAAAGGAAAACTAATGTGGATACATTCAATTAGACGTCTGTAATGTCATTCTAACATAAAAAATAATTGATACTAATATTAAAATAAAAATGTTAATCAGACTTTAAAAACACTAACAAAATATTTAAACTGTAGATAATGGGTTTTTCCCCCATTATGAGCTAATGTTTTGGTGCTTGCTGCAGTTACTTTTTCGCATTAGGAGTGTGAAAAGTTCAAACGGCTTGCCGTAGCGCTCTATGGGCATGTCCCAACATTCCTCCCCAAAACTTACTTTCACTATAACTCTACTTTCCCAAGCACAAACATTTACGTACTCATTGCTTCTACACACAGAATATACGGATGTTTCTGGAGGTCTTACCTGCCAAATGTCATGAATATACCAGCGCCAACAAAAGTTCTCCCGGACCTTAGTGCGTACTTCCACACGGTCTCAATCCTCAATTGATTTGTCCACGGTAGACTTCAGGACCGGAGACTCCTCCCCTTCTCCTGTAGCCACTCCCACCCATGAGGAGCTGTGGTGGGAGGGGACTCCAAAACAAGCTGCAACAATACAAGTGGTGGAAACAGCAAAAATAAGCTGAAAGGTGAGGTCTTTTTTAATTTTTTAATTAATTAGTATATTTTTAAAATTGTTATTATTGTTATCAACAAAATCTCCAAAGAATTGAAGTTACTTAATATTTGTGGTCAACACCACCAGAACTCATGGGTTGCACTGAAAGTTACTTTTTTGTGACTGAAATTACTTCTCACTTCACAAAAACTTCACAAATATTTCTAAATGCAAAAAGAAATAAAATGACTTGCAATTTGTTCTTACAGTTTGTAGCCACCTCTTAGCAAATACCAGTACACCTGCTGTATATTTTACTAAGTTTACTTAAGTATTAGTACTATTGACAATGTACATGCAGTGTAGGAAGTCTAACTGAATACTTCTTCAGACTAATTTGGAACATTTTAAGTTTCCAATAAATAGATAATTAAAAAGTAAACTTCAAGTATAGCGCCTCACTATTGATACAGACTAGTATACTTGTAGTACACTTAAATGAACAACTTTTTACTAATTAACACAAAATGAAAACATTATACTATTCTTAGTTTGTAACATGTATTGATTTCTAAAGATCAAGTAAATAATAAAACAAAATCTAAATTTCCTAACTTGGCAACTTGTTTGTAGCTGGGCACCACTGGGATCATTTAGCGAAAAGCTGCACATCTTAAGTTTATTTTATGAAATATACTTGGGTATGAGTATAGTAAGTAAACTATACACCATGTAGTGTAGGAAAAAAACTAATTGAATACTTCTGAATGCTAAATAGGAACATTAGTAAACTTCAAGTATGCTACCTACATTTTAGTATAGGCTAAAAATACTTGAAGTAGATTTAAAAAGACTGCTTTCTGCAAAGAGACTGGATGCACCATTAAACCACTACCTCAGTGTAAGTTTTATTTTTTAAGACAGAAGTTGTTATAGTGGGTTCAAAAAAATTGAGCGTATTCATAAATTTCAAAATTGTTTTTTCTTTTTACCACATCAAGTCTAACCAGTTAGTTTATAACCGATTTTGCAGGTTGTTCCTCTGTGCCAACATGAATACCTCGTAATGGGTTCTCTAGTTTCAACTTTTTTGTTTGTTTTTTTAATATGAATAAATGAAACATCAGTAAAAACAGTACAATGTTTAACTAGTAACTTTCCATGCTGAAGAGGGCCCCCTCTTTAGCCAGCGAGAGACTAGTCTACAGCGACCCCATGAGGCAGCAGAAAGTCCTGCAGCATGAGTCCAAATATTCTCCCATCTTTCAGTGATGGGCAGCATGATGCAGAGGGTCAGTGAGGCTCCTCAGATGGATGCGTGACCACAGTGAGCCATGCTGCAGGTCAAAGTGGCGTCGACTGCTCCAACTGAGCCGAGGAGGTCCCTTCACGCAGATGGCGTCGAAAAGGCATGCAAGAATAGAGGACTAAAGGTCAGCTCTTTGAATGTACTAGGCTACCGATGTGCACTTTTCTTGGCAAACAAAGACGACACCATTTGTGGATTTCCTGATGTAAACAGCAAAGGGTCACTTTCACAGCAAACGCACTTATGGCTTGCACATATGGTATGAGTCAGTGGTCTTCAACCTTAGTCATCAAAAACTACTGTCCTGCTTCATTTCTCAGCTTTAGCTGATACTGATTTCTGTCACTCAAAAGCTGGAGTCACCTACTGCCGCTAATCAGGTCCAACTGATAGCGTTAGCTGAAAAACAGGCAGGTCAGTCACTCAATGATTAGTCGTTTAATTAGAAGACTTTATTGTCATTGTGATATGTTACATGCACAACAAAATTCCAAAATAACCCAAAATAGAAATAATATTGTCCACAACTTTAAGTTTGGTGTTTGAGATCTACCACTTGCCTATTTTTTTTTTAGCTCCTTGCACTTCTTACTGCAAATTGCCTGGATCAAGTGTTCAGTCAATCAGCATGTGAAAACACCTGAGTCAGCAGCAAGGAGGGAAGGGACAGCTGGGAAACAGGCTCAGTAGTAGTTCTCCAAGAGCAGGGTTGGGCCACCCTGCTTAAAGGGTTAGGATCTCCAAAACTGTACAGAAAAAGTTGTTGGACTGGATTTAGTTAAAACCATGTGCCCCTAAGCAAAGTCTGCTTTGTAGTTTTTAACCCTCAGTGGTCCCTGGACTCACCAGTGAATCTTCCGATTACATTGATAGTTTGCAAATGACGCAGACCTATGGACGTTTCTTCTTCACCCGTAGTTAGTTTGCAAGTTCATCATGCAATTAAAAAATGCATTTTGTAATTGACAACTTAATATGAAACTCTGGCTTGGAATATGAAAATGCATTTTGCAAATTAGGAGTAAATGTGAAAAATTACAATGCAAATTGAAAACTTGTCAGTTGACTATTGCATATTACTTTGAATTAATGGTGAAAAAACTTCTATACAGACCCGTCTTTAGTATAGTTTTCATTCAAAAGTATAACATGAAGGTTTCAAAAAAGCAGGTTTGTGAAATTTTAGGTTTAAGACAAGAGTAACACAGTTGGGATACCCCTTGGAACAATTTATAGTTTAGTGTCTTTTTAAACGCATTTTCATATTTTTTTTATTTTGCATTATACATTTTGTTCATTTTTATCCTTGATCTTTGCTATAGAACAAAAAAAGTTGAATATCAATTTTGGGATTCCTACAATTTACTGCTCAATTGAGTTTTTTTTTTTTTTTGTAGTTTCAGGTTTATTGTGGAATAGTTGTGTAGCATAAGAAAAAAAAGTAAAAAGATGGACATCAAGCATTGCCACAAGAAACATTTTGAAAGGTAATCCTTTTCCTTTTGACCCATTCTCTTCAGGGGTCGCCACAGCAAACCAGCTTCCTCCATCTGACAGTCTTCTGCAGCCTCTACTCTAACACCAGCTACCTTCATGTCTTTGTTCACATTAGAGCAGATTGTAAAGTTATAGAAAATGTTCAAGACCCCAAACTACTAAGGCAAGAATAAGCAAGTCTCTTTCCAAGTGTTAGCCAATGGGAAAAAGATTTTTGTAGAAGTTAAAACGTTTTTCCTCCACCAGATTTTAACAATAATTGATTTAAAAATAAACAACTCAGCAAAACATGTCTGAAGTTTGTCGTGACAGCCAGAATCATCAATTATTAGATCAAATTTTTTCTCCAATGAAAGTTCATGCCAATTTAAAAGTTTCATGAAATTTAAAAAAAACAAACATCCTTAGATTAAATGTTGTGATATGCTACCACCTCGTGGACATTTCTGGTAAATACCAAAGTTGTAATGTGTTTTTTTATTCTTATTTTTCATTGTCAACAAATACAAAAGCTTACATAGATTTGTGAATTTTTTTAAACTCGTGTTACATTTTCCAATCCTTTCGAAGTTCACATAATTTTACTCACTTTATGTAGCAAAAATAAATTTGGACAACAGGAAAAAGATTTAAAGTTGGCTTACAGAGGTCATCATAAACAAGCAATTTAGATTTGTTTCCTTCTTTTAGACAAATAGACTTTAAAGAAATTCCCTTCACCACGTCAATACCCTACAAAAATGACATTTCCACTTAAGAGCTTCTTGTTTGCATCTCACAGCTGATTTCACACAGCTGTTGCCTCTCTAGAAGGCACTTCACCATTTCCTGGGCTGCTGAATGAGAACGGTCCGAGGGCAGTGAGACTTCTCCACAGCAGGGCACGTCTTGCTATGCCTCACACTCACTGGTGTCTCTGGAAAGTTGTGGCTCAGCTATGAAGGGGCAAAAATATACATGTTATATACACAAACCCATGTGGTCTTCTAGAGAAAAACAAGTCTACCTTGTCAAGGGATCCTGTCATGAGGAGTTCAACTTGTTGCATCCTGTTTGGGGTTGCCACAGACCTGCAGCACAGGTTTTGATTTGCTCCACTTAATGAGGCACATGTAAACAGATATCACCAAAATTTTGGTGTTAATAGAAGTACATACCTGGGTTTATCGGTCCTTTTGGAGTCCTTCTCTGGAGTCACGTGGGTGGCCCCCTCCTCTACGCCCTTCTTAACCACCCTTTTACCTCCAGCTTTTACTACAGACGGGACAAAAAAAACCCGACATTGTTTAAGTTGTCTTCTCAGGGTTTATTCTGGTGCAAAATGGAAACCGAAACATTTGCTTAAATAAACGGAAAAGCCCCCGCCTTGCGCTAATGGGCTAGAACACAGTCAGGTTGGTGGCTGCAAAGCAGCAAATGCCTTTAAAACGTGATTGAAAAGTAGAAATAAAAACTCGAGCCCGTAAAATCGTTTTTTAAAAAAGGAAAATCTACTAAATATCGAGGGAGTTTCCTTGCAAGATTTGAGGTTTTTTCTGGGGCGGAGCAATAAAAAAGAAAAAAAAAACTTCCGTAAGATGGAGATGAAAGCAAACAAACAAAGAAAAAAAGAAATCGGACTGAGAAGAGCTAAAGATGAATAAAAACGTCGTGTGGAAATAAAAGTTGTTTACCTGCAGGGCGGTGGCCCCCTTTAAGCAAAGGGCTCTCTTTTTTTCCATATTTGGGGAGCTGCTGCACCATTTTTCGAAAACTTTCCGCTGCAAATAAACCAACTGACTGACACGCACGCGCCCAATGTTGTTTTTATCCTCAAACGCTAGCTGACGCCCCGCGAGGCCACAGGAAGTACACCGCAAGACACGCCCACTGCTCATTTTTTTAACAGACAGATAGGGGATTTACTACGACAACGAAACAGTGCAGTAAACATTGAATTTTAAGCTATTTTCAATCAACGTTCTGTTAGTTTTTATTACAAACTCCACACAGCGACAAATTACATCCTTGAGAAATGATTTATTGTTCTGGCAAATCTTTACTAACAGGACATAAAACACTAAATTAGAAGGTTGTTGCATATTATCCCCTCACTATTAAGAAAAAAACACTACTGTAAAATTACAGGTTTGACTCAAGCTCTACCATCATTAACAAAACATGCAGATGTTACTTTTATTTTAAAGTTCACATTTAAAAAGGACAATATAATAATCCTTTAGGGGGAAAACTGCATTGAGCTCACACAGGTGTGTCTACGAAAGGGCCAAACAAGTGGTTATTATGGGGTTTGTCTGTCTGTGTGGCCATTTGATGGATCTGCCCATGACCGATCTTACCTTTTAATTAAAACTTTGTCCAAACATAAAACAAAACAAAAATAAATTCAAATACACATTTAAACAAACAAAAAAAATGGTTGCAGTGATTTGTGCTTCAACGTGAATGAAAAGTGCTAAACAAATAGATAAAGCTGGAAAATTAAGCTTCAAATTACATTTCTTCTGTTCCTTATTCAAATCGCTTTGAAATAGGAACAGAAGAAAAAATGCAGTTTAAAAAAGGTTGCAGTTGTGAAACAGAATTTTTGATCTACCTTAAACATTAAGAAAAATTATGTGCAGAAGTGGGAAAACATTTATTCTTCTGAGTCAAGATCATTTTTTTATATTTTATATATAAAAACACATTTATTTAGTGGAAAGTGATACTCATGATCTACTTTGGTTCATATAATAAACCTTAGAGTATTTTTTTGCAGGAATACTTACAGTAACTGGGCTTGATGCATGAGAATTTGACATGATCTGAATGTTAATTTTCTGATTCAGCATTTGCAGACCCGTGGCTTTGAAATTCTGTTTTTGTTTTTTTTTGTTTTTTTTGGTGCATCTGTGTATTCAGGTGAAAGCAAAGAGTCAGTCCCTTATCATACTGAAAAGGGATTTGGCATTTTGCTTCAGGGTGCAGTTTTATGAAACAGCTTTCCTGCTGCTTCAAAGCTCCCCTCCCTCCACCCATGACTGTGCGTATATACAGCATCATGAACTATTTCTTCATCCAGCAGAGGAGAATGTCACATTGTCACACTAGGTTTTCTGCATTAGATCTCTTCATTTTTTTGTCTGCACCAAAAAGGCAGTTTTTGAAAAGATGAAGTCACGCGGTTTCTTTAAAAAACAAAACTGACCTTTTTATTTTTTCCAACATTGTTGCAATTTCAACTTTGTCCACATATTTGTATATTTATATATTTTCATAAACATCTAAAATGGCACAAGCTGTTTTTTTTTCTTACCAGTGCTGATGTGTAAACCAGGTAACATGTCTCTTTTTTCTGTATTTACAGTCCAATGGAAGAAATGTACAAGTTTTAACGGCATTACACTGATTCAACATTACGTACAGATACAATTTGATCCTTCTGTACAATCTAACATGTAACTACTCTTGCAGGATTTACAGATGAGTTAATGATCCAGTTCATCTTCTCCACATACATCATCTTGTTTATTTTTTACTTCCATCGCGTACCCTCGATTCCACGGCTCACACCTTTCAAGCGTGCTATCACAATAAAGCTACAGACATCAAGACGCGCCTCTCCTTGCTGTAGTGTCCCTTCAACGGACCCTCGGCACGATTCCCATCTCCCTCTGCGACAAAATAAAAGCTTTAAAACGTTCTCTGGTTTCCTTCCTCGGCACACATTCCATTTCTCCTTCTGCTGCCACTCAGCTGAACTCCCGTCTGCACGCACACACTCCCTCGCACACGTCCAATTGAGCACAATAACACTTATAAAAAAACAAGTCCATGAAAAATGCTGCTGTTTCCTGTGTGCCCCCCACTCCCCATTTCTAGCTGCAGGAGGAGGATGCTCCTCTTTGACGTTGTTTCTTCAGACCCAGGAGTCAGGAGAGCCTGGGTACTGCTCCGCCCTGTAAGAAGGCCTCTGCGTGGTGGCGTAATAGTCCACATAGTTGGGGGTGGGTTTGACTCCATGAGGCTGAAAGCTGTAGTCCACTGTGGGGGGGTATGTGATGACCTCCTCTAAATATGCGTCGTCGTAGCTGTGGGGATGCTGCAGGTACATTCTGTATGGATCGTAGTTCCTCCGGCAGGGATCTTCTGTATAATACAGCGGCTGCAAAAGAACAGATGGAAGAAGACCGTTATTGAGGAATTCTAAAGATCTTCATGTGGTCATTTTGAGACAGTTTTGTGCAAATTAAAGCATTTCACAAACTTGTGAAAAGCTTTGGCGCAATTTTAATAAGGGAGATCTAGCTCACTTCCGGGTAAGCTGGGTTCTTGAGTCACTCGCTCTACATGTCACCTATTAAGCCTTCACTCTAAACCAACAGCTACATTTTCTCACCTTTTTTTTCTCAGCCAATCACAATCGTATTTCAGTTTTTAAATTCATGGACGTTTATCTCTGCATTCTAGACGGTTTTGCCGGGCCTCCTCCACCTCATTCTCCACTTGGACCAATGCCAACAGCGTTTAGGCTTTGGGGGGGTTTATCCATTTATAGTCCAAGTTTATCCCACCAGAAAAAAACGTAAGGAAGGAACCAGTTAGATGTAATTTGACTATTTTGAATGTGTTTTTTTTGTTGTTGTTGTATAAAAGTTTGTTGAAGAACTTTGTCAAGCTTTCAATTTATTTCTTTTGTTTATTGATAAACAGTGGGCGGTGGGTGTGCCGTTTCAAGCTTGTGTTCCAAATAGGAAGTACCATCTGGTTCCAAGAAGGTCAAAATCCCATAGACTTCTATTGAGAAATAGACTGTCATTTTATTTGTCAGAACAACCCTTCTTGCTCTGATACCTTCTTCTTAACATCTTCTGTCTAATCCTAATTTTTTTCCCCTATATTTTTTCTTTGTCTCAAACGTAAAACATAGCCCTGATGCCCGCATTCCTCGTCCCTGCCTCTTATCTGGCTGATCAGACACAGACGTGTCCGGCAGTGACAGCTGCCTGAGATGAACTCTGTCTGTTTCAGTCCCAGCAGTCACATCCAATCTCATTCAAACAATAGCTGATGAGCTGCATCATTTTCAGCATTGCCAGTGGAATACGTGTCAAGCTCTTTGTATTAGTCAAGCAGGCTGGAACAGCTCGTCATTGAAAGGGTTCAGAATGTGGAGCGGGGAAGTCTTACTATCAAACCCCTCTGTTAGAGAGCTATAAATCAAAGCAATAAATGGATATCTGTGGCAGAGCAGAGGCGGAGGAGCACCTGTGATCTTCTGGGTTCCTCCCTCGTGGGTGTGGAGTAGTAATACGGAGAGGGTTTTCCAGAACCTGCAAAAATAGAGATGAATTTCAACACATCAAAAGTCAAAAAGATCCTATTTATATGAGTGAGTATGTCTGCACATCCCCAAAGGGCAAGCGTCTGTGTTTATATAGAGCAGGATCAAAAGTGCTGCGCTGTACTTGAGAGAAATAACACCAAATAATTGACTTCGCCTCAGCTGCTCTGTTGTTTGCATAACCCGTGGGATGTGTGTTTTATTGGCATTTAATCAAAACTGTGGAATGCAGCATCATGCTTTCCACCTCTCCAAATCAAACATGGCTGGCTGGAGGGTTACCAGCAGTCAGTGTGGGCTGGCGAAAGCAGCCGCCCAGCTGTTGTCTGTCCGGGGACAGACTCATTGCCCTCGTCTGCAAGCTGCAGAGTCACCAATGCCGGCTGGTCGGCCGGATTTTAATACTGCGCAGGTCAATTACACAAGAGTACCAGCTCTGAAGCACTCTGTGTTAAACTGACTGACTGGTTCAAGGCTGCTATAAATAAAGGTAGACTGGTTATGAGATCTGGTAGCAGAAAAATGAAGGGGGAACAGGGCAACTCCATGCCTGGAGATGGCCATGTCATCAACTCTGCTTTGAAAAGCATACCTGTGTACTGTTTTTTGTGATTACTGCTGTCTTCTCTGTAGTTGTAAAACTGCATAGCTGAGTGGGAGCTCTGATAATCCCTCATACTGTCCCTGTGCTCTTTCATGCCCAGAGTTGCAGGAGATGATGTGGCACTAGCAGCTGCAAAGAAAAATAAAGACAGTTAAATTCCACATTTTTTCCTGTTTTTTCACTTTAACTGAGCTTAAATATCTGCTGTTTTTTGTTTAAGGGCACTGACCTGGATGGCTGACTGGAGACATCTGAATGGAATTGGTCGGGAGTGTGGGCTGGGATTTGAACCTGTCCCGTTCGAGTGTAGAAACCGGGGTGAGAAAATGGTTTTGGTTCCATCCGTCCTGTAAGAGCGACGCAGAACGAACGTGACTGGTGGTTTAAGATGACTACCGGCTGCAACTCATTTCATAATCCAAAGGAGATTCTGGAGGCATATTGTGTGACATTTAGGTCATTTTTAGCCCGTTTCTGTTGCTTTGAGCCTATTTTGTTTTAAAGTAGTTGATTTAAAAATATAAAATTAGTAACTTTATTCTCTAAATCCACATTTTAGAGCTGAGCTACATAAGTTCTGAGACATATGGTTCAAGAAGAAACATTTAAGACCATTAAAAATGCCTTTGTGTACATTTAACTATGAAACATTTTGTTTCATAGTTTGTTTGATAGAGATCGAGTGAAAATTTCACTCGATCTCTGGAGTTCAATTGTTTTTTGTAGGATCCAGCAGATGGCGCCATTTTTTCCACATTAGGTCATCAAGAACACATTTCAATTTTGCAGCAGTTTCTAAGAAAATGCCTTAAAACTAAAATGATTACATCAGAACTGCTTAATCCTGGTCCTGGAGCTCTCCCACCTTCCAGTTCTCTCTCTCTCCACTGCTTTCTGCTTATTAGCTGACTTAGGTGTCTCCTTATTCTGATTGGCTGAACACACTTGATCCAGGTGACAAGCAGCAAGAAGTGCAGAGAAATCTGGAAAACAGGCAGGGTGGTAGATCTCGAGGACTAGGATTGGGTAGTCCTGGATTAGATAATGAAAGCATACGTCAATAGTAATGATGCTATTCATAATTGTATGCAAACCTATAAGAATAATTTACCCTGAAATATATTTTCATTACATTTTTTAATTATATTTTTTGTTTTAAAAAGGGGGGGGTTCTGTCCCTTATGTGGACAAAAAACCCTAAAGTTTAAGAATATTACGTTTTTTTTCTAATGTTAAGTGAATCTGAAGGTCTGATTGATTTAAAATGGAATTACAATATTGTCAATATTGTTCAAAATACAGAATACTTTATGTTGGATAAAACGACATGTTTTTCCTAAAGAAGTAAACTGGAAATGTTACTTTTTTTACTCTTACATTTGCCAATTAAAAATATTAAAATTAGAAAATAAAAAAACAGTCAATAAAATGTATTTTTTGCAAATTTCTTCAGTTTTTTCAGCTATTTTAGATTGTAAATTATGTCAAAACTCATAAATAACCCACCATAAATAAAAACAACTTTTTTAAGGTAAAAAAAAAACAATAATTTTTCATGCAATACTCTTAAAGCACAAGTTATTGACAACAACAGACCATACTTACTTTTTTGTAGATGGCACGCAGATCCCGGTATTGCCACAGTGTGTTCAGCACCTGGGCTGCTGCTTTCACCACCTTCACAGAGTACCTAGAAAACAGTCCGACCCCATTACATTTATTCTCTTCTATCGCTTTAACCTGGTTTTCAATCACACCGTGAATCCTAAAGGACAGTATGATTGATGAGTGCGCCCTCAGTGTGGTTTATCCTGGAACATTGCTGAATATATAGCAGGCAAGAAATAGCTGCTTTGCCACCATTCTACAGGGACGGAAAACCTCAGGCTGCACACTCCCACCTTCCCTGTGGCTATGGACTCTCTTTCTTCATCCATTTAAATGTTTGGGTGAGGCAACCTCAAATGATCCAGAAAATACCAGCAACATGGAACTCGTGACACGTGTTCGATGAAACGTGTGCACACCTGTCTCCTCTGCTCTTGGTGATGTTGACCAGCTTCTCGATGCCGCCCGTGTCGGCCAAAGCCTTGGCGTTCTCCATGTTTTTGCTGGTGACCTCGTGCAGGGTGCAACAGATGGCTGCTACGGTCTCGTCCGACAGCAGGCTGGTGTTTCCCCCGGGAAGACGGTTCACCAGGTCCCTCATTGCATACTTCCCTGCAGGGGCAGAAATGCAGCATTAAGACGTACTGCACTGCCTCTTTATGGGCAACAGCTCTAGCAGAGAGATTAGTGGCTGACACTGCTGCACATATTAGAATGCGGTGCAGTTTTTTTTACTGTCACATGGAGTCTCAGTAAAGGTTTCCCAACAGCATAATCCACATGGATAGGAATGATGCATTAATTCTGGATCAGCCTGCAGTGAAGTAAGCAGTTTTCCCAGGATGACATTGTAAGGGCATTTGATTGTGTGCATGAAAGAGGATTGCTTCTCTGTCTGTCCCTTAGTGCAGTCTAGTCTAGTTGAGGAAGCTGAATACACCAGTTACTAACCTCACACACTCACAAAACCAGCAGTGAAACTCATTACTCTCATCGCCTCAGGTACAACGCCCGCCACTATCAGCCTCTTAATTACACAAAGACAACATTTGAATCATTTCCAGCCGTCGCTGTGACAACTGGCTGATGCAAAGAGACAAAAGTGAGATTATAGTGTCATTTAATTTTGTTTACATTTCATTTTGTTTACATATCCTTGTCATTTAGAGTAAATGTCATAGCTGTGTTTGTTTTGCAATGATCACCAAGGAATATTTTAAATACCACCCACACATTTTCAATTAATTTAGAGCAGTGGTCCCCAGCCTTTTTTCAAGCTACAGACTAATGTCAGACAATATTTTCACAGACCAGCCTGTATGAGAATGAAGCGAGTGTCCAATTTTCTCTAAACATCAGATTCTTCAACCTTGTCCAACTTGCAATGGCAATATATTAAAAAAGGTAACTAAAGCTGGTATATGGGCTGCATGGTGGCGCAGTGGTTAGCGCTCCTGCCTCACAGCAAGAAGGTTCCCGGTTCAAGTCCTGGCTGGGGGACCTTTCTGTGTGGAGTTTGCATGTTCTCCCCGTGCATGCGTGGGTTTTCTCCGGGGACTCCGGCTTCCTCCCACCGTCCAAAAACATGCTTCATAGGTTGATTGGTCACTGTAAATTGTCCCTAGGTGTGCATGTGAGTGTGTATGGGTGTGTGATTGTGGCCCCTGCGACAGACTGGCGACCAGTCCAGGGGTGTACCTTGCCTTCGCCCATGAGTAGCCGGGTTAGGCTCCGGCAACCCCGTGACCCCGAAAGGGATAAAGCGGTTTGGAAAGTGAATGAATAAAGCTGGTATTTTCTGAACATAATCATAAATGTGAAACGTAACGGGCCAAAAAAAACACCAGTGTTTTGGAATCCCCGTCATGAGAAGCACATCTGAAGATTCTGTTGCGTAAACAGTTGAAAAGTACCGATGGTTAAAGGAAAGCTAACACTGGAGTTTTAGCTCCAGTGTTAAAGGGTTTAATAAATATGAGCAGCCGATGTTGTAAAAAAACAGCAACTGAGAGCATGAGGAATTCATGTTTTAAATATTCTAGAAAAACACTGTCAGCAGAACCATTCTTTCTAAAAAAAAAACCAAACTTATGGTTGTTACAGTTCAGAATGAAGTCTGTATAAGTTTATAAAAGTTCATGAGAAGAAAGTGGATTGAATTCCAGAGGACAGCTGACCTATAAGCTCCTTGTTCCTGACATCCAGTGCCATGTTTCTCAGAGCAGTTGCTACTGAGCACACCACCCGGTCGTTGTCCATCCGCAGCAGCTCCACCAGGATGGGCAGTCCCTTCTCTTTGCGCACCGCTGCACGGATGTACGCTGCAAACTGTGCACAAAACAAGGCATTAAAACTTCACAAGGGCTGGGACGCCCACATCTGAAAAATGCACGCCTCCAGATTCCCATGTTAGCGTGCGTGATTTCAAGTGTAAAATCAACGGTAGCTTTGGCTGTCGGAGAGCAGGTGAACTGTCAAATCTTTTTAAAGCAGTTGAATAGATAAATGGTCTCCAAGGCTTCACATTTAAAGAGTCTACAATGGAAAGAGAAAAAAATTGGGGGAACATGTATAGCTGGATGTTCATGTACCTTCCAGTTGCCAGCTGACAGGTTCTGAAGAGACCCGGCAGAACCCTCCAAAGTGGCCGGATTGGAGCTTTCAGCCAGCAGCGTCAAGTAGGGTTTAACCACAGACGGGTGCCACAACATCTCAGCACCTTTGGGAGACTTGGAGAACCCGGGGATGGGCCCCACCCCGTCCCACTGAAACAGCAAGCACAGGGTTTCCACATGTTTACAAACTGGCAACTCTTTAAAAACATTACTAGAAAATACTACTTAAAAACCAACTCACGGAATCCTCCTGCAGACTGTTTTTCTTCTTCTTCTTTTTTCTGCCCCAGCAGCTGGAGTCCACCTCTTTGCTGGGCGACTCTCTGCCCAGTAAACCGTCCAGCTCCTCCCCACCCATCAGCCGAGACGGCATCATCTCCAGCTCCAGACGGTATGAAAGGTTCCTTAGAGTGCAAATGCAGTTCTCCACAATCTAAAAAAAAGCAATGTGTGGGTCTTTCTAGAACACAACTGCAAAAGAAACAACTGCACTGCCTTTTTATTGTAGGCAGTAAGAAGCATTAGAATAATAAGAAGTATATGTGAAATCTATGAGATCCTGTTCGTGTTTGAACAGGTTGGCCTCATCCTAATGGAAAAGTGATAGAATATTTGAGTGTTTTCTTACAGAAAAAAAAGTTCTTCAACAAAGTAGTACATAACATGCTCTTGGTAATCATCTGATCATCTTTAGATGATCCAAGCATTCCCAGTGGTCCTTTAATTAAAATGATGGGCTCTTTTTTTCCCCCCAAAATCCGAAAAAAACCTAGTTTATGAGAAATTCACCACTGACATGTGGGCAGGACCATTGGAGCAACCCCATCTCCCATTCTCCTCCATGTTGCTTAGAGCTCAGTGCTAATAGCTTGAGGCCCGTATTTTCTTTACATCCCAAATAAGCTCTTTTTCAAACACAATTTTTTCGTCTGCTCCAGATTGAACGATTTGAATAAAGAAACACTCAGAAATTAAATTTTGATCTTAATTTTCTTTACTTATGTTCTCCATCATCATAAATAATGCCAGAAGAACATGTTAAAAACACAATCTTCTCTGGAGTGAGTCTTTAAATAGTGAGCAGGATTTTTCTGCAAAGCCTTTCTTGTGCACCTTCATATTATCTACTGGGCATGTGTGTTTGTGTGCACACATGTGTGCGTGCTAGGGCTTATATGTGATTTACCTTGCTGTCGAAGTCAGAGGTGTTTACACAGGCTTTGATTACGTAGAGCAGTGAGTCAACCAAACCCTCACAAGTGCGCATCTGTTTTCTGGCTTCCTCCCCAGCTGAACTCAGGTTCCTTGAAGGAGCACAAACAAACAGACACGCACGGCCAGGTTCTGATTAGAAGCTAAACAACACAAACCAGGGACGGCCAAACAAACAAAATGACAGCTGATGTGTTGTGTGTTTTTGCCACTCCCAAGACATCAATCAATGAGGTTCATGCATGTGTGGTCTGAGCTGAACTGCAAGCACCACTTAACAGGTTACACAATAAGCTATCAACCACACTGCTGCTTATATTCACATTCAAGGGGGTGGGAGGCATTCAACTTATCTGACACCAATTAAAACCTGAGCTCCCACACGTCTACAAAGCAAGGAAATGCAGCAGATAGGTGGGGGTGGTAATCTCATCAGCTTTACCTGCCAAATGTGGACTTGAAAGAAATAAAGAAAAAACGTTTGCCTTTAGTAAAAAATAAAGTCTATGAAATAAGTGTGATCTTATTTTATATGTGAATGTTTTATTTTTAAAGATAGTAACTATAGTAAACACCACCCTTCTTAAGTGGATTTAGAGCCTGTTTTGAACATTTCAGTGTTGGACTCGTGGGAGCAGCAATCAAGCTGTGTCCACACGGTGGTGCTAGAGGCCAGTGAGCGCAACAGGTGGTTTTACCTCAGGCAGCCGGTGGTGTTCCTTAGCACCAGGGAGGAGTGGAACTTCAACTTGTGCTCACTGTTGAAGGTTGAGCTGCTCCATCCAGAGTGAGGGATGATCACAGTATTGGTCAGAGTTACTAAGGCGTCTCGGATGATTGTCATCTTGACAGTGTCGCACGATGAGAGGTTCCACAGCACGCCTGAGGGGATGGCCAAATGCAAACATTGGGGAGTCAGCATTTGAAGCAAGTACGTGATGTAAAAGCACAAAAATAACCTCAACTTAAAAAATATATATATTTTGATATATATTTTGAGCTGTTAAAATGAAAACCACATGAATCTTTACATGACTTTATTATTTAGATTTTTGAAACCAAACAGAAAAAAGCTTCTGCTGGTTATTCAAAAATCCTGCTCAACAGCACTATTAAAAGTGTGAGCACCTCTATAAAAGAAGTTTTGGCAGAGCGATGCTTCTGAAGGACGCTGATGTGTTTCGAAACAATGCAATAGAACAGAGGTGTTGTTGTTGTTCCAGAGTTAAAGTCCAAACTGAAACTAATAAAAATGCTTGGGCCAAGCCTTCAAAGACCTGCACTATAATGAACACCAGCAAAACGCAAAAAGAAGACGCCAGAAATTCTCCTGGACAATGGGGGAGATGGAAAGCATCACACAGACATGAATTATTTTGCTGCTCTGCTAAAGGTGGACTTCTCCCTAACATTTTTACTGAGAAAGCGTGAGTGTTATTGCTAATTAAATGGTGCATTTATAAAATGATGCACACATTCCACAGATCAGAAAGAGAAAAACAGCAACTTTATATTGAATCCAGACTGAAAGCAACATTTACTTCTCCAAAAATGCATAAATTAAGACGGAAACATTAAGTGGTCTGTGTGCTGCAAGTTTGTTTTCCTGAAGACATTTGCATAAAATGCTAAACATTAAAACCAATTCAATTTAGTCAGGAGGCTTACTGTAAATGTCAAATCTTGTTTGCTTTCGTTCATATCCAGAAATTTTAAGATAGGGGGCTTCTGCTTCACTGTTGATTCGTCTTTGAAACTGTTACATAAGCATGTGCACCAAAGGTGAGACAGGAAACATCAAGGCATAAGTTTGCTTCTGATTTTATCTTAGGATAATTTCCTTAAGGCACACATTTTCATAAGCAGAAGACCCAGATTCAGTTCGGTGCTTATCATCACTCACCCTCCCACTCTGCCCACTTTGTTGCCTAATTACAGTCAAATAAAAGTCACAAAGCGTTCCCAAAAATCCTTTAAAAAAAAGGCAGAAATATAAATAATGTGAAGCCTTTGAAAATGATGCTGTCACCTTCATAAATTCTAATATTTGGGTGCTGATAATGATGCACAACCCTGGTAGGCTTTGGTGCTGCATCTGTTAAGGATTTGTCAGCGTGCAACATGCTCTTTTAATTAGGCAGCTCTTGTTGCGTGGCTTCCACTTAGGTACAAACTCACTTCTGCAGGGCGCATGCTGCACCATACTGCAAATATGTGCTGTAAATACAGAAGAAAATCTGCACACAGATCACATGCAGAATGGAATGAGTCTCCAGTACCAGATTTACAACAAACTCAGTGTTTCTGTGTGCGTCTTTCAGTGTTTACCTCACCAAATAATGGCACTGGAAATTCCCTGCCAAACTACCGAGTCACTTTGGTATGAATAGTCACCGATTAATTAATTAATTTGATTTTTCTAATTAAACTAAATTGTTTTAAAATTTGTACTGATTCAAATTCCCATTCTCTTATTTCCAAAATCTAGTCTTCACATTTTTAGTGGTTAACTTAAAAAAAAATGTTCTTTCTTAAATATAATGATAAATTCTAACAAATGAAATGTTACAAAATGCTCTTTTTTTGCGTACCAATTTGCTTTAACCCAGAGTGTTCTCTAAAGTCACTGGTAGGTTTGCGTATCACACCATCTGTTTAAATGACACTAGAAGGACACCGCCCCTGTTAAGAATAGTTTTCATTCAAACTTCATCATGAAGGTTTCAAAAGACTTTTTTGCCTCGAAATTTTTGATTTCAAACAAACCTGAAGTGAAAACAAACAAGAGTTATGGCACAATATTGTGATTCCCCCTGAAATGTTGTATAGGCTTTAGCTTAGAGGAGCTTCGGCTGGTTTATAAACCTTTTTCACATTGTTTTGACCTAGTCTTTGCTTTGTTTTTGGATATATACAATTTTTTTTGTCTCTACACGTTTGAAGTTCCGCACAAAAGGAATTATCTAAATTTTTGTGATTGTTACTGTTGCAAAATTACAAAAATGACTCTGAAGTGACATTTTTGGACAAATTCAGGTTCATTGTAGAATAAACTTGCCCAAAAAAAGGTTTAACAATAAAGCAAAGTAAATTCTAATAAGTTCTCTCTCTACTAAGGGTCAAAAAGAATTGTTTAATGGATTGAAAAATCGATACTGCATATGAAGATCCATTCAATTAATTATTTTAGAAACCAAGTCCTACTATTATATAATATTTAGTATTTTATATTAAACTTCTAAATATACCTCAAAGCTAAGATTAAGCACATTTTACCATTGATGCTATACTTCTTGAATCTGTCATAAAACAACATCATTTTACTTATTGATGCAAAACATGAAGACAAAGCAGAGAAAACATTTAGATTTTGACAGTAAATATGCTTCCCCCCCTCCCCCTTCTGGGAGCAGCACATGCTAAGCTTTAGCACCAACTGAAGTTCTGTGCCAGCTCCACCTGAAAGAGAAAGTTCTGGGCTTGCACCAACACATTCAGGTGTGTTTTTGAGTTTTTCCTCAGAACGCACAAGCAGTGTCTTGAAACAGGAACATTACCCTCATTTTCCCTCAGCTGCAGCGTCTACCCGACCCTCCACATCCACCAAGCCCCTCCGTGCCCACTCAAACAGCAATTTGTAGAAACAAATGTTCTCTGCAGGAGAACAGAGTGGTCCAGTGGAGGCAAGTCAGTTGGAGAAATCACAAGTTACTATGGTGTGACTGACAACCCTGTCAGAGCTGCAACACCTTGAGCAATTTTTATAATTCATATTTGAAAGTCAGGTGGACCTGTCCCGTTTGTGTATGTGCATTTAATTTGATCCTAAATCTGGCTTTGTGCCGTCTTTGAAACATTGACCTGAAACCTTTAGAAAAAGCGGCTTCAATAATCTATAAAAAGAGCACTAGAGGATGTAAAGAGAAGCTCAATAAAGAAAAGGAGAAGAAAAAGTTCTGACAGCGCAGATAAGCAAATAATCTGAATGAATAATTGTTAGCTGAAACCGTTTCTGGGGTTTTGGTTCATTACGGAGTGGATGAGCTTGTCCATCAGCCTGTGTGAGCGGCGTGACGGGAAAAAAAGAAGGAGATTCAGGCAAGAGAAGGGAACAGGTCCACATTTATAAGCACCTGTGCAACTCCAAAAGATGAAAATATGAAAAAGTTGACGTAAAACCATTGCATGTCTATGAGAACTGGACTGAGTGACCCCTCCCACCTTGTGTTCAAAATATAAAGCACCCTCTGGTTCCAAGAAACCAAAATCTCATAGACTGCTATTGAGAAATAAACAGCTTTTACTCAGTCGTTATATTTGTCTGAATAATCCCTCTTGCTCTACTACCTTTTTTAACACATTCTTGCTAATCCCAAAGTTTTTTCGCTATATTTACTATTGTGCAAGTTACTCAAAGTATAAACTGACCAATCAGACGCCTCAATAAAACTATGTGGTCTCACGTTGAACGTTTAAAACATTTGATTGACAGATTCTCCCTAACCTGCTTTCAAGTGGTATAGGGGTGTGGCCTTCCAACCATCTCGCTCCTTATTGGAGTGGTTGGCATAGAAACATTGATTCAGATTGACTCGGACCAATCACTGCTTTCTGACGTCGTCAACATTGGAGGTGTCTGTTTTGGGAAAAATTGGCAGCTGAATTGACTTCACCTTGTATGGGTGACGCGTCACTCAGTCCATTTCTCATCTACAGTCAATGGGTAAAGAAAAGTTAGGTTTAGAGGTGAATATTTTATTTGTTTTAATAACATTTTGGCTTTTACAACTCAACTTATTACAACGTGGAGTGCTCAAACCATTTTCTCACATTTTTTATTGATCAAAACTTCAGACAGAAGTTCATGTACATTAACTATGCTGATACTATATTCATCTGTAAATTCTAAACACAGGAGACCATGCTATCCAACAGGACTGCTTATATGTGTGTGCACAAAAAACTGAAACAGACTTTTTAACCCTTTAACACTGGAGATGTTGCCAACGACATTTAAATGACACATGCTAGTTGACCTACCGCAAATCTTCAACTGTTTATTTGATCGTCGTAAATCAGTTGATTCTGATTTGGAAAAAAGCAGCTTCTCATACTGGCTTTGCACCAATATTCCTATGCTTTTTCTCAGCTTCAGAATCCATTAGAATAACATTAGTTGAATTAGTGGCTGAAGAGCTATGGTAGTCAAAAGAATATAAACCGCAAAGATAAAGCCCTGGTGTAAAAGGGTTAAGGACAGAGAGATAACTTAAACGGCTGCTGAAAGATGAAACAGGTCAGGTTGGTTATGGCTAACCAAACCTTGACCTTTAAACCTTTTTGTTATTCACCCTTCAAACCCACCCACCCTCCAGACCTCCAGGAGCAGCCATGCAAACAATACGTACATAAAAGATCCCAAAACTTTTCCTAAACTTCTTTTAGCGAGACGGCTTAAGAGGACATCTAGTAGACATCATAAACAATGCAAAGAGTTACCTATTAAAAGTAGCTGTAGGTCAGTGAAGGATTAGTTTTTAACTCCCCCAGCGCCGCGTTTCCATCCACCCTAAGAGCTGTTTATGTGCATTCCTCTCATCAGCTGTAATTAACCAAACATGAAGCAGCATTGCTGACCTTTTCAAATTGCTCCCCATCATGGGGACTGCACCACCAATTAGCCACAGCCGGCTCTCTGATGAGTAGATGAAAGAAGGAAACTGAAGTGCTTACATTCAAGCTGCTCACCATCACTGGTATTGATCAACAGAAGCCTTAAAAAAATCCAAAGAAACGGAGGGAACAAAGGCGTTATAGGAATGATCTTAGCTTTCCCTCTCTGGGATGTAAACACATGGGACAGTAAACACAGTTGACAGATAGAGACTGAAAACAATCTTTACCCGGAAAATGCAAGATTATTGCATTCGTACTCCAGCTGTACTGCTCTGTCTCATGGGACTACTAGAGTGTAACTTGAAACCATGTTAGAAAAGTGCAGGAAGCCGGCGCAAACAGCTGATTCAGCAACCTGGGAGCCAACTACCTTTTCTAGCTTTTTTTCTGAAGCTGAATTGTTTTCCTTGCAAAAACAAAAAAAGTTGAGACGGAGCTACAGAGAGTAAAACACAAAAGAAGGCTGTAATAAAGGCCTTTTAATAGTTCTGAAGTTTTCTAGAAAACATAATATAGTTTTCTGAAATATTCTGGAAGACTGAAGGCTATACTGGGCTTTATTTTGAAACTAGACTTTGAGAGTTTTTAGCCCATGACCGTGGGAGTAGACATTTAACGCTAAGATTCTAGGGTAAAACAAATGAGTAATCCTGTGGTATTATGGATAATCTGAAAACTAAAGCGTTAAACTGTAAAAAGAAAATTCCTCCCAGGATGCTGGAAGAATAAAGCCTATCCCATGTAACCCCGGAGGAATGATGAAAGGAAGAACACATTTTGTAGAAAGCGAACTTGAAGCCATAGATGCTAAAAAAAAACTCTAACTCCACAAAGTAATGCTTAGTAGACTCTTTTGTAAAAGCATCTTTTGTTTACATACGAGCAAAAAATAAGAAATATGAAAACTATCAGGTTAAACAGCAACATCAAATGCTGTGTATTCAGTATTTGCAGCTTTTTTGAGTATGAACCATTAGAATACAGAGGTCTCTCGCTGTATTTTTTTAGTACAATTTTGCTTTTTTTTTCTCTATTACAGTGGATTGTGCTCTGCGTTCTGATCACGCAGTTTCCTCCGTGCCGCATCTCCAATACAAAATGCATTAAATTTGCCAAATTTGCATAAATCTTCGATCGCGAGCAGATCTTTGTTTTCATTCTGTAACACTGGACTTCTTTGTCTATGAAGGTTTGAACTTTGAAAGTTTAAACAAAGAGAAAAATGCTGGTGCCTGTCCTGTAAAAGTGTGTAGAGAGGGATTTTAAGGCCTTAAAACATCAATATTATTGTAAAAAAAAATAAAGATGACTACTTTGCAGATTTCGCCTATTGTCATTTTTAAGACCGTATAGCTCTGACACTTCCATGAGCACTGTGACACTGAAACCCTCAGATGTATACTCACTATATAAAGATAACTCAACAACTGCAAATATTCAACTACAACTCATCTTTAAGTGGGTTCTATTGTCCATCACAACCCCTAGTGGCTGTAACATTACAGACCTTGTGAGCCACTGCTCACAAGAGTTAACAGGACAATAATAGAGAGACTGAACTGCTGGTTGTCTACAACAGTTTTGGGCAAAGCAAAATGGACATTTGAAACCAAACGAAGATCTGGCACCGATGTCGACTCACCTGTGACGAGCTCTCGCACTTCCGCATCCACAGACTTCCTCAGGAGTCGAAGCAATGCTGGAATACCTCCGGCGTTCCTCACAGCAATCTTGTTATCATCCATTGCCCTGCCGTAGACGAGGTTTCTCAGAGCGCCACAAGAGTTCCTCTGCACCTCGACGACTTTGTGGTCCAGCAGGTCCACTAGGTGTTTGATTCCTCCCAGCCGCCCCACCTGTCGATAAGACAAATGAGATGGTGAGCCAAAATCCCTGCAGCCACACATAGGCGGTTTTTAAAAAATAAATTAGAAGAAGTTAAAAATGTTTCAAATACATTTTCTAATAAAAATCTTGTTTCACTTAAACACAACAAAGCATGCAAAAGAAAAACTTTTACTTTTTTCTGACTTGCTATCTTGTGGTGGCCTTTGACATCCGAGAACTAAAAATACATTTTTCATATATTTTCAATCAAAGGTGGAGTCTCCCAGCAGAGTGAACCGCAAACACACACTGACTTTTATCGTCTGTGTGTTTCATTGGTTCATCGTGTGGATGAATGTGGAGAATCAGACTTTTGCTTTGGCTGAATGTAAGGTAGACTTTAAAATCTGTAGTTGCTTAAAAAAACACAAGGACTCACATAGAAATCATTCATAATGATAATGAGAATATTTCTTCACTTTTCTTCACAAATGCCTATATTTTCTTGTTTGGCTTTGATTTTGATAAGCCAAACCTGACCACAAACAGCTAAAGAAAATATTTTCATAATTATCAAAAAGCACGGCATTAGGGGTAAAACACCTACCTCCGTCTTGACTCTGTTATCGCCAAAGCACAGGTGCTGCAGGTAGGCAGCTGCATTGGCCTGCACTGACGGAAAGTGGTGCTGCAGCATTTGGATCACCTCCGCCAGCTCTGGGTCACGCCACGCAAACTCTCTGCAAGCACAGGTGGGTTAAAAGGAAATGACATGACAACAGGCAGAAGACGGGTTGATCAGCACGTTGGGAATTACTTCACTTCTGTTGTGATGCAGTTTACTTTGATCACAACTTCCTACACTTATTCAACTAAAGCAAAACATTCAAAGACACACTGAGCACGAGTAGTAATGAAAAAAAACAGATGTGTCTTTTTATGAATCAAGGAAATATCAGGTCGAAACAGATTATTCTAGAATAGACTAAATCTGAAACTATATTCAGATTCAGAATATGGTTCGGATGGAGATCACTCAACATATTTAAGCGCAGTTTTTGCATGCCAGCAAACCAGAGGATGCACTGATTTGAAATGACACAACAGTGGTTCACACAATTGTAAACTAAGGTGACAAAGTGGCAGAAGAGAGGTTTAAGCCAGGAGTGAATCCTTTGAGTCAACATCCACACCTCTTTGTGACAAAAGCAGACACAGCACTTCACACACTTCATTGTAAAATGACCAGGCATAGTTGAGCCAGCCTAATAACTAGAGGTGTGCACAGCTGCCTTGGGAGGGGGGGGCTCTCTGTTGAAATAGCAAAAGGACACCGGTGTTGACCCAGCAGAACAGAGCTGCCTTGTAAGCATAAGCTCCCCTCCTGGGTGGCGGGATGTGATACTCTTCATGGCTGTTAACCAGGAAGTTAATCTAGTGGAGCACACTGGGAGCTTAAGCCTTAGTCACATGCACCCGTACAGGGGTTGACCTGTATGGATGTCTGGGCCCGCTGAGGGCTATAGAGAGGAGGGGTCTTAAGAGGAGCGCAGGTGTGTCTTGCAGGCCCACATCAAGGGATGCCATGAAAATGGAACGTACTATTGTCGTGGGTGTTGTAAATGAACTGTGAAGTATTTGTTAGGATAATGTAAGTTACACACACTTATGATGTGATTCTGTCTAACAGTGTCTTCACGCTACATGCTAGTCGATAGTGAGGTGCGTGCACTGGCTCCTTACTGACCACATGCAAATGATGCACGCATGTGTTTTGCAGGTGATTCCCAGACAAACTATACTACGATTGAATAACTTCCTAATTTCTAACAGCCAGGCCCCGCACAAGGAGCATGCATTTATTACTTGAACAACACTAACGGGCTCTGCACAGTGCGCAGGATTTGGGTTGGGGTTTAAAAAAGAAGTTAAAAATACGTATGACGTGCCTGCGTCTCATCTACTTCACTCTGACTTACCCTGACGTGATGCTTAAGTGTTTGCTACGACCTGTCATCCGCAGCATTCCCGTAGAAAAAAATATGCATGAACTTTTTCGTTCTACGTGCTCACTGAGCGGTCTACAACCTTGATTGTTGTGCAGACCGAGGTACAAATTTGCCCACAGACGGCATTTATCCACCCATAAGAGCAGTTGTGACTTTAGTGAAGGGTTCCAACCTGGGGTCTTTCTGAATGCTGTCGATGGAAGGGGAACGAGGCGCGCCGTCATCCACCATGAGAGGCTGGCGAGCGTAGGCTGGATCAGAGGGCCGGTACGGCGCCGAGCGATACGCGTCAGCATAGGTAGCAGCAGGGTTGAGACCGTAGCTGTTTCTTTGGTAAGTCATGGCATTTCGCTGGCTGGATGTTCTCTTCAGACTTCCCACACCTGAGATTAAAAATATAAAAAATAAATTAAATTTCAATTGACCAAACCTAGTGAAAACACCTGCAAGAAGGAACACTAAGAAGGATTCGCAAAGTTCAGACCTTTTCCACCAACACTGAGCTGTCAGACTGCACGTTCAGACAGAACCAAAAAAGAAAAAAACTAAACATGCTGCTGTTTTGACTGACTCTGCAGATTCTCAAGTCTGGATCCAATCAATGACAAGGATAAAACGCAGCTCCTGTGGTGGCAGAAAGCAGAGCCCCTTCTCCTTCAAAAGACTCTTTGGATTTTAAAAGTCTGTATTCAGCCAGCAAAGTTTGTCTGGTGGTCAGAGAATGCTGGAACACTCTGAAAGCTTCTTCTCTCCTTCGGATTCCTTGTGGCGTTGCATTGTTTTAGGCAAATAGACTTTGGTCAGCTGTTTGGTCAGATCCGAAGCACCAAAAGCATCTCCCTTCAGTCAATTGTCCTGTTTCCGTTTGCTCATGTCACATGCTAAAATCGAAAGATTTTCAAATAGAATGGGTCACAAACAGAACAGAACTGCGTCAACAAGCTGATAAGATTTAGCCCTCCTTCTTACAACAGCCACGTGACGCGTGCCAGCATGAAAGCTGCATGGGTCAGATCTGTATCAGCTTTTCCAACAGAACCGAGCAGTAGCATGCTCAGACCCCTCCTATCGGGAACCAAGACGTCAACACGTGGTGTAACTCCAAAAACACAATTTCCTGCATGAGCACACTTCTATGTTAGGCAGCAGCTCAAGCTTGCATTGTGACTACCTCCAAGCATAACCTTATAGAAACACAGAAAGACAAATGACAAACAGCACAGTGAATCGGTAAATTCACCAAAGCTCTTTGAAGCTCATTCATCATCTTTTCAGCAATACATCTAATGTTTTCCTTCAAAGAAAACCTCACTAGAACTCACACAAACAAGTTTGAGAAACTGCCAGAAATGCAAGAAAAGGCAGACGGGAGAAAATGGCTAGGAGAAGAATCACTAACATAGAGAATAAACCCGGGATCAAATTGGATTTTTCAAATAAAAGAGCTCCTGCACATTGAACACCCCCTCCGGCTCCAAATCCGATCACTGAGATAAACACGTCATAATGGTTTGTCTCTGCAGCTTTCACAGAGCATCAATATCATTTATGATTGAACTTATCGGTCAAAGAGGATCTCCAATCTGCTGAGCAGAAGTCTGGAAATGAGGTGTGTGAATTCGAAGCAAGAAGGAAATTCTGAGAAGGGAATGCCAGCATGAAGAGAGCGGAGGGAGAGGGAAACAAAGTAGGATACCAAGCTGTCCCTTAGCTCTTTGTCCGTTTTTTTACTAGAGCTCAGTGAGGCACAAAGGCAATGGACTCCTTTGTGGTGCAAAAATGTACACAGACCTGTCAATTAACGCAATTTCAAACATTTCCTGTCCAGCAGTAAGGCAGGATGGAAACACTAAGCAGGGAAAACAAGGGAGGCAGAAAAAAGAGAAGAATGGAAATTTAAGAGAGGAAAGCAAAAGAGAAAAGACACAACAAACACAGAGCTGAAGGGCAGAGTGAGAGTGTTCCCTAAACAAGATAAAACAGCAGGATCGCCTGCTGTGGGGAAAAAACTTTGGGAAAGTTTGAGAAAAACAAAAAAGGTGGAAAAAAAAAACCACCACACACCTGCAGAAAAGCTAAACTGCTTGATGTAAGAAGACTTATTTCATTTGACGAAAAAGAGTGAATCAAAACTTTTCAAAAAGTGTACATTGCGTGAATGAATGTTAATAATCTAAATGTGTTAGATTTATGCAATTTTAGAACACAATAAACAAGAAATGAGTAGAATATGTTGGTCTCTCTACACAGTAACAAAATACCAAAATACCATAAAGTTAAATTGAAGTAAAACTGCATAAAAATAACAAAAAAGCACTTTACCATTCAGATTATAATTTTTTTAAACTACTTTTCAACTAAGGAGCCAACTTGAAAAATGTAATCTGAATAAAAAAAAGAAACCTGTTCCTATATTCGTATCCATTAGGATGTATCATTTTTGCAGTTTTTAACCGTAAAACAGGAACACAGTTGCATATTTGTTAGAAAAGGGAGTATCTGAGAAAATCTGAGAAAAAATTGGTGAGGCTTTTACAATGGTATTAGGTTGAGAAAACAAAGATGTAGCAGCTTTAAAAATTACTCATAACATACTGTGTAATGTTAACAAAATGTTGCATGTCAAAAATGTTTTTCTGTTTTTGTTAGTTATGATTATGCAATTTGTTTTTGCCAAGATCAAAAAACAGTTTTGAGCTAGATGCCAGCTCAGATGAGGAAAATAAAGATGTACATGGATCTGTTTGTCTGCAGAATGGAGTGGAGCAGGGAGCTTGTGGCCTACCAAGCTTACTACTTTCTACTTCTCTTTTTTAAAAGGCATTTTTGTCTGTTCCTGATTCACAATGCTTTGAATGAACAAATGCTCAGAAATGCAATTTTTAGCTTAATTTTGTGTCTTCCACTATTACAAAAATGTCACAAGAGCATATTAAAAACACAGAAAACCGGATTTTATTAAGTGGGTCTTAGAGAAGATTTAAAGGAAACAGACCTGTGGATTTATTACATGGGGATAAATTGCATGTCGTTTTAAGGCCATCTGACCTTTTGGTTCAAACTATCTGATTGAGAATATAAAAATACCCAGAAGTGCACATCATGTACTGAGATACTTCAGTCCACAGATCGTTGGCTCAATTTTTCTATATTATGAGGTTGACAGTTTGTTCCAAGTATTTTTTTTTTGTCCTGGGCTTTTCTTGTCACACCTCTTTTATGGGTCTTCTTCTTGCTTAAAAATAAAACGAGGCCTACCTGAGCTGCTCCTGTACAGGGCGCCCTGCTGGGTGTGGCTGGGGCTTCGGTATAACGGTCCCTGAAACGTTCGATCCTCGTAGATTGGTGCAATGTGGCGATCTGGGGATATTGTTGTCCTGACATCCTGGCCAAGCTGGCTGTGTTGACTGGCATATGAACTTCTCATTCCTGTAGTTACAGAAAAAATATTCACAGTTAAAAGGCTGCCGATGGAAATTCAGAGAAAAGTAATATATTTTGCACTCTTTAATGCCAGTTCAAAAGCTGGCAGATGTAACACTATGATGCGAATCAAGCTTTATTTTCGATTCTTCTTTTTTGGTGTAGAACAAAGCAGGTGCATGCAATAAAAGCCCCCTGGGCTGCAAACAGCTTTAAGAGAAAAATAATCTTGTTTAACTAGGACTGTTTGTGACCTACAAATTGTTTTATAAAGAAAAACTTGCAGGGAGACCAATTAAAAATATTTTTTTCAAGAGAATATCTTGCCTTAACCCCACTGAACAGTTCGAATTTATTATAAAATTATGTTGCAGAGAACTAGTTCATGGTTAATTAGATAAGTCAACATAAAAAACAACAACTTCCAACACTGTAAAGGTTGAGTTAAACATTGATACACCTGAAAACATTTTCAAAGTTTACTGAAAGCACAAAATGATCACTTGTAGGAATAATAAGAAAAACAAGAGACAAAATATGGTGTTACCATGGTAACTTGCATACAAATTTGTTATAAATATTTTCCAAAAAGAAAAAGAAACAAGATTTGCCGGCTTTAGACTCTTGAGTATGCGCTTCTGACCACTCTGTTGTTAAAAGCAAATTATTTATAAAAAATATTTAAATACCTGAAGCTAAAACTTAAAAAATAAAACATGTAATCCACTGTGTCATGTATTAAATGGGTTGCTGTACACTATAGGGCATTTGCTTTATTCTTTGGTCACTATATAAACATTATGTGGCTAAAACACCCTCTTTTCTTTTTCTTGGGACTTCAAAAAAAAGGAAGCTGGCTCTGCGTAATCTTAGAAAGACAGAAGCTAAGTTGGACGAGAGTGCTGCAGTGTCAGGCATGCACAAGAACAAACAAACAGTACAGAAATAAAGGAATGAAGAAAAAAAGAACATTCTAAATTTACCATTTTTTATTAAACAAATTGCTAGTATTCCTTTTTTAAAGAGCCTCTCCAAAGAAAAACTTTTTTGTGTGTTTTTAACATGCTTTGTAACATGTTTCTCATCATGGAAGACAGGATAAAATTATTTAAGATTAAAACTGCGATTCTGAGTATTTCTGTATTCAAATGTCGTTGGATTCAGAAGCAGATGAAAACTGGATATTTGAAAAAGCTCAGGTTTATGACGCAGCATCTACACTTTCTTTCTTCGCTCCAATTCTGAATCGTTTACTTGCAGAAAAATTAATCCATCAACGTCTTAATTTTCCTGGTCTAAGCTGACATCTGGCTCTAAATTGTACGGCTGGAAACCTCCGCTATTTCTTTTCTACATAACCGCTTGGGCTGGTGATGTCGCTAAGTGGGAGAGAGTGAAAACAAAGGCATGCTAGGAAATTTGCTGAGAAAAGAAGTCTGCTTTACCCTTCTTAATTGTCTTAATAAAAGCCATACAATTTGAATGATTTGCTAACCCATGTTTGTGTTAAACCCCACAACACTGAAGCCCACGGAAGTGTGAACCCCGGCGGACCACTATGCAGTTGGCAACTTACTGCTCAACGCACATTTCCACAGTCGGCATATGTCACTTGGGTCCTCTCCAACTCCAAAAGCTTCAGAGGCGACTGCTACTAACCACAGACTCTGCCATGCAGAACCACTCAAATGAGAGATACTTCCAGTCCAACACCGGATGGAATTCATAAATAAACAGATTTGCCTCCTTTGTGTATTAAACATGTCAAAAAGTGCAGATATTAAAGACAGTAAGAGGAGGCATCTTCACTCCAAAACAAATGATTTGTATTATAGTAAGGTAAATTCTGAGAAGACATATTTACACACGGCTGCAGTGTTTCCTGTGTGTTCTGGGGAAATGACACTTTGATAGAAGCTATTATTAGATCTACTGAGTCATCTTGATAAGCAAAACTTAAAAAAAAAAAAAAAACTTGCTATGTTTCTGCAGCCTTTTTATCATTTTACATAAATACAATGTCACCCTTGGAGGAAGTAAAATCTGTTTTGAAGCAGTACTGAACCCGAAAGAGCTCTTCGTCATTGATTTCCCAGGTCCGAGGGCCGCATTCATCTTCCATATGCAGTTAATGAAACCAAGCAGGCCTCTCAATGCTGATAAGCCACACAAACAATCACACACCCCTCTTTCTGCCAATTTATCCAAGAGGCTTTCATCATTGGAACTGCATTAGTTTTTGTTGCATCAGGTTTAAGTTTAGATATATATATCGTAGGATCAGGATCGTTTGACATCTTAGATTTTTTTTCCAAGTGGTTAAGAAATAAAAGCATCATCTGGTAGGAAAGGAAGGTCAAATGCTTATTTTTGTGAGCATCTGGGAATATTTAGAGTTCTACACTCTGGGCATGCGGAGAGGACTCTGTCACAGAAACTTCGCTCAACTGCAGAACAAAAAATAAAAAAAGTGCAAAGCAAGATTTTTCTGTTTGCAGCAGTCCCTGGAGCTCATTTTCAGCCTTTCTTTGTGGGCTGATGTAGGGGGTCCAGACAAAAATGATAAAGTAGCTGAATTATCCCAGTAAATTGTTTTTAATCAGACTCTGGTCCACCACAGCCTGCAGGAAACAGAGCAGAGGCATGACTTTACGTCTCCTGAAGACTCCTCTGTGGTTCAACATTTAAAGTCCCACTACAATCATCTTTTGATCTATTGTAAAAGCGTTCCCAGTGGCCTTTTAATTATGAATGTGGCGTTTTTAGCCCAAAAAAAGAACCTGTGTTGTTTTCTAAGATATAATTTCTGCTGAGTGGAAGTATTTCATAAGAAATTCATTTCTGAGTTGTGGGCAGGGTCGCTGGATTGGAGTAAGCTTTCCCTTACTTCCGATCATGATCATCCCTTTGTTTACACTCTCTCCCGCTGGCTTACATCACAACCCTTTCCTAACATTACAAGTGCATTTTAGGTTGTATGTTGCATCTACAAGCTATTTCCAACTCTACTTATTTCAATAAAAAACAAAAAAAATACTCAGAAATACAATTTATAGCTTAACTATCTGTACATATGTCCCCCATCATGAGAAAAAAGAACACGTTAAAAACACAATTTTTATCAGAATGGGTCTGCAGGCTTCATCTTGAGGCTGAAAAAAGGCCTTTAAAACCTTTAAAGATATCTTCTTTTAAAAAAAAGCTGTATTAAATGGAGTTATGATTTCCCTTTCTCTATATTTCCTTTTTCATAGCCAATATCCACAAAATCTCTGCAGCCATAATGTTCTGCTTCAAACATGTGACTTGGAAATATTGAATAACACCCTAGGAGCTTGTTAAGACCAAAAAGCTCACTCTCTCTATATATATGTATGTATATATATTTTTTAAGACTTATGCTATTAAGCAAAACGTGATGTGGGACGATTTTCCGCTGAATGCGGCAGCGGCGTACTTAACGGCTAAGAAAAGCTTTCAGCGTGTAGTATTCAACTCATCTGGCAAGAAATCAGTTCAGCTTCTCTTGTTCAAAGGCCTGAAGAGAATGAGACTATGGAAAGAGACGAGGCAGTGGCAAGGCATAAGGAAAAGGCGGGATCTTCAGACAAGAACTCAGAAGAGAACTCAGAAGAGAATGGAAGTGACGAGTGGAGGGGGGTGGAGAGGATGAAGAAGAAAAGAGGGCTAATGAGGCTGTCTGGGACCACCAGAGACTTTTCAACCCAATCTAAAACCTGGCTACATACAACTAGTAACTAGGGCTTCTGGCACAGTATTGAATGACTGAGAGGGACAGAACCCCCCCCCCTACACACAAACACACAGAAGCTGTCATGCATATGCTTCCTTCTCCATCATTTCCCAACTTGGGCTTCATTCAAGCAACCTATGAGGAGCTAATCTGTCGGCCGTCTTTGCTCCGTTCCCCCGATGGAACGACTACAGTTATTTCTTAAAGCTTCTGCAAATTATCAGAGAGAAATAACATACTGCTGTCTGTTGAGGACAAATGGCCCACATTCCTTCTGTGTTATAGTCATTTAATTCTCCCCCTCGGTCCTCCACTGTGGCTTTAACAGATTGCACATGGCAGAGGATAGATAAAAGACGGCGGTGGCTTGGAGTGTGCTTGCTCAAGAGAAACACAAACACAAACACAAACACACACACACACACACACACACATATATAACAAAAATAATACTTAAAATAAATTTGAACCATTAAAAACTTGAAAAAGTGCAAATTCCTTGAAAGGGAATTTTGACAGTAATGCAAGGGGATTATGGTCCTAACTTCCGACGTAGGCTTGGTTGTCAGAAAGAGAAAGTGCACCGGCAGATCCGCCATTTCCATTTTTCTTCTGTCCCTCTCTGGTGTAAGATGGATGGAGTGTAATGAGCAAATTAATAGGAACAATTTGTCTTCATTTTTCATTTTTCGGCACTGAGGGACCGGTGACATGTTTCCAATGACAGTGCAGAGAGTGGAACCAGGTGGTGGTAGAGAGGAAAAAGAGGAGAGGAAGGGCACTGAGGTGCAGAAATGACACAAAGGGGCAGAAGCCTGAGAAGAGAGGAAGACGAGGGAATCCACAAAATGTGCACCGAAGCAGGAACCAGATGATGACACGTTTGAAAAACTGCTATCTGAAGGAATATCACTTCCAAGTCTGTGGTGTTTTTTAACGCTCACATTAGCGCCTAAACGTTTGCCATTTACTGCCCCAAGCGTTTAAGATGTTGAAGGGAAAATGCAGATGGTGTCTGAGAAACAAAAGGAGACCGTAATAAAGAGTACCCGGAATGAAGGTTAGAGTGAGACAAAAGCTGATGATAGAGAGGGCAGAATGGAGATGGAGGAAGAAGAGGAAAACAAATGCAGAAAAAGGCTGGAGTCTCAATAAAAGAGAAGATTATGATCTGCTCCTACAATCAGCTGAGAATATTAAAAACGTCACAAGGATTATAATAGGAATGAAATCAGCTTTCAAAAAATAATCTAAAAGATCTTTAAAAGTCAAGAAAAGGTGACTTTAATATTCTGTAATAATTCATGGAAACAGGAAAGAAATGGTCATGTGAAATAATTTCTATGAAAAAATTAAAGATTTAAATTTTCTGTCCTTCATTTTTATTTGTAAGCTCACAGAATACATATCATGTTATGGCTTATAAAGAAGTCTAATGTAAAAAAAAAAAAAAAAAAAAAACTTGCACTAAAATGAATGCCTGCTAAATTAAACCTTCTCTGTCCAGTCAGATGATTAAAGATCTGCTTCATCCTCTTTTCATGACAAATTTCCTGTGGGAATGAAATATTACTGTTTTTTTGTTGTTGTTGTTTTATGTGAAACTTTTCAAAATTAGGCTAAAAGTTTCTTTTATAATAATCAAATATATATTTATTTGTAATATTTCTAGTGAATATGAAATTCATAGATTTTGTAAATGCAGAGTATGATTTTTTTTCTTTTTCTTTTTTTTCTATAGAGAATTGTTTGTTTCTGGCTTTTTAAATTCTCCATCAATCTGCAGGAACAGCCACCATTAAAAAAGGTACATCAAGAACTCTTGGAGTAATTCAGTAATTACACCTCTCAAAATTCACCTTTTAAACTGTCATATGAAAAGGAAAAGCCTGGGCTCAGTTTACATGAGACAGAGGAATTAAAGAGTGATTTTAAACTGGCAGCTGGTTGTTTGCAGTGTGGCGCAAACCATTCCGAGTCTATAAATTGGGAAAAGATTTACGTCTGAGGATTAAACCTCCAGTGAAAGATTTTCATATCAGTTTAATCGTGAGAGCTCGGTGTGCTGCCTGTTCTGGCGTGTTTCAGGAGGTTAGCTGAGCAAGTTACACAGTCACATGAAGCTTTAGGGGGAACTAAAAGAAGCTCACTTAAACCTCATTCTAGAAATCTCAATTTTTACTACATATTAAATGTATGTATCACCTTCTGAAATTGATCAAAATACGTCCAATTACGTAGAAATCAGGCACATTCTATGACATCAATAAAGTAGGAAAAATGTTAATCATCAGCGTTTAAACATTGTGTGTTACCCATAGCAACAGCAGAGAATGACATTTCGACAGAATAAAACACAATGAAAATAAAGAGGTATGCATGCAACACCAACATCTAAGCACACAAAATGATGGAAACAAATGCTGTATAACAGTTAAGACCATTCACCTTGAATGTCATCATCAACAAGGGCATCTGTGGGAATCCCGCGGCCGCATAAGGATGAAAGGAAAAAGGCAATTATCCAAGTAACAATGAAACAGAGATCTGCTGAGTAAGAGCTTAGTCTGTTGAGGAAAAGGGAAATGAGTGAATGTGTGCTTTCACAAGTTTTTAAAGCCAGATTTTCTTTTTTTATCCTCAAGAATTTGTAGATCAACTTCAGTTTCTTCCTTCAGGTCAGACCAGTTGAAGGTTTGAAGATGTTTGGAGGGTTTTTTTGTCCTTTAGGTTTACGTAAACCAGGCATATCCAAAGTTTGGCCTGTATTCTATATTCCATATTTCTAGTAGCCCCAGGCTCCTGTCACATAAAACTATATCAGGCCTCCAGCGCTTTCTAAAAACTACAATTTCTTGATTGTGATTGGCTAAATTAGGCTATAAGCTGTTGTAAACATGTGGCAACAACCTGTGGCTGCATGACCTTTAAGGGCCAAATGAAAGGAACAGATTTATTGGTTTCTCTGGTCAAAATAAGATAACTTTTTGTGTTATTTTCCTGTTCGAATGATTTAAATGTGAGCATTTACTAGTAAAAACTATGTAACGTTTCATGTGAACCCAGATTTAGTGTTTGCCAAATTTTTTTCGCAGCCAGACTTCTTCTTTAGTAGAAGAAGTAGTTCATTTGTATTGCGTGCCATAACAAGTGTCCAAAGAATGAAGGCCGACTGATTGGTTTTACTCATTGTCAATTTACCAAATCTGGCCCTCTGCAAAAATGTGGACACCCTTGACATAAACTGAATACATGTGACATTATCAACCGCACCAGAACCAACAACCACAACAAAACAGACATTTTAGGTAAGATTAAAAATTGCTGAGTGGAGAAATGAACAATATACTTCTGCTCCATTCACAGTGATGGCAGCAACACTAGAGGATACTGCACTCTCTGTCATATAAACAAGGAAGCTGATGTCACAATCAGGATTTGCTTCGCTTCAGCATTGTTGCTTGTCTCCATTATATGGTCGTTGGATCTCCTCAAGACATGTACAGACTCAAAGGAGTGATTCCCTGAGCAGATAGCACACCACACTGTCCGATTCATCAGGATTAAATGATGAGAGAGCGACTCGGATAACAGGAATCGTTATTTTCCCACATGGACTGGCAACTGTATATACCAGACCTTAATCCCATTGAGATTTCTTGGGATTTGGCAAGGGAAGACTTTAAATAGCATCATGGCCATCAACAGAAGACCTTGATAAGAAAAAAAGGGTGCATTTCTGGGCAGAAACACTCAAAAAATACATCAAACTGATTTAACGCCAAAATATAAGGTGTGTCTAACAAAACACTTTGATGCTGCAATCTTGTTAAGGCAAAGTGTTTAACCTTCAGGATCTACTGAAGCAAAATGTTGCAAAAAAGAGCATGCCGCATTACTATGTTTCTACACAAGGCCGTGTGAGACATCCTAACTCAACCTCTAAGGATTAGCTCTGCTCTTCTGGTTGCTTTATACACTTGATTTAACCCTGATTTACAAAGAATCCTTGTAAAGAATATGAAATTGATGTAAAAACATTGTTGTTGCTTATGATTTCAACTAAGAAAAAAAAAAAAAAAAAAAAAGCAGTGTTGGCATGAAGATTTAATAAAGAGTTTAGAAGGAGAGTCCCCACAACGTGAAATGAAACGTGATCCAATAGAAATAGAGAAGAGGCTGATAAATGTATTCCAAACTTCCAGCAAAGAAATGTCGAGTTACCACGATCTGTTCCCGAGTCGCCCTTAACTAGTCTAGGAGCTCTGAGATTGATACGCTGGATTTGTGATATGTCTCAATAATCTTTGCCTCTGGTGTTCCAAAAATATTTACACAATCAGAAAAGATGTTCCTCCTCCTCACACCAATGAGGAGAGCCTTTGTGCCTGAAGTTGTGCCTTTCAGAGGAGATAAATACAGATGCGAAAAAAAAAAGCCGCTGCAATCCTGTACACGTCCAGGAAACCACATTTACTCCTTTCAAATTTTGTGTGATCTGGCAGAGATGCCCATATCGCATTTTCTTTAAGACTTATGCGCTGGATTGGATTGAAATATTATATCACAACCCAAATGCATCAGTCAGAACCAACAAACAGACTTCTGACAGGTTTTTTTCTTGGTAGAGGGACCAGACAGGGTTGTCCACTGTCCCCCTCTCTTTTTGCTATATTTATTGAACCTTTGGCTGCAACAATAAGACAGCGTGAGAGCATTAAAGGAATTACAACAAAATACAGTAATCATAAAATTAGTCTTTATGCTGATGACATATTACTTTTTCTAAACAATTCACATTCCATTAGTGAAACGACAACAATTATTAATGAATTTTCCTCTATCTCAGACTACTCAATTAACTGGAACAAATCAGTTTTATTGTCACTGAATGGTAATGCCGAGCAAACGACCTCAATCCCAGTCAAATCAGGCAATATCAAATATCTAGGTATTTATTTCCCCCCGAAACTATCAGAACTGGTGCAACTAAACTACACCCCATTACTGAAAAGTATACAGGATGATCTAACCCGCTGGGTCAACCTGCCTCTGTCACTCATGGATAAGATAGCCACAGTAAAAATGAACATTTTACCCAAAGTTAATCATCTGTTCTCAATGATCCCCACACAACCACCACTAAAATGGTTCAAAACATTAGACTCTGCCATATCCAGCTTCTTATGGAACAATAAACCTGCAAGAATTAGTCTAAAAACTTTAAAATCTAGAAAAAGCTGTGGAGGCTTAGAATTACCTAACTTCCATAACTACTTTCTTGCCAACAGACTGCAGTACCTCTTAAGATGGATAAAAAACAATCCAGAAACCAACCCATGGATGGATCTGGAACAGGCATTTTGTGGAAAGATCAACTTGTCAGATCTACCATTTATAAGCCCAACAATAAAAAAACTTGACTGCTACCAAAGTAGTAATATAAGTACTACTTTAACAGCCTGGTGGGAATTTCTTAAAATGTCAAACTCTTCACTACTACCATGCAAAATGACACCCATCTGGAACAATCCAGACATCCTGATAAATAGAAAAATGTTGCACTTCCCTGCTTGGCAAGCAGGGGGCATAAGACTACTCGAGCACTTAATTACAGACGGAAGATTCATAACACACCAAGAACTACAAGAAAAACATGGAATAAATACATTCTTGGAATATCAGCAACTTAAATCTGTAATTACTAAAACATTTAAATCCAGAGACAATGACTTAAAATTACCAGAACTAGTTACCTCTATGATTAATTTTTCATTGAATAAAACTCTCTCCAAAATATACAAACTCTTATGCAACTTAGATAACGAAGTCTCAATTCCAACAACAAAATGGGATGCAGACTTAGGCAGAAGTACAGACACAAGCTTCTGGTCAGAAATTTGTCTAAATACCTTTAAATTAACCAAAAGTCCAAACCTTCAACTAATACAATTCAAAACTCTTCACAGAATTTACTATACTGGACAGAGGATGTTCAAGATGGGTCTCAAAAACTCAGACATTTGTGAGCATTGTGATAGTAATTTACCTGACAATTACATGCATGCTCTGTGGTTCTGTACACCTGTCCAGGCTCTCTGGCAACAGGTATGTGCTGATTTATCAGTCTGGCTTAAGGTTTCAATCAAAGCCTCACCTTCACTTTGTGTGCTGGGTGACATGAGTGCTTTCGACACAGAGGGAAGTTTAGCATCTATAATCTTCATAACTCTTTGTATCCTAATAAGGTGTACATTGCCTGACCAGGCTCTCCTAATGTTGTGACCCAGAAGGGGCTCGGCACCCGAGGGTAAGGGCCAGAACCCGCACCACAAGGACACAGACACCCTCCAGGCTCAGATGGAATATGATCCCCCGCTCATGGACTTGCCAGAGGACAAAGGGATCCCTCTCCCTGCATGGGGAGGGGGCCGCCGGGCCCAGGAGGCCGACCCCAAGGAGACAAGGCCACCGCTGCTGAAGGTCCTGTTCCCTCCACCAGGGATGGGGTAGGGGACAGAAGATCAGTAGTCCCACCTTCCTTGTGTAATGTATTTGTGTGTGTGTTGAGGTGTGTTTCTTGTGGTTGATGGGTGTGTGTATCCTAATAATGCTACAAGGAATATTTTGCCTTTTGCCAAAAAGCAGCCGAAGGAGTTGTTTAGATAAACGTTAAGCCTTCATTTTTAATTCATTTCATAAATGTGGTCGTCAATACTTGTGTCAAGTACTGTCTGCGCAGGTTTAACTCCTTGTAGATGATATCAGGGCATATGTCGGAACAGGCAGACTTCTTCATGACACTGTTGACTGACTATAGATTGGGGGAAGATATAAGATTAATTAGACTTGACAGCTCCCATTTTGTTCTTCATCTCTTTTAAGACAGACACCTTCTAGTTTCAGAATGCAAATTTTCCAGTGGTTTTCTTTCTGGTTTGTCATCTGCGTTCTTAGGAAATTAAACTGCCACAAAGTGCTGCACACACAGGCAGTTGAAGAACCGCTTCTTATTTTCCACCATCAGTTGATGACACATGAATCAAAATAATGACTTTCAAAGCTAGAACTTGATATACCAGTTTTTTATCTGTTGATATGTTTCCAAAAGATACATAAAACAGACTTATTACTAATGTTTGGAGTTCTTTTTTTAAAGTAAATCCTTTTCAGTGTTCTGGCACGCAGAACTGCCTGTTGATTTGACAGATCACTGATCCACTCTAAGCCGGTGTGTAGTTGTGTGAGCGTGTGTTCAGTGGCGCACCTGTTAGGCTGTCAGGTCGTGTCAGTCTCTCATAAATGTCGTAGTTCTGAGGTCCGTACGGGTCAGCGTTGTGGGGCACGGAGCGAGGCAGAGTGCAGCTATATTGCTGGGGCACAGCGGTCATGGTAGCCCTGATTGGAGACGATGAGTGGGCAGGCTGCTTCGTCAGCGGAGGGTTATTGTTGTCCGCTATCGTCAGCGGCGAGTTCATGCGGCCCGTCGATGACCCGGCCGAGGTATGATAGGGCGAAGTGGTGCGGCTGGATCGTGAATTTGTAGAGCTCATGCGTCGCAGTCCTGCAGGGGAGTTTTTCTGGGTGGAGTAGGGCGAGCAGCTGCCACCAGTGCTGCTGGTGCGATGGGGAGAGGGCAGCGTCGTGGAGTAGATGCTGGCGAGGGGTTTGGGTTCAGTGACAATCGGAGAGCCGTAGGCACTGCTGACGGTGTTGCGCAGGGATCCGCGGGACAGGGACATACTGGTGGTGTAGGCTGGCGAGTGGGAGCGAGAAGGCACTGAGCTAACCCTTCGCATAGCACGGCCAGGCACTGCTGTCGTCACAGCTTGAACCTGTGGGGAAAAAAAACGGAGTGGTGACTTCCAGTTGGCATACCACAGCAGTACCATAGCAGAGACAGCAGTGCTGTGAGGGGGCTCCCACAGGAAACCAGAGTCATGAGGAACATGTAACCCGTTAGAGGTAAAATAACGCACTGGATAACGTCTTAAGCGGCAAACAGCATCGCCAAAAATGTTCCGACATCAAGACGGAGCAAAGAGAAGAAGAGAAGATCTGAGTTATTCACAGTAGGAAGTAATTTTATAGGAACTGGAAGCTTATTCGAGAAAGAAAATAAGGAGCAACTACAGGCTATAAACAGAATTTTTTGAAATAAAATTCTAGACTGGCAGAGGCGGAGGGAAAGATTAATAAAAACAAACAACAAATTCAAAACGCAGAGGAGACAATGACTGAATTTGTAAAGCTACAAAAATAGAATTTTATCAGATACCAGTAGTATGGCTGAAAAAATGAAATCTCAGATTTTTTTCCACACCAAATTCGATTTCATGTGTTTTGTAAACTGCCGCTAGCTTGAGCATTTCAAGGTCCCTTTTTCAGGTGTTGAAACAAATTTGTCGTACTCCCGCTTTTAGTATCAATAGTCTTCAAACACATTTTGCAGTGTGCGGTTTGAGGCACTAAGTCTGAAGTCACAAAACCGAACCAGTTCCAATAACTGGAGAAGCTGTCCCTGTTTTGGGAACAAGCTCCTCCTTGCTTGCTGCAATTTTCAAGTCTAGAAGTTGCAGAGACGGGCAGGGCAAACCTTAATCCAGACAACAGAAGCCCAAGAAAATGGAGTGCTGGAAAAATAAAATCCAGACTTTCTCAAAAATAAATCCTCTTAAATGACACGTGAATTTGTTGATAACCTTTTTCACCCAGCCCTATTAGATTGGACAAAATTAGGGGTGTAACGTTTCATTTTAACAATTTGATATTTGTGGTTGCCAATTTGACTCACTTTCGATTTGGGTTCATTTTGAACGATCCAGTTCACTGACGTAAAATCAATCCAGGACATCTTTAGCCAAAAAATTTACCAGTGTGACTCAGAGGTAGATACCTGGATACTGAAAAGTTCAGGTGAAGCTTTCCAGATTCCTTGATTTCTTGCAAGATATTCAAATGTAAATTAAACATGTGTGCAAACAAACAAGAATTAATGACAAATTCCTTTCACATTTTAGTTTCATAAAGTTGGCCCACTATTGTTTTTCCACATCAAAATAATACAGAACCTTATTAGAACATTCTACCACACTGTATGCTCAAGTCTTTGCAAAATTCAAAGTTTTTCCTCATATTGGACTGTAATGATGGATTGATCATTTTTTGCTGCCAACACAATTGTATTGTCTGCTGTGGTGGCAATTGGTTGTTTTTTACGTTGTAAAATGAACCTACTGTGCCTCAATCCAAATGGTATTTTTCAAGATCGATTTGATTATTGATTCATCTCATTTTGAAATGATTATTTAATGGTAAGGTCAATTGGATTTGGTTGGATCATAGAAATAGAAATCGATAAATCATTACACCCCTTAAAAATAATTTCACATAAAAAAAAAACAAAGGACACAAAATTGGCATAATCTTTTTTTTTATTCCTTAGAGTAACTTTATTCGAGACCCAATTTGATGTTTCCAGACAACACAACCATTTGTTTTCTCTGCAGTCTTGTTGCACAAAAACATTTGATGGATGACCTTCTTTGCTGCCTTGGCACATTTAAATTTCAAAAGCTTGTGTTCATCACCTACTATAAAAATGTAATACTGTGACATACAATAACACATTATGACTGTCAGTACCTGTGCTGATGCCTGGCCTTCAGCCTTCCTCACCAGGGTACCTGTGCCAGCACCAGGAAAGGAGTGCTGCACCCTAAGATCAGCCTTGCCCTGGCTCTGGCTGCTGAGATAGCCGCTACTTGCATCCTGATAGCCACTATCGGAGTACGAGTTCATCTGAGCCGAGCCGCTCGAATTCCCTGCGGATCCTGTGAAAGAGAGAAAGAGTGACAGTCAGGAAAAAAATGAAACGCAAGGAAGCCAGAAGAGGAAAGGAATGGAGGCAGAAGAGAAGCACATCCCAAGAAGTTTCATAACTGACGTGACCTTTACCTAAACAACCTTTCTAATGACCATCATCACTGCGGGGAAGATAACAGCTCTGCCACCCAATGCTTTAGCTTGCCTTCACCCAGCTTTCAATATAACCTTTAGGAGCAGATCAAACGATATGACTAACCTCGTTGACGCAGACAGAAGCTGTTTTTATACTTAAAAGTAATAATGACACTTTTGAAAATGCACAAATTGCCACCTTAGGCAAATCATAAAGAGGAATAGATCACAATAATAGACTGAATGTATTCATGCTTCAATATCATAGCACAATGATGCTTATTTAGCTTCACGAGACAGAAGACGAATTTAGTGTATTAGTGCAACATAAGAACTATTGTTCAGATAACTATAACATAAAAGAACAAGTCAACTAAACTCTTTAAATCACTTCAAATCACTGAATTTGTTGAATTCTGCCTCCTCTGTGTTGCTTTGGAACGATCCACCAGGGCCGGTGCAATGCTCAGTTCACACCGGAATCTGAACCGCGCGTTCAAGCGACTGCTTCCGATGAAAGGTCTATGCAAACGCGCATTTGCTCATTACAGGCTTCCGCATTAAAAAATCTCATGTTCATGGGTCACTATGCAAGTTTTTAAGTTAGCTTTCGGGCTCTCCATTGAGAGTTAAACTAGTTGGACCTTGAACAATCAGCGACTCTGGTAGCTGTAGCTGGTGATGTATGGGTAGCATCCCTTTTCAAAACACGGAAGTGATCACGAAGCGACCGATTGCGGTTTGTGCCCGGCCGGAAATATATGACACCAAGTCTTTCATTTATCGTAATAGAGCTGTGAAAGAAAAAAGCTTGGAAAAAAATTTGCACTTCTTCAACATTTCGCACCTCTTCCAACAGTGAGTACATGAGCTAGAATCAGGTATTGACAGACCTGTGTGAACACCACATGCTAAAAGCACAACCAAAAACCTACGGTCAGCACGTTGCTGTTGTTGCAAATACTGATACACACTTATAGTGCTCTCCAACCGTTTTTGCTACTTATTTTTTAAAAATCACATATAAGTCGCACCCCTGACCATACTATGCCAAAAAACGTAACTTATACACCCAAAAATATAGTACTTTGAACACAAGGGAATAGATGTGACAAAAGCCACTAGACAGCAGAATTTCAGACAGAGAATATTTTGTGAAAAAAAATCACATCTCCTGCAAGGTTTACATCCTCTAACTGCACAATCTCTGATTTTGCTAAGGAGCTTGATGGAAAATCTCAAGGAGATAACTTGGTGAACGTTTATGTTCCTGAATGCCACCCATCCAGAATGCATTCTGGAAAAGTCACCATTGCCGTTTGTGTGTGTAAAATTGATCACCTGCAAGTTCCTCTCCAAAAAAGCTGTGAAAGTGTGCTGACATGAATCCCAACCTGCATCTTTTGAGGTAATGGACTCGCCATCATACTCTTCACTTTTGTCACCTACTGGCTCAAAGGGGAAACTACTCTGGCCACACTCTATATCTTTAACGCAGATGTGAGAGGCACAATGAGGGCACAACGTCTGCTTTTCAGCATGCTGGGAAAAAGGGGTTACGGTCACTCAAATGCTCAAGTGCCAGTATAAAAATAGCAGAAAATTACCATCAATGCAGAGAAAAGAGGACTGTGGAGAATAGAGAGAAGGCAACAACAGACCCTCACTTTCATGAAGGGAAGACCGCTCTGGGGAGTACAGAGGCACCTGCTCTGACTCAGTCCTAATTCGGTAGCTGGGCGACTGGGAGCTGTCAGTCACTCGAGACTTGTTGTCCCCTGAGGTGGAGACATCTGAGAAGAAAGAGCAGACCACAAGGTTAAACAAGCAGAGTAAAAACAAGGCATTTGATCGGGGTTTTCTTTTTCAGAATTTAAAGAACACAATGCCTGCAACCTTTGCTTTACAGTTATGCACAGTTGTCACTTTTTAATGCCTCGCTAATATTTTCTTACGCTTCTCCCCTTTGCGTGCACAAAACCAACTGGTTTGTTCGACAGAGACTGGAATTAGCCATCTCACGAGCCTGCGCACAATGCCTCCGCATAGTCACAGTGTAGTTAAGCGTGACCAGAGTGAATGGACTTTTCAGCAATCACCAGAACAAAAGGCAGCAGACAGAAGAGATGCGAAACGATGGCAGAAACCCTGCCTGCTTAGCTGGGTTTGAATGAGAGCTGAATGCTCTAAACTACTTAACATTGTTGCCTAAGCTGTCCTGCTGAAAAAAAAAGCTGTTGACACACAGGCGACGTCTGACAACCTGCCGTGTTACACTTTCCCCTGCAGACGCCCTTAGGGTGTTTGCATCTCTATGGACTAGATTAGCTCAGTCCAGTTTAAAGAAGGTCTTAAACCAAAATTCCAGAATACACAAGATTATCGCCTACAGGGAAAAAGTCAACACTTGTGTGACCTGGATCTGTCGACTGCTGTAAACTCACTTTAAATGAATCCTTCTCACCGTTCACCAGCTGTGTAACTTCTGACAGGGTAGTTAATGTTATAAAAAAGACAATTTCTCCCAGATACTTAACAGTTTTTTATCGCTTTGAACTGCAGACACAGTTCTAGGCAAAGGTATTTATAAAGAAAGTTCCATCAACCTCACCGGGATAATATTGGAATATGAAGACAACAAAAACACATCTAGTTGTTGAGACTGTTGACAATGACATAACAAAACACTTTGAAAGGATAAGCAGGAATTAAAACTTTAAAGAGGCTCTGAGGATATGTTCTTCAGTGTTAAATATTTTATGGCTATAACTACTGTTTTGTCCCACGAGGGTTGAGAGACTCGTCCATAGCTGTGCATATTTTTCTTTTTGGAGCTGCAAGGTGGTGAACTAGATAACAGTCTCGCCTCACAGTGAAAATACCCTGGTTCGAATCCTGCCTGTGACCTTTCCGTGTGCATGTTCTGCTCGTCTCCCCGTATGGGAACTGTGGCTTCCTCCCGCAGTCCAAGAACACGTTTTATAGGCTAAATGATGTATCAAAAATGTCCCTCCGAGTAAATGAGAGTGTGTATTGCTTGGCCTTGTGATGGAGTGGCAACCTTTTCAAGGCGTATCCCACTTTTGCCAACTGTAGCTGGGATAGGCTCCAGCAACCATGTGACCCCAAAAAAGATTACCCAGGTTCAGAAAATGGATGAATGGGTGAAGCTGCTTGTAATTAAGAAAAATGTAGTGTCCATATAAAGAGTTGACATAACGTTTTTTTATGACAGGAAATACAAGTTAACAATGTTATAGAAGCAGTTTGTTACTGTTCATTTTTGAAGCAATATTTTTACAGGAATAATCAGGAAACAAATATTGTTTCAGAGATTATTTTTCATTTCATTAACTGTTCAGCATCATAAATCACAAAATTTGATAATTTTTAGGACATAGTTTCAACTGAGTGGCAGGAATTTATTAGAAATTCACCTCTGAGTTCTGAAAGGGGCTGTATAGGCTTAAATTGTTTTATACATGTCTGCCACCATGAGAAAAATGCTGCAACAAGAACATGTTACTAACACCAAAGATTTTGGTGGAGTAGGTTTTTTATATGCTGTAGATGTCTTAATGTTGACGAGCTCTTTATAAAGACGTTTTTAGCACAGATGATTTACAAAGGGTCTCATAAGTGTTAATAAGATGCTTATGAAGACATTTATTATAATATCATTTGTAGATATCTAACAAATGCCTTACATGTGTTAATAAATTGATTATAAGTGAATAAATGAAATAATAATATTTGTGCCTTTCCTAATAGTTCATTCATCGTTTTGCAACCTCTTAAACGAGGGTTGGTTGAACGGTTAAGCTTAAATCTGTCACATCCATGAGTTAAATAGTACTTCTGTAAAAGGTTTAGTAAAGTTTATTTTTTAAAGGTGTACCCACGATTTAAACATTTTATCATCAAGCGTGATCCTAAATACTCACAGCCTTAAAGAGGTGATATTTTGAAAGCTTTTATTCTTTTAGGATTTCAGATTTTGCGTCTGCAGTGACTCCTATGCCTCCTTGTCAAATGTGACACTTCCATATCGACGACAGAGCTTGATCTGAGCAGCGGGGACGAAGACAAGGAGAAAATTTGATTTTCTGGTGTTTTTCCTCTCCCTTGCAGTGGGTGATTGCTGTGCCTGCATCGACATTTTCACGGGCAAAGACACCCGTTTTTACACTAACGCTTCTTTCCCTGCAGGGTTAGTCAATGGGTCACAAGGCCAATACTTAATAAAATGTCAACCATTTAGAGCTGAATTCATCCAACGTGGAAAATGTACACTTACCACACCGGACTCTCATTTATCATAATTGGAAGTCAATAGAAAACCAAAACAGTGATTACGATTAGTCCCAGAGTCTGTTCTAACACTAATGAAAAGCACTCAGCAAGGAAATGGGGAACAGACAGCAAACGAGAAAAGCAAATAGCATTAATATTCCCAGAGCATATGTACAGCAATAACACACCCCTGTGGGGACCACTGACAGAATCGACAATAAAAGATTAATGGCCATTGCAAAAATTCCGCTTTCCGCTGCAATTAAGAAACCGTGAAAGACATTAGAAAATATGATTCATTATCTGTTCTCCTAAAGATCTGATAAGGATGAGGGCTACACAAAAAGACACAGAGGGGGTCTGAGGAAAATCCTTCCGCTACCTGTCACTAATACCGTTCTGTTTGACTGAGCAGACACAGCTTAAATGACTATTAAAAAAAAGAACATGCCCGGAGCTGTCAAATGCCTGGATGAAAAGGCTCGCATTAGTGTAGATTATGAGGGAAATGTAAAACATGGCAGCACCACAGCCCCGTACACTGACAGCCACTAAGTGAAAAGTAAAAACACTTAGTAAAACAGTTATGCCTCACTCTCTCAGCACTCTATAAATTGATTTAACACCACATCTACCATCATTACCATTCTCGTGAACCACAGCAAAAAGAAGACAACTGATGTTTATTAATGTCTCTTTAGATCAACCAATTAAACAAAAACAAATCATTAGTGTTTAAAAAAGGATAGGCACTAATGGATACATTGACAATCTACTTTTTTGCATGAGAAAGGTCAAGAACTTTTCAATATTTACCAAATGTTGGAGAAATGAAACTGAATGTGAGTTTATAAATTCATTTTGGGATAGAAACTTGAGTGAAAAGAGTGTTGGTGTCAAAATAGTAGTTCAGTTGCTTAGTGAGCTAACACACCTGCAGTTTTCCATGGCAGGGACTTCTCAGATGAACTGTGAGGGGAAAAAAGAACAAAAGAGTTAGAAAGTGCGTAAAAAACATTCTTTCTGTCTTTGAACTTTATTTGTCATTGTCCCTGGTACCACAATATCTTTAAAGCTCTCTTTGGTCAAGACAACAATCATATATTTACCATGATAAAATTTACGACAAAATAAATAGTACATAGTGTGTCATTCGGTCACTAAAATGGGGATATTATAACCAATCAATTAGCATCTAAACAAAGTGCATCAGCCATTAAAAAAAACAAGGACATACAAAAAGAGAGTGTTAAAATAAGTTTTTATTTTTTGTTGTAAAACCAGGAACAAACATTAGTATTGTACTTTTTGGAGTATAAGTTGCATTTTCTTTGGCATAGTTTGACCTGGGATGCGACTTCAGTGCGACTTGTATGTCTTTTTTTTTATTATTAATAGCAACAACCACAAAAGAGCACTGTAGGTGTTTGTATCAGTATTTGCTTCTAAAAGCAACATAGAAGAAGAAATGACTTAGTCTTACATTGGACTGCTCTATGTTGTTCCATGTGACACAGAGGATGATGAATTCTACGGGTTTAGTGACTTGAAGTGATATTAGTTGGTTTGTTAGCCTGTTCTATTGAGGTTATGTGAATAATTATTCACATGTTGCGCTACTATACTAGACACTTATACGGGGACAGTAGTGAAGCGTGTATATATTCAGTGTATTATTATTATCTTTCTGTTATGATTTGCCTTTCAAGATGACATGTCCATTCTTGTTTCTGTATTTAGTTAATTAAATGTCTCCCAAAAAGCATGACTTGTTAATAATATTTTTTTCTGTACTATGCATATTTTGGCTACTGCAACTTATACTCTGCAGTGACTTATAGTCCAAAAAATACAGTAAATATAAGAGACATATTTAGTACATCAAATTAAAAATAAAAAATAAAAACAAAAAATAAAATATAAACTGTATTTTATGGTTGTTTCTTTTCATAAACTGTTTTAATACTGAAACAAAAATCCAGTGTATTATTTTACCCAGCTGTAACTGTAACAAAAATTCACATTTAACAATTTATCTTAAAGCTAAATTATGAAGAAAACCTGAAAGAATGACTACAAACACAATGGACAGAAATATTTTCTTGAGCTTAAACATAGCCATGACTTTGTCATAGACATGGTTGCTGGGCCTCACAAACACCTCTGGAAGCAAGAATATTAGTTGGTGTGTGATCCACAATCATAGAATAAAGCTCTGTGGTGTAAAAACAAAGCGATGTGTGAACACGATCCAGGAAAGCCACTATCTTACTTGGGCCAAAGCCTGCTCAAATGGGCTGAGGCGAAGTTCAAAAAAGTCCTTTGATCAGAAAAATTGAAAACAATTTTTGATAAAAATAGGCACGGCTCCCTCCGGTCTATGGGATGGGTGGGTACACAAGTTTTAGAGCAGTTCAAGCTCTTGCTGAGGTTTCTCTTACAAGTCTAGACACTTGTCTTTTGAGACCCAAGATGGGCACGGACAGATGGTGATGTCTGACGGGATGTGGTAGAGATAAACGTTGCCCCTTATCAACCATTTTAAAGCATTTTTAAATAAAGAAAAATAAAAATGAGTTCATTTCTTTTAAGAATAAATGGTTGGTAAAATGCTTTGCAAAGTAAAAGCTCTTTTTAGATTTTTTCTGAAAGGGAGAGGTAAATGCATTGGGGCTGCACCTGAAGTTTAGGTTTTTCTGCAAATCAGTTTCATCTGTATTTTCACTTTTGCTCAAAATATAAAGAAGACGTCCTGTTTAACCAGTATACATTTTGAGATTAATCTGAGCAACATTTTCCGTGAGGAAACTTTAAGTCTGCAAAGCCTAGAAATGTTTCTTTTTTATGGTGTGGCATATTGTTTCTCATTTCACACACAATGAAGGAAAATAAATAAAAATAGTAGAGTAAAAGTCCTCAAATTGTAACATTGTGTTCATTGAACTTTACAAATGAACAAAACCTGCAATTTTTCCATTCCACCATTCACCTCTAGCATGCCTCACAAGACAAATGAAAGTGTTTGGCATGATAATAAGAATAAATATCTTAGTGTGTTGTGATGACACTGTTATAAAAAAAGCATTTTTACATTTTTACCTCACTTGATGTACTATCCATTCTAACAACCAAATCTTTTACTTTATAGAGAAATAGGTTTTCAGAAAAATGAAACCAGCAAAAAAAAAAAAAAAAAAAAAAAACTTTAAGTAATAGTTTTTTAAAATAAATCTAAACGGTTTAAGTGATACATTGCTCACATTATAAAAGCTTTAGGGAGAAAACAGCAAAATACAATAAGGACATTTTTGTTCAATCCAATTAGAGAAGTTAAAATATGGCAAAGTAGGGGTAACCACCCTTTTTGGGTTCTATAATTATTTTTTATGTATTTTAAAGTATTTCTGTATTACATTTATATTAGAGTTCAAACGATTAAAAAATAACCAGATTAATCACACTTTTGGATTGTGATTCATCACAATTAATCACAATGGCGTATAGCGTATACTTATAGCGCTTTTCTACCTTCATTAAAGGACCAAAGCGCTTTACAGTCACAGTCCCATTCACCCATTCACACACTGATGGTGGCTCTGCTGCTGAACACTGGCGCAACCTTCCATCAGAGGCAATGTGGGGTTCAGTTCCCAAGGACACTTCGACACATGGCGGGCATTGAACCTGCAATCTTCATGTAGAACAATGTTTTTCTAGGTAAATTTTATATGACAATATTTTGAACATAAAAAAGGCCAGAGAGAACATGTTTCCCTTCATTTTTATTGTCTAAAATGTTTTAATTTGTAAAGTGTTAACTCTGGTATCCCAGAAATGTAATTTGTGTGCACAAAACAGATCAACAGTAAGATAAGGAGAACTCTAAAGAACTGTAAAGACTTTTATGTCCGCAGTATTATTCCCATAAAAAAATATGCTGAAATACAGCCATAAGAAACAAACGTGTTTCTGCACTTTGAATGGTTATGGTGAATCTCCAAAGCTGATTGGCTGCTGGGTGTTGACACACATCTAAAATAAGAAGTTCCAGTCACATAGCCCAAATGTTCTATTTCACTGCTCAGGCTTCTTTTAAACAAACTTTTTGCTTTATCTTCTGGACAAAAGCAAAAGGTAAGAGGTGAACTTTCTCTCTGATGCTTTATTGAACCTATTGTGACGATCATCATATATATCGCTTTCTTTTGCCGCTGCAGTCGCGGTCAGTGAAGCTTTGCTGAGTTACCGTGACAAGAAGCTGCACCACCAATCAAATAGCCCTCTTTTTGTGAGAAAGCAATCTAAACCAAAAAAATAACAAGAATAAAGTACTAAAAATCAATTAAATATTTATTTCTGAATATTTTTATTTTGTAAGTAACCATGGTATAAGTGGGAAAGTGCCAGACGAAGTGTGCATTTTCAGAAATCAACACATGCTGTGGAAGCCTGAACCGCCCGACGCAAGCAGAAGACAGTTGCTTCTGACAATTCATTTAATGCAATTTAGTGCAATTAATTTGAATTGATAATTATTAACGCGATAATTTAATACATTTTTTTGGGTGTGTTAACACGTTAACATTGACAGCCCTAATTTATATATTATTTTTTTTATTGATCTAAAGCACATTAATAATGACAAATAAAGGAAAAGCCTGGGGTCAAGCCACCAGGACAAAATGAAGAAACATCCCTTAAAAGAACAACATCTACAAGACTTTTGAAATACTCTAAAAAAAATTATTCTTGGTTTAAGACTATTTTAATTGTTTGCACGCTTCCTCAGCATAAAACCCTTGAGAACTGTTCAGAATTGTTTAATGGATGTCAAATTTTCTACATCCTTTCCACCTCTGACTTTTTCTCAGACTTGCCATGCAACAGTTCATGCTGCTTAAAATGCTGGACTTTAAATTAAGAGTGTTTCTGCTACTTAGAGGAACAAAAGCTCTTTGTCAAATGGTTCCTACATATAAAACACTGAGCCATTCAGTTTAACAAAACACTAGCTGGCTTTTGCTTCCAGTCTTGTTTAACATTGCTGTGTGACAGAAATGCAAAACATGCTTTTATTTATTTATTTCATTTTTATACATTGAGACAATCAAATACACAAGACAGGATTACTTTAATACTATAAATACACATTACACTAGTCATTGTGACACAGCAACTGCCATGGTGGGGGAGTCTCTCTGCTCTTTTTCAATTCTAAACCCTCTGCTTAAAGACAAATAAATCCATTAATGACTTATTTTTCCTCTTCTGAGCTGTCATCTGGCTGTATGACTGGATAGCTCCAATATTGCTGGCCTTTTTTTTTTTTGCTAGGCTAATGTTAGCTTGGGCTTAAGAGGGGTTGTAAGCTAATGGGAGAGCGGGTAGATAGAGACATGCTGGGATTTGAATGTAGGCTAACTTCTATGCCAACAGTCCCGCCCACAACCCAGAAGCGAATTTCTAATGAGCCCCTGCTAACGGGCCAAAAATATGTATTAAAAAACACACAGGATTTTTGTTTTGGCAAAAAAAACTGCATAGTCATAATTGAAAGACCACTGGGAAGGTTTTAAAATAGAAAAAATATATATATTTGGAGTGGGACTTTAGATGCACCAAATTCTTACTGGTTATCTTTACCCTGGTGTATCTTAAAACTTTTATTTAACATTTAAAAAATGCCAGAAGCATACGAGTGATTTAAACACCTAGACTGAAAACATTTTGCTCTACAAAATATCTTCAACAGGTTACAATCAAGTGGAAAACTGCCCACTGTCGTCATAAGTGACTCCCAGCAGGTCTAACAATGGAAGGACTCTGTATTTCCCATAAACCACTTTGATTCTTGAATGACTGGGCGGGGTGAAAGGTCCGCCCTTTTTTGATGAGTTTTGCCAGAGGCCAGAAGAGATTATCCACTCTTTATATATATGCTTGTAGAAATGAAAAGAGTAGCCCCCACTAGAGGTGTCATGAAATGTAATGACTCTCATCAGAACGCCTAAGGGTTCTGTCACCTCTGCTGTTGCCCCCACTGTGCTATTGAACCTCACATTTATAATGTAATGTCTATGTTAAAAGCTGATCTTCACTGAAGCCCGGTCGCCCTGGAGCCACCACTTTATTTGATTATTTGTGTTTTTAAAAGAAAGGAAAATGTGTGTAAATGCTACATGTTTATTTATAGGGCTGGAGGAGGTGCTGCTTTTATTGTGTAAAGTGCCAGCATTTGCATGTTTTTGTAAAACCTGAACGAGCAGAGAATGCTAATACATTTTTACATCTTTTTGTGGTTTGGTCTGCTGTCAGAAGTGAATCACAGACAGAGGAGGAGCAAACCGCATGGAATAATCTCGCAGTTCCAACAGATGCTTACCTGTGGGCGGTACTGCCTGACCAAGACAAAGGGGGGTGGCAAGAGGAAGAAACTCGCTAGTTCAGCTCATCCTCTTATATATCACAAATTAATAAGTGTCTGCACTTCTTCACTATATGCCATCCTATTACATTTTCTGACTTCTTCCTGATCCCCTTTTTTGTTGTTTTTTGCTACTCCTAATATTATGCTCTTACATTATTTTATCCGTTTTCTTCACCTCCATACCTCAGTTCATCCTTAACTGAACCGTCTCGCCTGTGTGGTCTGCACCAGGCTTTCTTGCTTGATCATCCGAAGCATCTAATCCTCTGACACATCTTTAAAATAAATTGTAAAACTAACCCTTTAACACCGGAGATGTAGCTCCAGTGTTGACGTTCTTAGAATTATAGTAGCTCGTGAACTGTTTAAGCTGTTGGAAAACAGTTCTTTTCTTCACATCAGAATCAGTAGAAATTACATTATTGAGTAAACAGTCGAAGAGTTATGGTAGTTCATAAGAGCCTATGTTATTCTGCTGTCGGCAGCAACAGTGCTGGTGTTAAAAGGTAACCCACCCACACTGAAAATCCTCTTTTTAGTGTTTTTAACATCTTCTATATACTGTCATGTGAAAAAATTAGGACACCCTCATTAAATAACCAGTTTGGTTTTAAAAAATGTTCATATTTCAATGTCCAATCTTATTTAAAAATTTTCTTTAAAAAAGTGATTTAATAAAAATCAAATAAAAAATTACTATTATTCTACTCATTGAAAAAAAGATCTGAACAAAATGTCATATTTTAAAGGAGGTTAAAGTTTGGACCTCTTGCATCCTATTAGCTATTTTTGTTCTTTTGGTACTATGTTTTCCGAAGCAGCAAAATGTCCCTGTGTTGCTCCTTTTACCACGGGAACCAGAGATGGCGTGCTCTGGAGAGACAGCCACACAGTCAAAACATTTGATAAGCCAGTCTGCCTAAGATTTTTTTTTTGTCTTTTTTCCCAATATGCCATTCTGAGCTCCAGCTATTTCCCTTGTGTCAACGTCATGCTGAGAAATGTACATTGAATTTAATATAGAAAAGAAATGGGATAGTTTTAGTAAACCAAAATATAAAACTTACATTTAATTTAGGTTCAATAAAAAAATGCTACTAAACATATGCATTCAAAGTAATTCTGGCAACAACAAAAACTGACAGCAGAACCATACAGTCCACCACATTAAAGAAGCTGAGCAGCTTATAAGAAAACATATAATACCATAAGGCTCCATACACTATAAAATATGGAGACTGCTGGGAAGGAAGGAAACACCATGTGTTGGATTATGGCTTTCTGTGTGTGTTTGTGTGTGCATCTTTTGATTACCTGCTGCTACCAGTGCCTGGTGACTCCGCTTCAAGTCTGCATCTTTCCAGCTGATTGGCCACAATCTGCCTCTCCACTTCCAGCTCTCGAGTCAGCCGTTCGAACTGGAGCTCCTGCAGGTGAGCGCAACATAAAGCAAGCATGGGACTGAAGGTCAACTTAATGCACCGTCATCAGGGCCTTTTATGAAGTTTGCAGTGACAAATGGGAGAACCATCAAGCCAATAGAAAGGTTTGCACTTTCACAGCTTGCTGTTTGCAGATTTGTGCAGCATCATAGTGTGTGAATTAATGATGGTACACTATAGAGGAAAAGGTAATGAGGAAAAGCTTCCCTAATAACAGTTTTTTTTACCTACCAATTTATAAGCACAGAAACAGTTCTAAACTATAGCTGAAAACTACAAGACAAATTCATAAAAATTAACTTTTTTTAAACAGAAAAAAAATAAACGCCTCACAGAATAGATGCCATCTTTCCAGCCCACACAGGGGAATAAGCACCTCTTCAGCAGGGGATATTTAGCCTTTGTGGCACTTTTATTATGAGAGTCACGAAGAAATCAGCATTTGACTAATTATCTAGCCAGAACAAGCCTCTAGTTCCTAGCACTGCATTATGGTACTCAAGACTCTGATATACACAAATACAGCAAATATTTACAAGCGGATACACTCAGAATGCAGCACGTCTCACATCTAACTCACCATAAAGTCTCTCCACAGATGGAAGGTTTCTCTCATTGCTGTCCTTTGCTGTCCCATGTAATGGCCATTACCATGGTCAATTACATTCACAGCCAGCCGCCCACACACAGGCGAGCACACAAAAACTGGATACTTCTTTTGTGACCTGTCTGAGGAAATTTAAAGAGTCTACATCAACGCGGCCAGCCTTCTTTTCACACCTCTCCTGTGTTCCCTGGGGCTGCGCTGAAAATTCACTCCACATTGTCGACATGCTCCGCTCACCCCTCCCACTCCCAAACTTTATACCCTCTACTGCCTGACTCTCCTCTTCTTCTGCAGAAGATATCTAACGCTTGGCTGCAGTGGGAGCCAGTTTAGACGGGTGGGGGAAAGTCGCTATGCTCTGCTCTCTTAATGCACTGGCATTTCTAATAAGGTTCAGGCACCAAACTTTAAAAAGAAGACAGATCCGTCTCTGACCAATCTCCTCTAATGATTCCGCTGCACCATTCAGACCAACACAATGAAACATGCAGAAGAGAGGGAATCTGTCAGAATTACTCCTTATCAGTCCATTCTCTGTCACACTTTTCATCTGTCTAACATGGATCGAGCACATATTTAGGTCCCACTCGAATAAAAAAAAAAGTGTTTCTGGTGTTTTTAACATGTTGTTGTGGAATTTTTCTGTTGACTGAAGACACATTAAGAAATATCGATGAAAATTGAATTTATGACCATGTATTTATTAAAATCATTGTGAATCAGGAGCAGACAAAAATGACGTATGAAAAGGAGCTTATTGGTGATGCATACACTTGTACACAACTACCGGTAGATCCATGTAGGTCTTTGTTTTCCTCGTCTGAGCTGGCATTCGGATCAAAACGGTACGGCTGGATAGCTCCAATATTACTTAGTATTTTTGTTGCACCAGTAATGTTAGATTGAGGGTATGAATGGCTGTAAGCTAGTGGGAAGGCATGCAAACAAAGAGCTGTTAGCATAGAGGAAAGGGGGGGTGGGATTGCTCTGCGCCAATAGACCCGCCCACAACTCAGAGGTGAAATTCTAACAAACTACTGTCACTCAGTGGAAACTATGTCCTAAAAAACGCCTCTGTTTTTCTTTTTTGGGCTACTAGCATCATAATTATTATTAAAATACCACTGGGAACACTTTGACAATATGTCAAAAGCTGATCGGAGTGGGTCTTTAAGATATCTTACCGGTGATGTTACAATGACAATAAGGCATCTTAAAGTACAGGGGTGGATAAAATGATGTATTTGCAAAACGAACAGTATGAAGAAGTTGAGATGTCCAAACAAATCCAAACAAAGAAAAACTAATACAAAGGTGAAGCTTTGCATTTTTGTGTATTTGTATGAACCAGACACATCTGAAGAGATATTTAACATATGGCGAGAGACACTGAAAAGAGACAGCCACTTCAGATATTGCTTGGTCTTGCAAATGTCACCATTCTTAACCTGCTACTCCCAAGCCTTCTGTCTGTTAAGCTCATAATCCAATTGCTTTGTTTCTTAAAGTATTACCCTTTCAAGCAGTGGGACATCTTTTAAGGCTGGACAGTCCTCTTTACATAGTTGTTAGCGTTGGTAGAAGAGAAATAAACAAGTAAAGCTTGAATATTTATAATATTACAATTCGTTGATTAACATTAGTTCAACTTGTAACTATGTTCTCTGTTAAGAACAGAGATTTCTGTACCATTACTTCTGATATGTAGAACTACTTCCTGTCTAGAGCAGACAGATGTATATCCTGCTCTAACTTGGAGTAGCATTGAGATTTGTACTCAGCCCCATGTATGCATTCCTAGCTTCTCATCCTAATCACTTTACTCCCTACTGGTTTTGTTGTTAAATGACTGTTTTGTATTTTGTAGTCTTAGTGTGTTTAATCCATTTACATTATTACAAAAAGCAGCCAATAATTCATGATGACTTGGTAATAATACAAGAATATGTGTTAAAAGTGTCTGCTGGGCAGAGTAAGAATCACACTACTAAGCTTTGGTTTCATAAGTAAAGGAGAAAAAAACACAGGGACTACATCATTAAAATAAGAACCCTACATACACTTATTTGTCATTACAATGAGCTTGTTAGACTATAATGGACAATAGTCCCAGAGTTGAATCAAATCTTGCTCTCTTGTGTCATTTGACAGACCTTAAACCAACAGATGTCACGTGGCATACAAATGGTACAAGAACGCAGGGATAGGCAACTCCAGGCCTCAAGGGCCGAAGTCTGCATGATTTCCAGATTTCCAAGCCCTACACATGACTGATTAGGTTTTTCCAGCCAATTAGAACATCCCAGAGCATGGTATATTGGAAATCATTCAGGAATGCGACCTTGAGGCCTGGAGTTGCCTATCCCTGCACTAACATGTCATCTGTATGGGCACTGCTGACAACACATGACATATCTGCAGTTCCTGAAGTGACAATGACCCACTGCAGGTTCAGCACATGATCTGCAGCCAAGTTAGAAAAGGTTAACGCGAACACCAACAAGCTTTGATTTAGACAGGTTTCTGGACAGGGAAATACTTTCGACTACAAACACAGGATGGCATTGATAGAAATAATTTTTTTAACCACCCTTCCAGGTTGATTTTATACCAGAATTGTCCAATGGACTTGGTTCAAGTAGGAGAGGAAATCTAATAACTTTCACATCATTTATTTTTTGTTTGGTTTGGCATATTTGATACTCAGTTAGCTTCACACAGAATGACATCTAGAGCAAATCAAAAGACTGAAGTGGTATAAACTGCACAAAAATATTTTGCAGTTCCAAAAGTTGGTCACTTTGTGGAAACAAAAAGGCGGTCTAAAAAATAAAAAAGAAGTACAAAGAAGAAAGCTAGTTTTGCTACTTTGTGTCTTATTTCAGTCAAATTAGCGCACTAATCGTTTTAATCTAATTTTCTATAACTATTTTCATGTTTTCAAATATAAAAAAAGGGTCCAACTGTTTAATGGTAAGAAAATTTTAGTTAACTTCTGCTAAAAATGTGTCTTACATTGCTCTTGCTGTTTCTGTGAGAAGCCTGTCGCTGCTGATGTCATTAATGTGCTAATTTGTAGTTCTTAACAGAATGAACCTGAAACAACACCATATCACCATAACTATTATTAATTATGTAAGTGATAAAGCTCAACGACGTCCTCATCTTAAATTGGGTACGAGAAGGGGCTGATCGCATTGGATGGTAAACTGGAATAAGGTATGTCAACATATATTTATAGTATGGTACTGATAAGAAATGTGTGGTAAATCTGTTCAAATTACTCAGAAAAGTGCTCCTACTGTTTTTATGTGTTTAATTAAAGCACTCTGGACCTGATGGTTTTTTTTTTGTATGTTTCATAATTGTTTGAGATTGAACATAATACCCATTGGTGGTGTAAAGGTAAAGATTGAAAGTCTGTTATAATAGAGAAATGTCATAAAGCCACTTTTTAAATAGTATTTTGATATTTTACTGCATCACAATGTCACAAATTTAAATGAAAATACCTCAAAATGAGACTTTTCACAGTAGTTATTAGACTAAATTAAAACAATTGATTCATTAGATTATTTAATTACAGATCATGATTAATAAATTGCACAAAAAATTATTGCATTACCAACCCTAAAATTAATAGATGTCTCCTTACTAAAACCTGTTATTCTTTCCAATTTCTGTAACTTTTTTGGTTCTCTTTTTAAGATTTGTATAGTGGGAATGTATTGTTTAGCGTGGTACTTGTAATTTAGGTCATGCACGTGTCATTTATCCACAGAAAGTCCTTTAGCATTAATACTGAACTGAACTGTACCAGAGTACACTTACAAAAAAACAAGACTCTCGTTGTCAAGAGAACCAGGGTTCTCGTGTCTGATCTACACTAGTATTTAGGTGAAATTCCACAACTGCCAAATGAAGCAAACTGCCTGGGAAAAAAAAAACCCTGATGCAAATCAGACCCTGAGTAATACAAAATCTATATTCAATCTACCCTTAAACTTAATTTTCTCTAAATTTCTTCCATGGTTCAAAGCCACCACCCATAAAAGATATACAAATGACAATAATGAAAACCTAACACACCTGAGCCTCTGCTTCCTCAGACTGCAGCAGAACAGAACAGAACTCCAGATCATGGTTCATTCTAAAGACGGCGTTGGTATGGATCAAACATATGTTTTGTTAGGGGCTGTAATAATCAAGATAAATGACAAATCATTTATTTTTGTTTAATCATACAAAAATGAGATTTTTTATTTTTTTCAATATAAAAGACGAAGAAATGTTCTGAATTTGATCTAAAATATGATGCATATTTAAAAGGCATTTAGTTAGGTACAAAAAATAACAATCTTATTTGCCTAAATAAGAAATTCTGAGCAAGTTTAAGTTAATGTACATTATTTTATAAGACATGTTTTGGTACTAAACTTTTTTTCTGCAAAACAATTTTTTTTGGGGGGGTGATATGGAGTTAAGGCTTATGACTGGAGAAATACATGAGAAAAAAATAGAAATATTATGCGGTGTGTAATTTTGATGATAATTATGCAACCATTTTTTTCTTGATTGTTCTATAAATATGTTGTTGTACCAAAGTATGTAAATCAAACGATCAAAAAATCAAAAAATAACCAAAAAAAGGCTAGAAACAGAACTTAAAAAATCCTGAATCATTTAAATATTGGTTTTGAAAGTATCAAGTAGACATGCCATGTGAGACAAGACCAAAAATGCGAATCCTCATGTCATGTCACAGGGCCTTCTGATTCCAAACTGAAACAACAGCAGATATAAACAGTTGATCGGCACCCCATCTGGCATCAACATATGATGAAACATGATTTTTAACATCGGAATCTGTTATAACACAATCTGTCAAAACCGTTGCAGATGGCTTTCCCACTAAACCTAAGAATCTCCCAGATATTTGTTTGTTCATTAAGTGTCAGTGAAGCCTGGCGGCTCTGCACCCCCACTGCAGTGGTACAAACATATTCCAACAAGAAACCAACGCTGCTGCGCAGTGGGAGAATGACAGCAGAGGTTACAGCAGTTCTGCAGCAGCAGGGAGAGAAAAGCAAACTAGAGACGGAGTGAAGAAAACAGGCAGTGAGAGCAGACCTGGTGGAATCACAGTTACTCACACAAACTAAAATAAAAACACCCTGTTAGAAAATTTAGATCTTGGGAAAATGACAGCAGCCTACAATTGTAGCAGAATGCTAATAACTACATTGTGGAGGGAGTTGCATCAAAGTACAGTGAAGTCATTTTTGCCCAGGTGATAGTGGTACTTTACAGCAAGAACTGTTTGGGCGAACCATTTATAGAAAAGTGCTCATGTGCTTAAAACCTACAAATTAATTTTATTCATAATTTACTAATATATAAATACAAATCCTCAGCCCCTAATAAAAAACCCTCCAAAAACAGAAAATCCAAGAGTTTGTGAAAACTATCATTTGTATAAGAGTTAATGATATGTACCAAAACCCTGTTGTGACAAGCAAGACGTCATGTCTCAAATTATCCACTTCTTTAGTGGATGAAGTATGTGATACCCCAGTGTCAAAATAGACAACAATAATCCAAGCAGTCTTTGTAGTTCATCTATTTAAAGGGTTATGAGTAGAGATGCACAATGTCAGATTGTTTACCTAAAAGAAATCTAAAAAAATTAGTCATTTCAAACCCATGTTGAATGATATCAATATTTAAAATTTTTGATTTGTTAAAGCTATAAAACACCAAAAAACCAGAGAAAAACAAATAAATCAAACACAAAAAAAAAAAAAAACACAAATTGAACGTCCATTTTGGGATTTTGTAAAAAGCTAATTTAAGTTCAATAAAACAAGAACGCAGTCCAAGTCCAAAAAAAAACAAAACAAAATTTTATCCAACCAGAAGTTAATTTCAGTGCAAAAACAAAAACAAACTAATTAAAATAAATTAATAGTCTAATATGGCCAATGAACTATTGCTTTTTTTTTTTTATGTATCTCAGCTTTTTACTCTCTTGCGATCAGATTTTAGAAGTGGTCAATTATAGTCCATGTTGCCTATCCCTGATCTGCCTACTAATCCCGTCCACTTTATAGTCCGAAAAATACGATGCATCCCCTCTTTTTCTGTATGGTTAAAACCTTACAAACCTTACAACCTTAACAAACTTACAGCATCGATCCATATCTATATTCTCAATGATTAGAGAAATAAACATGGTTCTCGGTTACTTTAAAAACATTTTTTGGAGCATGTTACTTTAGCTCCTGTGCACAAACGGATACCTGCTGAACAGAGAAAAAAAGATAAGAAAAATCCATGTGCTGAAATTGCCACGTCAACATTTGGACTTTTAAAGATGAAGATGCTGTGGCAGGACTTTGATTTTTGTGAAAAGAAAAACAAAGCTTACAAAACTCAATAGACTTTGACAATAATTTTAAGCAAGAGTAGGTTTTACTTCTTTAACAATACAATGAACTGTTAACATCACAAGGAAAATGATTACCTCAGGTTACTCAAGCACATGACTTTAGATAATGGAATTCAAGAACATTTGACTTTCTGGCAAGTATCTGAGTCACCGCTCTAAATAATTTAAATTCTCTCTGCTTTTAGAGAATAAATCCCAGCCCTCCTCAAGGGAGGTTTATAAACACAAGTGGCTTCTGTCCTTTCTATTCTACTTGCTTCATTCTTATAAAATATAAAACTATCAGTAATAAAACTAAACTGTTTTAAAAAATAAAAATAATAAGTCGCTGTTACATGAAATCTGGTTTAACAAATTTACAACAAATGTTTTCCTGTAGGACAAGTTAACATTTACTCTTAGGCAAACTTTTAAATCATCACTCCATTAAATTCTGTTTTGGTGTGTGCATATTAATGATTATTTAAGCTTGTCTTCAGATCACGCATAAGTATTCCGTGTACAATGGCATTGTCACTTGTGGGTACATGTGATATTAACACATGTCAATGCTAGCATGTATTATAGATCATTTCAGATGGATTCACTTGACCAAACCTCACTTTTTTGCCTACCAACAATGTAAGAAATGATCTAAAAATATTGCCTGATACTTAAAGCTCAAAAGTCTTTATTTAATAAAATAATAACAAAAGAGAAAAAAAAAAGACATTTACAAGATACATTGAGACTCTGAAGAAAAAATGCTGTATAAAAGGGAGACAAATTGTACCAATTCTTGCTTTTCAAAAGAATGACAACAGGGGAAAGACTGTCAAAGACAGTACAAAAGAAAAATGCCAGATTCAACAATAAGTCTGTCAAAAATGATTTTTGGAAGGATTTATCAAACTTCCTTCATCTGATCTGACAGTTTTGACATTTTTACAAGCAACACAAATGATAAGTTTGAGTTCCTGTTGTTCCTGAATTATAAATCTAAAAAGAAAACAAAAGGGTCAGACTTGTAGATTAAGTCAGAATTTCTCAACAACTGTTAGTAATGAGCTGAATGTTCAGCCAGTGATCAGAATTCTACTTTTTTGAGCTTGACCAGCTGATGACAGACGGATCAGTCACCGGCAAATCAGATGTTATCTGGCAAGTAAATGCATCATGCATGGAGCTAGGAGCAGATTTCTTTCCCCGCAAGACAGTAAATCTATTATGGCACAACAGGCACAACATTACATGCTGTCACAGGAAAGAATAAATTAGTTGTGAAAATTCCAGAAGCTGTTTCATAAATGGAATCATTAAGGGGTCAAACAAAGACTTATTTAAATTATTATTATTTGAGCAAGAGTAACAATGCATTTGCAACACTTACTTGTGTAATCACCTCCAACATTGATCCCTTAAAGACCCACTCTGATACAAATTGTGTTTTTAACATGTTCTTGTGGCATTTTTCTGATGATAGAGGACATATTTTAGGAAAATTATGATTCAAATTGTATTACTGAGTATTTCTTTATTGAAATCGTCCTGAAGGCAGGACCAGACGAAAAAATGCAGTTTGAAAAAGTTTGTAGGTATGACGTAGAAGCTACAACAGCAAACCACAAGCTCCCCGCTACACTCCATTTTGTTGCATCCACTTGTAGAAAACTAGATCCATGTACGTTTTCATTTTCCTCATTTGAGCTAGCATCTGGCTCAAAACTGTACGGCTGGACAGCTTAGATATTGCTCGTCTTTGTTGTTGAACCACTATTGTTAGGTTCGGAGGGTTGGGGCGGCTATACGCTAGCAGAATAAAGTGTAAACAGATGGATGACGAGAAGCAGGGCAGGCTTACTCTGCGCCAACAGTCCTGCCCAAGACTCAGGCAAATTTCTAACAAACTACTGCTGCCCTGCAGATACTATGTTCTAAAATGATACAGGTTGTTTGTGCAGGAAGAAGCTGTTGAGGTTCAACCGACTCTTCTTTGTAAAAGCTGATTATTACAGAGAGTTGTATCCTTGTGTAAAGCTGGGCTTCCTACAAAGGCAATCTGTATCTCTGAGACTGGAACAAAAAACTTCCTTACTGCGGCAGTGTGATCAGTCGGCCACAGCGATTCATACAGACTGTTGAACGTACAATTACAGGGAGAGATCAATACTGTTGTGTCAGAGAAAAACAGCATTGCTTTTGGCCAGAATAAAAGCCATGAGCAATCTGAGGACTGTCCAGAGACTGATAGGGGACATGGACTGCAGTTAGGACATTTACAGAAGTTCCTGTGGACATTTGAACCAATCAAACAAACTTAATTAAAGAATCAAAGAGTCTTTTATCTGTTCTTCTCTTTAGAATTTATGGGAAAGTGGTAGGATGGTGTGCTGCATGCAGAGCACATGTTCTGCTCACCGGTGGCTGTGTCCTCTGCATGCTGTTGACTGTGGCAGTGATTACAGCAATAAGGATGACAGTGATAGTGATGAGTATTAGCAGGCTAGTTGGGAGGATATCTCCCGTGGATGAGTTCAAACGACAGTGCTGTGCTAGTCTAGACACACCAGCCCACTGACATCATGTCACATTGAAAATAGATTATCTTCTCTTCCCCCTTTTCTGTTTTCCACTGCATTGACAGCCTCCTGTCGCAGTGAGCGAACTGTTCACAGGTGACAGCCCTTCTGACTTTGTCATGGTCACTGTCTTACTTTTGTCCTTCTCCCTTCAGTTACCACTCTTTCCTCCAAGCAATTTGCCTCTCTTTGGAATATTTCAGAACTCTCCTTCACCTGCATCCTCTACCTCGGAATCTGTCTCCCTCTCTTTCCAATACGTGTTCTGCTCCCCCATGGGGTAATTGCTTGGAGCTGGGCTTCCATTTTTATGACTATAATCGAGGCCAGTATGCCTCTAGATTTCTCCGTCCCTATGTGACTGCAGCAATGGCTGGCAGAGGAACAAGAGGAAGATAGGTCAAATTTTATAGCAGCTCTTATTTTACTTATATTTGTGAACCAAAAGAAGAGAAAACTTTAAACAAAGTGGACTTTGATTTCATTAAAATAATATAAAAGTTTGAATAAGTACCACAAAGAGGGTTATATTTCAGCCAGCTCATAAAGCATTTAACAGGAACAGCTTCCAGCGTAAGGTCAGGTTTGTGCTCTGCACGGGTTTGCTGGGATTGGAATGCCTGTCTCATTCAAGAGAAAATAGCCTCAAAAAGGTTGAGGTCCTGTGTAGCATACAAGAAGAGGAAATTGATAGATACAGTTTGTGCATAATGAAGAAAATAAAATTAAATAAATGGGACATTTTACCCAGAGCAACTCCAAAACTATCCATTCCTACATTTTACTCATATGAGGAAGTACCAGAGGTTATCCTGAAAACACTGAAGGCAGATGGCAGAAGAGAGCCACCCCACCAATTATAATGTCAAAATGTCTAAATATATATCTAAAAAAAGGGGGGTTTTCCTATGTCATTTCAATTTATTTTATTTATTAAGAGATTTTATCATGACGTGCACATGTTTAGATGTGTGCTGTCAACGATTAGTCAACGTCATCAACTACTTAACTATAAAAAATCATCAACGCTAATTTGGTAGAGTCAATGTGTTTTTTTTTTTCCTTTTGGTCATTCTAAATGATTGTAATAACCACCAGCCACAAAGTCATTTGTTTCGCAAAGCACAACAGTTTTGGAGGCAACATACCCGTTCCTCAACCATAGAAGAAAAAGATAGATACAAACTTGTGTTTCACAACAGTCATGCACAAGCACCTGAAACGGAAGCATCTCGCAGTCTTTTTGTTTACTTGTCCTGTCCAACAGCTGAGCAATCAGATATGAGCTGAGAGCCTCTTGCATTAGACAGATTTTTTACTGTTACAATCGGGGGTTATAAATCTTCACACACACAAGGTGTATATTTGTACAAACCCCTTTTGTAGCTTAGGCTAAACTTTATTTATACTGGTTATTTTTTATCATTTTTTTGTTGGACCGAACGGAAAAGGAAATGGGGGAAATTAGAGAGAGGGATGTTAGCGAGAGGGGGTTATGGCACAAAAGACAGGGGGAAAAGGGTGGGTTATAGAAATTGGAGGATGATTACGGGGGGGGTAGAATCATGAAACAACAGGCAACAAGATGTTAGAAGTTTACAATCAATTTACAAGTTTAAAATCATCATGATTGTAGCATCTCGCAGCCATGGCATCTTCCTCACTGCTATTATTGGGCTATAACTAGTATCTGAGTACTCTGAGTAGCTCCCAAAAATCGAGTATGAATATTAGCGACGTCCAAGATTGCTGATTCGCAATCTTTATAAATATGGTTGAGTTTGGTAAAAATACAATTCGGGAAAAATGTAGTTTCCTCTGAAATGCAGAATAATGGTGGATTTTAAGTTTATAAACTAAAAATAAGCCAAATGTGCGACACTACTTTCACTGGAAGTAAACAAATCTTCAAAATAAAGTGTCTGTGAAACTTTATTCAAGTTTCATTTACTGACATGAGTTAAGCAAAAACTCTTTAACAAAAACGCTTTAACAATGGAGCTAAATAATGTTAACATTGGAGCCAATTCTCCAATTAAAATTATTTTGGTTCTGGTAACTCTTCAACAGTTTACGTAATTAACATAATTCTAGAGGATTCTAATGTGGAGAAAAGCAGCCTTGCGCTGATATGCAGCACTGCACAGTGAAGTGATTACGTCATTACAGTGAATCAGCTGATTCTGCAGTGGAGAAAAGTGGCTTTTCGTAACAGCTTTGCACTGAAATGCAATGCTTTAGAACATTGTGTTGCAGAACTGAAAAGGATAGAAAAACAGTGGAGAACATTTTTAAAGATTTTTTGGTTAAATGATACAAAACAACAGCGATGGTTAGGTTTTGTTTACTGCTGAAGTAAACCAGAAAGTTGACCAAAAAAAAAAAGTTGACTAATCGACTACTAAAATAACCGTTAGTGACAGCCCTGATTCTTATCATTGGCAGGTGGACCAATGAGTGAACCCACCAGACCTTCAAACTTTACTTGGTCCTTCCCTACTGCTGTCTGAGTTGAGCGAGTAAACTCTGATCAATGGGCCTTCCAAGCCTCAGGCTCTATTTTAGCAGAATCCAACATCAGAGATCAGTGATCCAATATAAGTCTGTGCATAACGGACAACTTTTCTAAAGACAACTTACTGAAACACCAGGAGGAGCATGCCTTATAAGGAATTTATGGCTTTTTTCCATGACTTAATAGCTTGCCTAACACTATCAAGTATCTGCGTAACAATCATTGGGGGTTATATATGCTTCCTACAAGGAGCTTACGCCGTACAGTGAGGTCCTCAGAACTGTAATGCTGGGTCACCACAGGTTGCAGAAACTAATTAGTCTGCTTGTTAATGAAACATTTTATTTGCATTTTTTGTGATAGCAGTTCTTATAATATAACCATGATCTCATCACTGAACTATTTAATAATAAAAATATAATAAATGTCATTTACCTGTAGATGTTTTTTTGCATGACTCACATAATTCTAAATTTTAGGACTAAAAGGGAAAAAAAAGAAAGAACCAAAATTAGTCAGAGAATAGTATGAGAAAATAAAACTAAATGTCTAAAGTAAGAAAAAAGAAAGAGACATTGTTATGTAAATAGCAGTTCAAAAACATTTCTAAAAACGACAATTTGCCAGATATTTTTTCTGAAAAAAACTAAGTTTTATATGTATGTGGGTGACAAAACCCTGAAGTGCCAGCTGGAAAAAACAAATGTAGTTTTATTTTTAATACTGAAAGTGACTTTTTTAATTAGAAAAACACAAACTGTTGTTCAATGTAGTCCAGTACTGTGTTTATTCAACAAAACTCTCATCACTCTGACAGGTTATGTCATGCCTATGTTAAAAAATAAAAAATTAAACAAATGGGCTTTATAAGACATTCAGGAGTTTTATTGTTCATAAAGACAGAATTTGTTAGGGAGGAACAGGTTTTGTCAGCAGCTCTTATCACTCTTATTTTCTGCCTGTTGATGCTTAAAGGCTAACATGACTAAAAATAGGTACAACGTTGGGCAACTGAGGACGTGTGTGAACATTCAGATGCGTCTTTTGTGGACTATCAGAGCTGTCACTGCTAAAGGACTCTCCATTCCAGCAGCTGCTTTTCTCCAGGGTGAAGCTTTTGACTGAATAGATTAGGTCAGTCATCACTGAGATGCTCTGTAACGCCTGACCTCTGCAATGATGCACGCACTAAAGATGTCAAACCCTCTTGCTAAATACCAAATAAGGAACCAGGCTTGATCTTGAAGGCTGATGAACACTGTGTACACTGAAGTCTGTAAAACCAAGCAATCAAATTTCACATTTTGTGTGTTTTTGATTTTCTCATAAAATAAAGCATTTTCTATGAAAAAGAGGGCACTTAACTGGAAAACTAGAACAAAAATCCACAGTTATTAAATTTAATATGTCAAACACTTTGCTTTGAGTGACTTATTTGCTCATTTAAATTATAATATTATAGTCTGCATCTAGTAATCATACAAATTGTTGCTCAGAAAAGTGTCAAGTTTTGATAGAAATACAAAAAAATACAAAAAAAACAAAGCTCAGACATTTGCATACCCTTTGATTGTTACGCTGTTTCTGTTAGCCGACAAACTGACCCCGACCCCTCATTCGAGAAGAAAGTTATCTGGTCCTCACAAGAAAAAGTTTGGGGGCCCATGGTATAAAGTGACAAAATAGATGGACTGAACTGGTAAAATGGGCTGTAACATTTAGTGTTTTGCTTGCTGCATCTGACATCCACATTAAATTCTCTTAAGTTGTTTTCACTTTCAAAAGCTAATAACTAAAGAATACTTCATAATTTAAACTGTCAAGGAAAAAAATACATTTAAGCAAAAAAAAAAAAAAACTAATAATAAAGCCATGCATGTTAAAGACCTGCTGCACATCACTTATCAGGAATCAAAACAAAACATGAAAACTCAAAAGCTTAAATCATCACTAGGAAAACAAAATTGGATGAGCTGGACTGGTAGGAAGCAAGTGCATAACTGATGAATCCATACATGCATCCCTGAAATGGCTCAGTTTCCCACTAGTTCAGTCAAATTCAGAATAAATCAGGAAGAAATAAGTGAGCTTGATTATCCAAGAAAAGCTCCGGTAGTTGATTTAAGTGCTGATAAAACCCTAATCCACCAAACATAAAAAGATAAATACATAACTCTCTCTGAATGCTGTGCATGAGGAAATCGCCAGTATTTAAACATTAAATCAAGGAAGATTTCATGTTTAAGAAGAAACTCTAGAGCATTAGATGCAATTACTGAAAAACAGTCCAAAGGCAGAACTTAACTACGCAGAAAAAAGAGAGGCCATGTCTCCAAGCAAGGAAAAACACTGGGAGAATAAAACCAGGGAAAAAGTTGGTGGCTATGTCCTTGTTTGGGCATCTGGGCAACTCTGCATAGCTGTAACTACAAAAGAGACTGAAGCTGAAGTTTGAAGAGAGAAAGACGGATAAGCTACGTAAGTCACTGACTAGGAAAGGGAAAAAAAAGTGCACCAACAATCAAATCTAAGCTACAGATAAACACTCACCATGCGAGCAGCCGCCCCAAGCCCCAGCCTTCAGCATGGATACAACACAGCAAAGCCGACTAGAATGTTTACACCGACAACACGATCACTGGAAGCTCTGGCTTTCAACAATCACAGGAAAACCTTACACAAACCACAGGCCGGAAAAAAAACACTTACACTGACTTCCTATGAATTTACTTGCCCTTTTCTTAGCCTATCTAACTTCAAGGTGCCTAAAAGCAAACTAAATGACAATTTAACAGACGGAACATTCGCTTAAATACCTTATGTGAATACTTCTTAACAGTCGTTTTCAAAATCAAAAGCTCAGGCAAAATACTTGCTTTTCCTGCTCGCCTGCATGGATTTCTGCCCTGGCTGGATGGCCCACAAAGGAAAACTTCAATGACGAAGGTGAGATAAGACAGGTACGTCCCACTATGTCTCTCCCTCTCAACTAAGCACATTCAAGCAGCAAATCTAAGAAGAATCTACCTACTCAGTTAAAATAAACACCAGATCATTTGTTGCAAAAACAATGTTTATTCAAAAAGCTCATCTGTAGAGAAAAAAAAATATGCTGGAAGATTTACAAAAGACTTACAATGTTCTCCCCGGTGGTGGACTTTCCAAAAAAATATATATGACTGCAATGAAGCCAGAATGCAAAGGAGAATTTGTGTGTGAGCAAAAAATAAAGTAACCAAAGGGGTGCAGATGAATCACAAAGGAAGGTTTTAGGTGAGTCAGAGGGCATGTCCCTCCTCAAGCTTTAAAACTTTGCTACAGCTGATGTTTCTGGTTGTTTAATAGGCTCTGCAAGATTGTGACCACAGGCAGTTGTCAACTAGGATTTCAAATTCTCCACATGACCATAACAATTCCTAATGATTCATCAAGAATCAATGTACGAGTTGATAAACTATGCATTTGTCTAGTAAATGTATGTTTTTTCTCATTCCATAATTGTAGCTATAACAATGGCTTCTAAATCTAAATGAATTGGAATGAACTAAACTTAAAATAGAAATAAATGCAAGCATTTGTGGCATTTCCATTGAACTGTATCATATTTATTCAACATTTTTTGGAACAAGTTTTCTTCTGTTGTAGTCTTTTTTGTTGTGAAAAAACAGCTACATTCATATTAGCTATTCAAAAGTGAAGGAAACATCACATCATTGTATCCTCAAAACTGCTCTTGCGTTCGTCTGCAGTGTAATAACTGCATTTTTTTAACTTGTTTGTAGCTTCAAGCAAAAAAGGTTTGGATTGCTCATCAACTAATCTATTGTGCCAGTGTAACAAAGCATATAAAACTACAGTTTGAGTTTTTAAACTAGCTCTGCAGTGGGGTGATGATCCTGAGCTTTTCTGAAACGCAGTGGAAACACTTCTATGGAAACAAGTTGGTTGTTTACTTGTCAAGACCTCCGGTGTTAAAGCCTAAATATGCTGTGGACTGATCAAACACTGTATTTTTCTACTTCAAGAAGGCCTAAAGAAAAAACAAAACATTTTCTTCCATTGTCTGACACTAATTCTTTGGGGACAGAGAGACTGTGGAAAACAAGAAAGCTCTGCAAAGATCCTACCCGGCGTGCTGTACAAAGATGTACATTTCATGTGAGTCACATCAGTAAAACTTCTATGAACACTGCAGTCCATAAGTGCTCTGAAAAACTTGAAAAGTGTCAAGTAATGAGACAGATCATGTGTAATGGGGACTGTGAGCACTCAAAGGAAGTGAAATTACCTGTTCTTTGACGGAGGCCAGGATGTTATTGGCTGTTCTATCAGCCTCCATTTTGCGGCCAGTTGAGCAGTTGTGGATGGTCAGCAGAAGTCCTTCTTCCGTCAGTGGGCTCTGCTCAGGAGCAGGCATTCCTCCTGCGCGCACACATATAAATACACAAAGATCTGGTCAGCACATTCCCTTGGCAAAAGAAACAAAATATCTTACACACTGAAATATGTGCATGCCTGCGGAAATCCACATTTCTCATAAATACACACTTGATTCAACCCCTCCCTACGACACACTGGCAAGTGACGGAGAGAAGTGACTCTGGGTGCTCACACAGCACACAAGCAGGCAGCACACAAACATACACCCACACATGCCATATGGCTCCAAGAGAGAAGGACCATCAATGTTTTAGATCCATGACAGTGCAAATGTATGCCATATGTCCTTGAGATTGAGCAACAAATGATTTGTGTTTGATAGTATGATAAAAATGAAATAAAAATTGAACAACAACAAGTGTCTGCACCAAAACAATAAAAAACAGAATGTGTTTATCTCTACAAGAGCTATCCACAATACACAAGATTAATTTAGGTTATTTGAGTGTAATGCTACATTCACACTGGGCATGTGACTGCATTCAAAAACAGGATAAACGCGCAATTTCAAGAAGATTCTTTCTCTTTTGTTACTGTTTACTTGCACATCCACCACTCCAGTTGGAAGATGCTTGGTACAAATCTCTTGAATTTTGCTCCAGGCTTTTTCTTTTATATCTCTATTACGATATATGAAAAAATTGGTGTCATATAATTCCAACCAGGCACAAACCGGAATCTTTAATTTGTTCACTATGGTCAATGTTCAAATGGTTGGCACTTCTGTGAATTAATAAGGATGTCATCCATTTTTTACAACCAAATCTGAGGCCTGATTGGTCAAAGTTCGACCTGGTTTAACTTTCAACGTGGGTTCAATGGACCCCGGTTTTGTCTGTAGAATCCGAAAGCTGTTTTAAAAATTTGCGTAGCTACGCCTGAGCTTGAGAGCCTTGAACACAGAGTGCCGAAACAGGCATTTACTATTGTTGACAGACTTTTCATTGAAAGCGGTTGCTTGAACACACGTTGCAGAGGGTGGTGTTAACATACCTTGATAAAATTATAGACATTCAATATATCCACCAGACTGTTTCCTAATGTCACCCAATTGATTCTGCACAGTGAAAATGAAACTCGAGTGGATTGGAAACATTTTTTGGTGTTCACACTTTCAACTTAACAAAGTTAAGCACCAAATATGCACTAATTCAAGATATAACGTATTCAAAATGACTGATTATAAAAATGAACCCACAGCAATTTTAATGACTATGAAAATAAAGCAATATGCAGTTAAAAGATTCTTGAAACCAGACTTTAAAAATGCCCATTTTTGGTGTCAAATCTTTATCTTTAACATGGGAGTCAATAGAAAATTGCATACTTTTGTTACCTTCCTCTAGTGGTCTTTTGAGGAACTGAAGCATTTGATACTTCAAGGTTTGTGTCAAATCTGGGATGGAAAGGTGAGGGCTTGATTAAAAATAGTCAAAAGGTTAAGGGCATAAAATGGCTTCAGACAGAATTTATGAAAAATTCAATTTTTGACTCTTTAGAGTTATTTCCAATGCAGTAAATATTAGGTGAAATTTAAGTTTTGTCTCTGATTCGTTGACAGACTTTATGTAAATGGAGAACCTACCTACCTCCTAAGATATCTACATCCAAGATATTCAGAAACACAGAAAGTGCATGGCTTCCACATTCATGTTGTTGAAAACAAGCTATGCATGTGCGTGTTTTATAATAAAAGTCCCCAAATACTTAGAGGAAATGTGACCCTAAGGTATTCTAGGAGCATGTCAAAGAAACGGTGTGAGTCATTCAATGTGTCTGAGCTCCACAGTCAGGTGTCAGCCTTGGTTTTAGAATAACAACTAACATGGTACAACCACCAAGCAAGTTATTCATACAGGATATTCCAAGAATTCAGCTGTCAAGTCTCCAAAATTTCCTTTCTGGTTCATTCACTGTTCCAAAAACACACCGGCGCACTGGCCCCCCTTTCCCTACAGCCTTATTGACAAGGGCATGGCACTGTTCTTCCAGAAAGCCCAGCAACAGGAAACAGCACACGCTGTGTGAATTTGACATAGGTACTATGGCTTGTGTAAAAACACAGCTGAGAACAACAGGGGTTACATGTTACCAACCAATTTATAGAAAGCTGAATTCAAGCTGGTTTTCTTTATACCATCTTGAGGAACAATGTTGACTATATTATCATTACAAGACCTCCGCCTAACTGTTTTAATCTCATTTAAAACAATCTCTAGTTAACCATTGCAAAGAAAATTGTGCATGGAATCTGTTTACAAACTGTGTTTAAAATGTGTATATATTAAGTATGAAATAAAAAGCAGGAAGGAAAGAAAAAACAAAAGGAAACATTATCTATGCAGGCACCGTTAAGCAAAACAAAAAAAATGTCAAGGCCTTCTATTGAAACTCCCTATTACAGCCCAGACCAGAATAATTTTGTGCTGGTTTCTGAATGCCGAGACACTTGAGGTAGAGTGCAGGCAAGAATGCATCTGAGGACCTGCTACAGTCCCAAAGGACACACTCATTGAATGTTTCTGTGCTCGTGTCACTCCTAACACAGAAGGTACAATAGACAGCTGAAAAAGGTGGCAGTAAAATCTAAGGAAAGACAACAACTTTACCAAGTAGCACATAGCTGAGAAGCAGACAAGAAGCTAAAAAAAAAAAAGAGTCCAGTCTGTGCAAGTTTCAAGGCTGTGATTAGGTTAATGTCTGAGGATCATGTTGCACAAAGTCAATATGACCTCATTCCAGTCAAAACAAGGATGTAATCAAGTATCTAATTATTACCATTTTGGCTGTTTCCCTGGACTAAGCAACACAAATAAAGTAAAACAGCAAGATAACAAAACGAGGTCAAACAAAACAGATTTTATTAGATGTCATTTGTCTCTCCGGTCAACATTTTTACTAAACAGTCTTTGTAATCAAAGCTTGACTTCCCTTCCACACAGAAACAATTCTGTTTCTCAAGTTTGCCAAGAAAAATCCAAGACCTACCCCACCCTAAACTTTCAGATCACATGATCTGATCTGCTGCCCTCAAACTTGGCTGCCCCTGAACCTCTTATACAACCACGTCTTGTGTAAAACTTGTCTTTCAAACAAAATGTAACACATGGTTCTGGTGAGGAAAAAGGGAGGTTTTTAGCAGCAGTGTAACAGTTCCAGCTGTGTGTAAAGTCCTACAAAAACATGCTCAACACTGGGAAGCACTGAGAACTGTTTAGGCAAGCTTAGATTATGCCATGCTGCCTTAATTTCAGCAGGAGATATAAATGAATAAGTGCTCTGATCCCCCTGAAAACCAGCAGAGCCTTCGGCCACCCTGCCTGTAATGCCCTGCTGTGGCAAATCTGATATCAGTTAGTGGCTACATTTTACATGTTCACAAGATTACAGTTTACAGAGACAAATAGGATTAAAAGAACAAAGGAAAGTAAGGCAAACATTTCTCAGAGCGTGAAGTTGGATTTGCAACGATCAGTGCTATTAGTAATTGCTTGATGCAACAAAATAAATTGAATTTTGGTTTTCTGAGTCCATAAACAGAAGTTTTAAAGGGCCCATACCATAAAAAATTTTCTTTTTTAGCGTTTAAGTATGTGATACTGTTAATTCCTCACTATAAAGAGCCCCAAATCTGTATTTTGATCCATTCACGTATTTTTGAGTAATCCTCCAAAAATCACCGCTCTTAGCCCCTCCCATATCCACGAAAACCAGCAGGTCCTCACTATGTGAAGTAGACCAGTGAGAACCAATGAGAACACCCCCTACGAGGAAGAGTCTGTGCTGCGACCCACGCCCCCAGGCTAAGACAAACACACACCCACTTTCCCTGCGAAGCTAGCAGTGATCAACAAATGACTCAGAGGAAGTGGTTCTTCTTGATCTGCAGAGGAAACAACAGCTAGCTTTTTTTTTGCAATGCAATGTCTTTTAAGTGAAGAGAATGTTTTTTTTGGTTGCGAGAGATTTTGGTGTTTGTTCAGCCTTCCCACACAAGACATTGTGCTTCATATATAAAAATTCCAGATCGGACTCTGAGTCAAGAGTGTAAGGCTCCACAACATTTGTATCCATCTTTAAAAAAAGTTAGGTTCGGAAGGCGGTGTATCAGAGGTCGAGTCGTTTTACTTCCGGGTGTAAAATGACTCCACAACAATAACTCATATTTTATAAATTATTTGTTCTTTGGTGTGCCAAAGGTAATATATGATCATATTCATGGATATTGTTTCCTATAAAAGGCTCAAGAAAAACATGGCATAGGCCCTAAAAGAAATTTGTTTTTGTAAAATGTTTTAGGCTTCACAGATGAGTTTTCAATTATGTCTCAAGGCTTCTATACATATAAAAATAGCAAAGTCTAAGAGAAAAAATGTGTAAACAAAAGCTTAAGAGTGAAGCCTCTGAATTGTGAGTATATCTATCACAGAAGGTGTTTTACACACACCCCTGATAAATAAAAAAAAAACACAAAGCACAAACATTAAATTGCTTTGATCATTTTGACTTTATTCTTAGGTAGACTACCAGGCCTGCTAGTATAGGTGTGGGATGACACTGATTCCTAGACCTGAGAACGATATTCCTGTGTTGTGATGCAAATGAAGAATATCATGGTGTCAATTGCTGATTTTATTTGTTCTGTCAATTGGCAAAACAAAGAGTAGCTGAGACAATTTGTAAACGCAGTCACTATTGAACCAATGTTCATATTATGCCTTAGTCCCCAACTGCTCTTACAGCTAGGTACAAGCTGCTGCAGGGACAACATTGGGAAAACCTGTAGGGGGTAGTCTGTACAAAATATCAAAGTCGAAGACCACCTGGTGAGCTCGTAGAGCATAAAGGTTCATGCAGATTTTTTCTATGGGCATGCTGCGGATGACAGGTCATAGCGAACACTTACACAACACGAAAGGTTAAAGGAAGGGTGAAATAGGTGAGACGCAAGCGTGTTGTACAGATTATTCACTTTTCCCACCCCCTCTCCAAATCCTGCACAGTGAAAAGGAAGTGCTGTTCATGTGTTTAGAGTGTGGTCCTTGCGTGCCCTGTACATGTTTGGGCATTTCTTGCCTGCAGACAACCCATATCTAGCTGCAAGGGCGGTTGTGACCAACTACTACTGTGTGGAGTAAGGGCACTTACATCATATGTGCTTGCAACTTACAGTGACCTTACAGATACTTCATAATACACTTAGCAAGTGAACCAAAATTGTACATTTTCAATGAGCCTCAAACGAACTGCAACACACATCTGCGCTCCCCTTAAGATGCACCTTGAACCATCTGCTCCTCCATAGGATGGACAACTGAAAACCTGCAGTATGGTGAATTATATCTTTAGCAGTGTGCAAGTTCAAATTATAAAATATCTCTTGAGAAGAGCCAGTGACAGCAAACCAATCAATCCCCTATTGCATTATGAGCATGTGCTGGGTAGACTTTCATAAAAAAACCAACAAGATCTCATGTGCAATACCTAATCCAAATTTATTATTGATATGACTTTTTCCAACACTTTCAACAACCACAAATCCAAATTTGTGAATAAAATCAGTTCATCTCCCAGCTTTACTTGGAAACTACTGGATGGCTCGTTAAAACATGCATTTTTCACAATTTTCTACAGAAACAATCTATATTGTTTTAATAGAACTCTTAATTTTGAAACTCAGTTACACCAGTGTACAAAAATATCTTTGGTAATTTCTCATGTCTTGTATTCCTGACTTTTCATAAAAAGAAGATACATTTCTGACAAGTCAGACCCATTATCCCCATTATCTCCTGATGTGGAAGATTTGTCTTCAAGAGGCCAAGGAATACTACATCACTGACACACAGCACAGAAATAGAGATGTGCTGAGAAAATTAACATGGATATCAATTACAGACAATCTTTAAGAAGAATCAGCTGAATGCCCATTCTTGCAGAGCTACACAGTTTTTTTTTTTAATCTTTAACACAAAGAGTTGATAAGTTAAACTGGTGAAATGGATTTTTAAACCAATTTACATCGAATATGTTATTAAAATGGTTGTTAAAATGTATTTGTTCTGCAATAAAACCAGAGGCGAGATAAGCAGAGCTGCTACACTTCTCTATTACATCCATTCATTCACAGCATTTGTAGTTCCTGTACCTTGGCTTCAGCATCGCTCTGCAGCAATAGCTGCAGTAGGCGTGGGCAGTCGAGAATTAGTAAAGCCAAATTCAGTTAACATGACTTTCAGTGTTAATGAACTGTTTTGTTGTGCGTAGAAAGTGATATTTGTTTGTCTTACTAGCCTAAATGTCTGCTCTCTATTTATCGTAGGAATGTGATAAAGTTTATCACTCACAGTGATATAAAAGCCATTCATTGAATCAATCCATTTTGCTAGAAATGAAGGTATTAATTGCTTAATTTCCATGAATGTGTGAAGTGGCAGGTGACACAACAGCTTTTATTGTGCAGCTGTTTTTTGAAGTGCCTTTTATATTGTTTTTAATGGCCTTTTTTGCATCAAGTATTTTGTTTCATCTCTTATCTTCTCCAGATCTTATCCAGAGGTGGTCAAAACACTGAGTTTGAGGCCCTGCTCAAAGCACACCAGTGAACCAGTGACCGTACTTATGAAACAAAGTGTAAACACTGTGTTTCTGCACTTTAAATGTCTGGGTAAATACTCTATCCTGGTTGGTTTCTGGGGTTTCCAGAAGTTCTGGTCACACATTTTCTACATGTGCACGCTTCTTTAAAACAAACTTTTCCATCATGAGCTGGACAAAAACAAGCTGTAAGAGGTGAACTTTCTCCCTTAACCAATGCTTGACGTGACGATCAGCACATATGTCACTGGCGGAAGACTGTTGCTTCTCAGAGTGTAATTAATCAGCTTTAATATATATTAAAGCGTTAATTTTAAATTAAATGCGTGCATTAATGAGTTAGCATTGACAGCCCTAGGAAGGACAGCCCCATTGACAGTTCTAGGAAGTGCAAGCAGAAGTCCTGAGAATATGTATCTTTTTTTTATGAACAGTCTATAAAATCCATGAACTATCAAGTAACTTATCATCATGACTGAAGACTTTAAGTTACTCTGTAGAAGAAATCAATTTCTTGAGTCATTTACACTGTGAGCTCACTGCCATTAAACTTATGACATTAGAAGTATGATTTCCTTTTTCTACTGCTAAAATGCTAATATAGACACTTAAGGTAAAAGAAATGTCTCCTTTCTAGAGTAGATAACACATAATCACTCTGTTAATAATTACCCTGTCATTTTGTTGATTTAGGATTAAATTAGTCGAAATCTATGAGGCTCCTTCAGTATTTCCTTCGAGATAAAAGCCAAGAGCAAGAGATCTTTTAGAAACTGTGTCCATGCCTTTTTTACACAACGAAAACTCACCCCTACAAATGTTGCAATAACCGTAGGTCGATGTAAGCATGTGTCCACAGGGCAGAGCTTGTCTCTGATTAACGATAGAAAAACACCAAACACATTAACACTTCATGTCCTGAGGTGAGCTTAATCTTGCAAAATACACATATTCATAAAACCAGAAAAGATGAATGGATTGCTAAACAATCTAGAATTCCACTCTGCCAGAGTAAAGAAAAAACGATTTTTCCATGAAAAAATTCCCTCTGAAATGATTCATCTTCAAAATAATTTCCCTATAACTAAACTTCACATAATGAGAGGCAGAGTCTCCACTGAGAGACTCTCATCAGCTGCTACCAATATGTCATCTCCAGTAATACATTGTGACAGAACAGAACATAAATTATTCTGATCGCATGCAAATCCCTTGAGTAGAACCAGATCTTGTGCGAGGCAGACATGCTTCACCCTGTCACAGATCGTCAGACAAACATATTTAACAACCCAATGGATTTTTGCATAAGACTGCAATGCAAACGTGGCTTATGTGGTAATAATGTAGCCCAATAAGGATTTATAGCATTATTATATGTACAAGTAGCTGGGTTTGAAAACCTATGCTCCTAAAAGATCATTGCTACTTTGACAGAATGGTCATTTCATCCCTGTTGAATGCCAGAGGCGGTACTTCAAGCACGGAAGGATCCTCCCTGCACATGAGTAGATTGAGAAATTATCAAAAACAAAGTTCACAATGACTCTACAGACAAACTGTGAGTATGTTTAATCACGTGACACTAGGAGCACAAGGAGTCCGAGGGACACAGTGCCCTGGTGATTCATAGATCCATCATTACAGTCGTAACATGTTTGGTTTCTGTTTGACATGATTTCACAGATGAACCCATACACCCTCCTTCTCTCCAATGACATCTAAAAGACTCTGTTGCTGTTGCAGCATCTGACTGTCACATGTAGAAACAAGTTTGATTGATAAGGCCTTGACATAATAGACCTGCAGCATTAGAGTAGCAGGATTATTTTGGACTTTTGGTCTTCTGCTTGGCGGTTGTGGTGAAGAGGAAGAGCGGCTGACCTCTGATTGGAAGATCACAGGTTTGGTTCCCACCTTGCCCACCCATGTGTCGAAGTGTCCTTGGGCAAGACACTGAACAATATTTCTCTATGCATACAACACATTTCTGACAAACTGCAACAAGGGAGACTTTGCCTTTCTCGCACATAATAATTAGTTTTTTTTTTATATATGAATTACAAATATTATAATGATGTTTTTTCTGCAACATTTTTGCATTGTGTGTAATTCAGGAGTAATCCAAAATTACTGGACCAAATGTTGAATCAAAATAAAAAATATACAAGGAGGAAGACATCCCTCCAGAAAAGTGCACTTTTAAAATAAATATGGTGGAAAAAAATGCCAGACTTTGTTTTTCTAAAAGTAGCTAAAACTAAAATATTAGAATTTTCAACTAAAGGCTGTGAGAGAAGGTACAAATTTCAAAACAGTTGTTTTTTTTCTCAGTTTTTTTAAGAGAAACTTTTTGACACCACACTAAATACACAATATTAATGAAAATCCTCATCAAAGAGGGCTTAAATCTGTTTTCATGTTTGAGTAGAAGAAACCATAAAATTCCACCAATTATATAAAGCATGCTTAGTATATTTTATTCAAAATATTTTAATAGTTAAAAAAGATTCATGCTTAAGTCTTGTAAGTATTTTTTGTGTTTAAATCAAAATGTAACTTAAAAGAAAATAAATAAATAAAATCTCTTTGGAGGCAATTGGCAACAATAAAAAATAAGCTGAATGACAGCAGGCTCAGAAGTAGTAGTCCTCCACTGTTACCTGTTTACAGATCATTTGCTGACCCTGTTTCTCCTCTATTGTTACATCACAAACTGGCATGAAGGTGTAACATAGTAAAGGAACAGTTCCACCAGTCTGCTTGGTGCAATTAACACAATGCAAAAAAGAAAAGAAGAGGTTAGAAAGGTGAAGCAAGCTGTTACACAGGAGTACATTTTAATTACAATTGTTAATGTGAAGACAGATTTTTTTAACCCATTTTCTTGGAAAAAAAACATAATAGTAATCTGAAGTGAGACGAAAGAGAAGTAATGAGGTTGTATGTTCTATCAGCAGAGAAGACAGACCCAATTAGTCCAATTAGCACAAACCACAGTTGAGCAAAATAAGTAAATTCAGAATAACCTTTAAAACTAATAAAGACATTTTTAACTTTTAGAATGAAAGCACTTGAGAGACCACTGCAATTGAATGCTACCCGTGGCTGCAACATACAGTAGTTATGTGATGTCCAGTGCTGCCCATTCATTCATGCATCTTCTTAATCCCTTTTGAGATCACAGGGTTGCTGAGGCATATCCCATCCACAAGTGGACAAAGGCAGGGTACATCCTGGATGGGTTGCCAGACCATTACAGGGCCACACACACAATCACACCTGAGGTCAATTTAAAGTAACCAATTGTCCTATAGTGCATAGTTTTGGATAGTGGGAGGAAGCCGGAGTGGCTGGAGAAAACCCATGCATGCACAAGGAGAACATGCAAACTCCACACAAAAATGCAGCTTTTGCTTCGTCTTGTTTCTGTATTTTCTGTCACCACTTTCATTGCCACACTTGTATTTAGCAATACAGATAAAGATACTTTTCTAGTGCATTTCTTTTGCACTAAGTAAATTTATAAACTTAAAAAAGATACATTCAAGATACAGGCCATACAACAATGGTGTTATCAAGTGACCCTGATCAAACTAATATATATACAGTATGCACTTTGATATTATATATCCAGCATCTGCCTCTCTACTTTGGGGCTTAGCAATCTATAAAATGTCATTCAAAATGCCATGCGCTTGAACTGTATTCATTTGTTCATTTTCACTGTCAACAACTTCACTTTTGAAAGGTAATTTGACTTTGACTCAAACTTCTTAAATGCCTTGACTTTTAAGGAAGAAATCTTCTATGGAAATAGATGAGGCAAACAAAACAATCCTGCAAAATTCTTTAGCTTAAATTGTAGCCTAAATACAAGTGCAGCACTCATGGTCACAAAAATGAAAATTAAAAAAGCCATATTCTTTATAAAAGTATTAGATTAGGTTTGTAGCCTCTGTACTGAGAGGAAAAGTAAATTAAATAGGTCAATTGTCTAAAAATTAATTAACCCAGCCCAGAGCACAACAAGCTGACAATGCAAACCTCTGAATACAGATTATATAAGGCAAGGCTTTTCAATTATACATTTAGTTGGGGCAGATTTTAAAATGCCAAAATGTTGCTGGACCACATGTTCTCATTGGCTTTTAAAACATCATAAAGTCTATAGGGATGTCCCTATCAGATTTTTTTGGGCCCTATCCAATTACAAGTGATTTGATTTTGAGTATCTGTCGATACTGAGTCCTGATCCGATACTTTTGTAGCACTTTTAAGAAAGGAACAAATTGAATAGATTTAGGTTTTCCCCTATTTTTATTTCATTTCTCCTATCATTTAACTCTTAAACAGAGCACTTCCGTAAAGTAACTTTAACAATCAAGTAAAAATAGTAAGAATAAAAGAATAAATAAAATATCTGATTACTAATCGGGGTACAACATCCGATGTCGAACGACTCATCTACCGCTTCATTTGAATAGCGCTGATGCAAAGAGAGTTTGAGGCTTTTGTTGCATCATTGTATAACCAAAAAAATTGAGAAGTATGGCTGACTAAAGTGTATATAAAGGCTATGATGAAGCCTCATTAGCGGTTATAAACATTTTAAAGTTTTGAGTGACCTTTATCAGGATGTGTTACACCCACAAGACAGCACTGAACCTGGTCAGACTTGAGGCTGCGCTGTGGATGTAGATCACACCAAGCCTCATAAACACACCTTTTGTGACTCATGCCTGTGGAAGTTCTTAAGTGTGAATCATGATTTATAAGCAGTTAATTATTACAAAACCTTGCTGGGTTTATTGTAGATCAGGCTGACGACAAATTCAAAGAGAAGTGACCATAACAAACCCTTTGTGGCAACTACTGTATTAAAAACTAATATGTCTGTACTATTCCAGAATGCTTCAAAGTCTGCATTTTTAACAACGTTATGGTGTTTAACTTAACAACTTCTGCTCCACAATAACCTCAAGTCTCTGTGGTGACACGTCTTTATGACTTCAGACGCTACTGAATGTTTCTGATGATGATGTCATGCACCACCAAGATGAACTTTTGTCCAACCCTTCTTTTTGCCACCAGTAAAGATAAACCTCTTGCCTGTGGTGGTGATGTGTGTAATACTTATAAATAATAAAGAGTAGTTTTGCTAAGAAACTTCTACAGTCAGATAGTCTAAAATATGACCTAGAGTGAAAACTCTAGCAGTAAGGCTGCATTTACAGCAGGCAACAATAGGGAAGCCGTTTCTTTTCCACTGTCAGTGAAGGGACAACTCTCAGACTCAGCAAGTCCAGTCAATGGAGAGCTGTTTTACTGGACAAAATTCTATTGTGCTTGTAATCCCTGAAAGTGCTGACATGCTTTTTGTTTTGTCTTATCTGTAGCTGTATGGGATCCAGCAACAAAATAAAACATTTTTTTTTTAAAATATATTAAGGTAAAAGCTTGTAGATGCATATTTTATCCAATCTATAATATATCACCCATCAATCACTGATCACAATCAACTAAATAAGTCTAACTTTTTTTTTCATTTTGGATTTAAGAAAACACTCTTACTGAAAGAGCACCAAATATTATTAAATGCTATCCTTAATCTCATTTTATAATGAAATATGAGAAATAGAAAGACTCAATTCAGGTAATGTCCCCACTTTGCCACATGTGATTTCCACTGAAAAATGAAAAGAAAGAAGAAAAGATTAACTTCTTCCAGGCAAGGTTGATCATAACAACAAAGGAGTGAAATCAAAGCAATAAAAATGACTGTGAATGATTCAGTCTGCTCTCACATATGGCTTTTATAATGTAGTAAATCTCTCTCCTTTCAGTTTAGCTGAACTCCTTCATAACTAAAGATCTTAGATTGTTTGATTACATTGGAACATAAAAAATGTACATAATATACAACAACATAATATACAAGTATTGGTATTTAACATATCCAAAGTACACAAAATGAATTAACTTTTTGAAACATTTAAGTCTTCCTGACTACAGAGATGAAGCATATCAGATTTTTCTCCCAATAACAATTTGAAAGGAGTTTGGTAGTCTATATTTTGACAGAAATAGAGTAAGACAAAAGGGGAAAGAACATAGAACGAGACAAAAAGACCAGAATCTGGAATGTCTGCAAGTAAGGACAAAATTAGATGTTTGCTCAAACTACAGCTATTATAGACCTCACATTTTGCAGGTATAGTTATACTTTTTACTGTCACGCACTAGCCATGTTCAAGCAGTGCATGAACACATTTTCACTTTATCGGAAAAAGCAAGAGAATCTTCAAAAGACAACCAAAAACAGCTTTGACACAAACAACTCAAACGCCTGGCATTACATTTGATTCGGCAGATGAAAGGACTAATCCTTACTGGTCAAGAAATCTTGTCACCACACTTGGCTTTGTAACTACTTGCTCTAAGGTTGACTAACAGTTTCTGTCTTAATGCACAATAGTGTTAAGGCTTTGATCATTTATAGGATTAACCTAATGAGATTTACCTGCTGTGAAGTGTTACGAGAACAACAGATGTATTGCAAGTTGTCTGAATTCACAGCAGTAAAAACATCCAAGTCAGCAGAGTTTTTACGCAGTCCAAGATGTTTACAATAATGTCAATAATTTGTTCTTTCTTTTGTTGACTCAAAGTTATACAAAAAAAAAAATGGGGAAGGATAAAATCAAGATGCAAATCTGAACATCTTTTGCTTTTGGAAGTTTTCTTGAAAATGTACCCAGCACAATTAAACAACAGACAAAGCTCTAGAGTGCAACCAAATTTTCAAAGGTATGAACAACAAATTTTCAAAGGAACCGCCACACCAGTCCGCCCAGGAGTTTGGAGTATAAAAAAATAAATAAATAAAACCATCTCTGTGACTGAAAATATATTGTGCTTCATTATCAGACAGACACTCTTTACACCATTGTTTCTAATACAGGAAAAGCCACTTCCATTTACCAGTGGATGTAGCATCAGATGAGGTAAGCAGATTAAAAGAAAGAAGCGATGCGGACTCATTCACAAATCAATAACAAAAAGCGGTATTGTTAAGTGCACCTAACACTTATGCTGGTGCACCTCAGAAAAATGATAGGGCCACTGGTGCAACCAGTGCAAAAAATTAGTCTAACGCTATAACAGGAAAAACAAATAACTATAAAAAACTTTTGCTGTAACAACCAACATCATTTCAACATTTCGTTTGGTAAAAAGCCCTTTTTTACTATATAGCAGCTTACTTGCAGCATTTAAGTTCCCAATTTAAGTGTAAGTTTAAAGTTTAAGTCTCATTAGCTGTCACCCATCCCCTGATAGGTTAACCCCACCACCACCACAAATGCAACTCTTTATTGTTGTGTGCTAAGTGGGAAGACATTGGGTCCCATTTTTAGAGTTTTTAGTAAGACCCTACTATGAATTTGAACCCACAACCTCCCAGTCTCAGGATGGAGACACTACCACAGAGCCTGTAAAATGCTTTTCTGTCATTCTTTTCTCCAGTTCATCTTAAACAGTTTGACTGCAAGTCTATTGAGAACACATGACAGAGATGTCCTTCTCTTGGCTCGCTCAGGCATAACAGCTTGTAGTTTAACATTTCATTTTCATACATAAAGAGAGTGCAGATACAAAAGAAAACAAAGATTTCATTTTTTAGACATACAAGCTAGAAGTCAGGGACAAAAAATACTTTCCTGTTAATAAAGCTGGAAATGGAAGGGGGGTTGATTATAGTAAAAAGAAGGAAATCTGACACGCAGTGTGGGGTAAAGGATTATTCCTTGAAGTTTGGGCCAGAGTGAGTCAAACAATCTTATATTGAACTCTGAGTACTCTGGTTATGTTAGGATGTTCTTCAAATAGGGATGGGCAATAAACGATAGCTATCGATGTCACAATAGTACTTTTTCTTGATAGTAAAATGAGCCTATTGCGACAGACTTTTATTTTGAAGGGTCCAAAATTAACACTTGCCAGTAGCAAGCAATTTCTCCTCTTTGGCGTGTTAAAGTTAGAGGGTTAATCACCACATGGTGAGTAAATGTTTGTGCCAACTTAGTCATGTTTATTAGCGCTTCTTCTGGTGAATTTATTATGCCCTCTTTTTCTCTACTGTCTGCATGCGAGGTAAATAAACATGCAACTCGAGCCCCAACACTCCATCCCCTGTGGTCACTTCACCTGTGCAGCGTTTAGTTTGGTTCATGAAAAACTGATGCTATGATGCTAGATTGTTATCCGCTAATCCTATGGTGCTAACTGGATGTTCTGTGTGTCCTGTGTGATCATGGACCGGTTTAAAGTCGGACAGTATTCTCACGGGCCAGCCTTTAAGACGCAGCAGATAAATGGCTTATACTAATATGGCACTTTTCTACCTTCGCTGAAGACTAAAAGCGCTTTACAGTCATGGTCCCATTCACACACACTCACACACTGATGGAGGCTCCGCTGCTGAACACTGGTGCCAGCCTTCCATCAGGGGCAATGTGGGGTTCAGCGTCTTGCTCAAGGACACTTTGACACATGGGAGGGCAAGGTGGGAATTAAACCTGCAATATTCCGATCAGAGGACAACCACCCTACCGCTGCACCACGGCTTTTGCTTTAATTTTCAGTTTCTTTTGTGAAAAATATGCCGTTTTTTTCGTTTTCTGGTGAAAAAACGGTTGGTTCATGTTGCTTTATTGCATATGTTATGTTCAAAGTATGATAGGAAATAAATATTTCAATCTAAACAACCTGCTGATGATTACACATTTCCCCTATGAGCCACAGAGCATTCAAATTTGACAGATATAGTTTTTTTTTATCTATATTGTGATATTTATCAACTGATATGAAAAAAAAACACTATAGTAATACAAAAAATTCACTATCGCCCAGCCCTATCTTCAAAAATAGGTATAAAATGAAAAAGTATGGAATTCAACTTACTGCAAAGTCTGAAAAGCAAACCAAAAGCGAGGTGCAAGCAACCGGAAGCATGAAAAAAATAAAATGACATCTGCCTTGATGTATCTCCAACTGTTCAGTGAGCTAAAACATTCCTTTCTACTTAGTGTAAAGAATGACAAGCAGAAAAACACATTCAAAAACAGAATCAGAAAGACGTTTCACTTCTGAAAAGCAAATCCTGTAGTTGTTTCAGTTTCACAGGGAATCTCCAACAGCAGTTGTGAGCATTGATACCGTGTGTGTCTTGTGCAGTAATGTGAATCACGAGGGGAGCAACCACACCGTTTGGGAATCTGATGTCCATTTACTGTAGAGAAGCGGGTGTGTACACTATGTGAACTTCCAGTGTCAGGTGGTGAAAATTACTCCAACCTACGATGTTCACCCATGCTGAGCAACACCATAAAAACAGAACAACTGCTCGTTTTAACAGAACATGAGAAATGAGTAGCAAAATCAGAGCAATTGTCAACTTTTTTGGACTTTAATTCTTGCCATCCAATAAGTATTACTAGCTTAATACAACAACAAAAAATGTGGGATAATACGCAATTCTTTTCTTCCTCAATTTAACAGTTTTGGTGAATTAGTGGGGCCGTGCTGTTAACTATTTTTAGACTTGTGGTGCCTTTGACTGTTAGCATTTTGCTGAAAAGATCTTTCATTTGGCTTCAAAACAACAAAAAAGTACCCATGGCAGAAGCTGTTTTCAGGCTTTTTCATTTAGATTCTGAGTAATATCCTCAACTACAGCTGATCCAACTCTGCTGGAGAAATATTAGAAATATGTTCCCTGTGACAAGTGGTTACTGCAATTACAATGGAGCAACTGAGATAGATAGATATATGTGACTTGAATTACTTAGAAAATCAAGCCAAAATTCAAATTGTTAAAAAGATATGTAAAAAAAATATTTATGGTGATTTCCAGTTCCTATAAACAATACTTTAGACAATTATTTTCAGGGCAATTCAAGTTAAATGGCTACAATATAAATAGTTAAGCTTTTGTCTAACGCAACAGTTACTCAAAATGGAACCAAACTGTGCACACTGCAGCTATTTTGCAATAACATATAATTTTGTATCATATTATAATACCAAATGAGATTTGAAAACATCCCTGAATGTGAAAATTGCATTGTAGCTTGAGTTTTTTTGTAGTGTATTATTTTGTTCAAACTGGCATAGCAAATAACTTTTCAATGACATACTCTATTTGAAAATGCAGCTAATCAGAACCAGGCAGGTTTACTTGTTTGGCACTTTTTTTGCTCAGAGGTAATTTATAGAACATGAAAGAAATACATAAAACTTAGGCAGCAGTAAAACATGATGATGAATCATAAAAGTGGAGAAAAGATTGGCACTACTAGAACATGAAAACATTGCTTAAAAAAGCAACGTCACAACTTTTATTTTTTTCTTATAATGTTTAAATATGTGGAAAAATAATTGTAGTATCAAAAGGAAAACCATCGAGTACCACTACATGTACCCCTATTTTAAAACCACTGGCTTACCTTGAAAACGGCAGGACTTAAAGTCCTACTCCAATCACCTATTTGTCTTTTGTAAATGTGTTCCCAGTGGTCTTTTAATTATGATTGTGCTGTTTTTATCCAAAATAAATCAAATCTGTGATTTTTTTTTTTTTTTTTTTAAGATATAATTTCTTCAGAGCGACAATAGTTCATTACCAATTTGCTTCTGAGCTGTGGGCAGGGTTCCTTGGCTGGAGGTAAGCATGTCCCTACTTCCTAACATCCATCTGTTTACACGCTCTCCTGCTAGCTTACAGCCCCTCACACCCCCAACCTAACATTACTGGTGCAACAAAAATGGAGATCCCAACTCGGACCAGAAAAACAAAGATGTACACGTCTCTAGTCGTCTACAAGCAGATGCATCAAAATTGGAACGGAGCGGGAAGCTTGCGGCTTTGCCAAAATAGCTACTACGTCACACCTACAAGCTTTTTCTAACTGCATTTTTGTGTCTGCGCATGATTCACAACAACTGGAATAAAGAAAGCAATTTTAAATTAAGAAGCAAATTTAAGGTTAATTTTCACTATGTATGTCCTCTGTTATGAGAAAAACAAAACAAAAACAAAAATTCTTGAAAAATGCATTATAAACGATTAGCATAAGAAAAACCTTCAAGCATTTCCTATTTTAAAGCCACTGGCTTACCTTAAAAGTGTCATAATCTAAATATATATACTTAATTAATAATTGTAGCAGTGGGGAAAAAATAAACCATGACCCAATACAAAATTCCACATGCTTCCACTTTGGACTTGAAAATTGATGTAATCACATGGTATATAAAAACAATTATATGGCTAAATGTGATTTGAAACTGCAGCACAAAAACATCCACTTTTTTGACAGTAAGTGTAGCAAAAGAAGACTTTAAAACTTCAAACCCTATATACCATGTTATTGATTAAAAAAAAAAACAATTTAGTTTTTTATAATATTTTCTCTCATTGAAAGCTACATTTAAATATATATATATATTTTTTTTTGTAAAATTGTATTTCTTGAGGGGAAATGATTAGCATGATAAAAATGACTTTAGCGAGTGCACGCGGGAGTATTAAAAAAAGCTAAAGCTATCTTGTTGGGACAGAGTTACGATCCCCGCCCCTCAGCGACCTCGCATTCCAAAGATTCCCACACTCTAAGCTCACCTACCTTCCCTTATTACCGCTCATCAGCACGTCTCCAAAACCCACGATGAAGAGGCAGATTCTCCAGAGAACTACCCCCCTCGGGGCAGTTCGCGTAGCTTTATGCTAATCGGTGAAGTTTGGGTAGCAACGGTCAGCCACCATAATCAAAGAGTATCCGTCAAAGGTGAGGATTGTCTGCCATGAATCGATCACAAGGAGCAGATTAAGGTAGAATTAGGTTGTTTCCTGCTGTGAAGAAGCCTAAAGAAGATTGCCCCGTGTCGCACGCACACTTAAATCTCCTACTTTCTTTCCGAGTTCTTGTAGTTCCATCCAGCCCCAGATGTGTTTTTCCTTTTTTTCCCTCCCTCATTTTCCCCAAATTTTTCTGCAGTTACAGAAACGCTGAAAACTAAATGCACATACCTTAAGAGGACCTTACGGCTGCGCCTCGTGTTGACATGGGGACACGTAAATTCATCTGTAAAGTCCCAAGGCGCTTACTTCCATGCATGTGGAGGAGCGACACTCGTGTCCATGACCGAACGGAGAAGACGACCCCTTGCCTGCTTGCAGCAGCAGCAGCAGTCCCAGGCTGAGCGAGCGTGCATGACGTCAACGGGAATGTGGGAACCCCATCGACGTTCCCGATTGGCTGGAGTGAGAGAAAGGGGCGTTTTTAGGGAGGTACGCGAGGTTGAATGAACCAATCATCGAGGAGATAACAGTTACCGTGGTTACCAATTTGGTAAACCAATACGCTGTACCAAAGGGGAGAAAAGGTAAGCTAGGCGACTTTACAAGTGAAGTATTTTGTTTTATACTAATCAGGTGTCATATGTTTTGTCTCACTTAAAAAAAACTGTTAAACGTACAGCTTTATAGTTATGTCTGCAATCAAGTGTTACATTACACTTTTTAAGGTAGTCCCTCTATTACCTTTGGTTCACAATAAATAATTTAGCTCTGTTTAATTTACTTAAAGACCCACTTCAATGAAAGTTGCACTTTTGATCATTTTAACATTTTCTTGTGGCATTCTTCTCATGATGGAGGACAAATATAAGACTAAATCTGCTTTTCTGAGTATATCTTTATTCAAATTGTTGTGAATCAGGAGCAGACAAAACAATGAAGTATGAAATAGCTTGTAGTTGTTATGTACTACAATTGGCAGGTCAGAAGCACCTTTTTCCACTCCATTCTGATGCATCCACTTGAAGACAAATAGATCCTTTAAAGTCTAAATCTTGATTCGTGTATGTCTTTGTTGACCTTGTCTAAGTTAGTATCTGGCTCAAATCTTTACAGCTGGATAGCTCCAATATTGCTTGTACCATAGACACATGGGCTCTAAGCAAACCGAACAGTGTAAACAAAGGGATAACGGGAAGTGAAGACAGGCTCACTCAAAGCCATCAGTCTTGCCCACAACTCAGAAGCGAATTTCTACTATTGCCTCTCTGCAAAAGCTATGTCTTAGAAAATGACATTTTTTTAAAATGTTTGTTAAAAATGGCATAATCATAATTAAAAGAGCATGTGGAACACTTTTACAATAGTGTTGTAACAAAAGTTGTGTTCTGTTTTATCTTTCATCCGAAACAAAGAGTGAAAGCACAGAATATTAGCATGGCAGCGCCATCTTCCTTGAGAAACCTTCCCTGTTTTAATATGTTTTGCTGTTGGGCTAGCTGCCCAAGCTCATTAAGAGTCAGAATTGTAAAACAAAGTTCAAAAACTTCTAGAGGCAGAAAAAAAACTACAAGTTTAACTGGATTAATGGCTCCTAAGTAATAAAAAAGCGCATTCTTGAATTGAAAATAATTTGGCAGATCTGCAGTTTTTCCTCAGTGACTATCTGTTAAGTAACACCCCTATGTTGTGGTGCACTTTTCTTAGCTCATTAAAAGTAAACAACTAAATTTGTCCTTGTTAAAATGGTTGACGTTTTCTGTAGTACAAAGAAATGAACACAACATACTTTCAACTTTTAAGCAGCTGGAGTTCATCTACTTAGATCCTTATTTGCATGTGGTAGACAACTATTTTTGGCATTTTATGAACATTGTGAAATTGGCCTTTATATTTCTTCTTTCCTATTCTAACATGAAAAGCATAACATTATATGCAGACAGGATTCTTTATAATATAACCAATCAACAAACTTAATTGAAATTCAACATGAAATCAAACCTCAATTCTTGCACTATTGTGGCTTGCTCCAGTGAAATAAGCTGTCTAAAGGTTTTGAGTTGTCAGGTTATTATTCTACACAATGCTAAAGAAAATGTCAGTTCAAGGGAAGGCTAAGATTGAAGTCTGAAAAACAATCTAAGATTAAACAAAGAATAATTTATATGCGCCAAAGGCTTGAGCAATAAAGAGCACTGATCCAGCAAATGGATCCAGAATCAGATTCTTGTCACTCATACTGCAGATTAAATTATAAATTCAAGTATACTTCACACCAGCCCTTTATGCATTTTTCTAAAGGTTTGATCTCCAGCTCCACCCTTGTGGAACACGTCCTGTGGCTGGATATTGTATTCTACATTCCCTGCAATATACTCACAGAAACAAGTATTCCACACTACAAAAATAGAATGCATTTAAATTTTCAGATGGAAAAGCAAGCATTCAGTTAAGAGGTGTTTTATAACATGTAATATATTTAAAATGTATATTTATTGTATATCCATATACTATGCATTATAAAGCATATTTAATATTTTAATAGCATATTTAAAATGTCTGTTTTTTGGTTTTAAAGTTACATAAATAAAACTTAATTATGATCCAAAAGTCATTCATGTAAGTGTTCTATTTTAAAGATAAGCAAAAGGCAATGACACAATGATATTGCAATCAATGAACTAATCAAACCATATTAGTATTGGAGTTTGTACAACATGTTCAGGAAAAACTGTTTTTTTGCAAAAATAACATGTAATTGTTTTTCTGTATGACTGGTAATCTTTCAGGACATTCTAGATATGGTAGTCTTCGGTGATGGCTGCCAGGGGATTACAGACATTCACAACACCTTACAGAGCAGAAGATTCAGGTGAGTCACTGGATAATGAGTCTGATATACTGCATGACCTTGTGGTCCACTGAACTGTTTTGACCAAAAGCCCTGTTGAATTCTCCACTCGTGTCTTTGATTTTTTTCACCAAGGGCAACAGTGTCATTTTTACTCAGCTGCCCCTTTAAGTCATGGTTGAGGCTGGAAAAAAAAAGGACTTGTTTGATGGTAATTTTATTCTCTGCTGTCCTACTCTGCCTGTGTGTTAATTACATAATTATTAATTGTGCAATTGATTCATTTTTCACAGGAATTTTGCCTTTACCACTTGGTCCAGACATTAAAAGCTCTGACAGTTACAGGAATTACAGTTATCCTAAGCTAAGCTTTCTTTTTGTCCATGCAGAAAGACTGGTACTGCAAATGAAAAATGGCCTTAGGAACTCAAGGTACAGACCTGCTGAACATAAAAGACTTCAAGCAGTTATTGATGCAGAGCGCCTGGAGTGCGATCTAATAGGACAAAAGGTATGTTTTGTTGTCATCCATGCTCTTAAACAGAAAAGCTGATGTAGTTTCCCTTTTATTTAGTAAAACATTTCAATTACTGCCATGCAGAACAGCACTTTTAAATATCGATTTATCTCCCCGTGGTTTAGAAAACTGTTTAATGTTCTTTATTGGATGAGTCAGAGAAACCATTTATTACAGAGTGAGATGATGAGTCAGCTTTTACATGTTTTCTTTTAATTGGTATCTGAGCCTTCTGGCGTCAACTCTAACCACGTTCTCCAAAAACCCTATAAGATAGGCAATATGTTCCTAACTAAATAATGTGGTTGGTTTTAGATGTGATGAGATGAATGGATTTTGTTCACTTTCTTAAAGCAATAAACATTTGTTTGTTATGTCACTATTTAGAGGAGTAATTGTCATTTTAGAAAAACGAAGTTTTCCCTTACATGCATACTAAGTCACTTTGAAGCTGTTGATTGTCCCTATTCTAGTGGTTGATGAAAGAAGCAATTTAAGTGTGAAATGGTAAAGTCCTGGCTGTGTTTTCAGCTCAAAGTGAGCCTCCAAGTTTTCCTCCAACAAAGAAACCAATTTCTTAGGCTAAAATGGCTTTGGTCAAAGAGAACAACTTGAGCAGAACTAAATCTTGTTTTAGAAGGGGAATGAACACGCTAACTGAATTAAGGCTGACGACTAATTTTTCAGTTGTTGTTTTTCTTTTCTTAGCTTTTTTCCCCCCAGTTTTATTTATTTTAAATTGTGTCTTTTAAAAAAAAAAAAAACAGCTTTGCAACTTAAACTGCTCGGATTTTTAAATATATGCATAAGAGTAATTTTCCATGTAGTGTTTTTGAACTTACTTAGCAAGTGTCAATTATCTTGGTTTATCATTTAAAATCCCACTCCAATCATCTTTTGATCTATTTTAAAAGTATTTCCAGTGGTCTTTTAATTATGATTATGCTGTTTTTAGCCCAAATGATAAAAAAACGGTTTTGTTTTTGTTGACATAGTTTCTACAGAGCTGCAGTAGTTCAGTAGAAATTTGCCTCTGAGTAAGCTCGGCCCCACTTCCTGTCACTAATCTGTTTACACAGTCTCCCACTAGCTTACAGACCCTTACAACCCCAACTAACATTTCTGGTACATTCCTGGTACTGATGCGCATGCTCTAGATTCACAACATTTTGAAATAAACATGCTCAGAAATATAATTTTAAACCTAATTTTCTTGATATATGTCCTTCATCGTGAGGGAAAAAAATGCTTCAAAAACATGTTAAAACACAATTTTGATAGATTGAGTGGGTCTTTAACATGCTAAGCAAAGCATGTACATGTTGGATTTTACAAATCAATTCATCATTTTCTTAACCTGTTTTATCCCTTAAGTGGTCAAGAGGCTGGCAGAGCCTTACCTAACTGCTGTCTGGCAAGGGCAGGCCACAATCACACACCTAGGGACAACTTGCAGTTACCACTCTACCTATGAAGCATGTTTTTGGACTGTAGGAGGAAGCTGGAGTCTCTGAGGAAACCCACACATGCATGGGTAGAACATGCAAATTCCACACTGAAAGGTCCCAGCTGAGATTTGAACCAGGGCCTTCTTGCTGTGAGGCAAAGTTGCTAACCACTGTGCCACCATGCAGCCTGACTTCTAGACATTTTTCTTCTTAAGAAGGTCTTTTATGAGCTCACTCAGACCTCCACTGCTTAGGATATCAGAAGGCATGGTGACTGATTTCCTCCCCTGAATAATCTTTGTGTCCCTAGAATGATGGGCTTCTAATTGTCTGGGAAACACCTTGGATCCTTTTTCAAACTGATGGGCATCTATAAAATCATTGGAGCTGCTCCTCCTGCTGTTGACATTTACCTGAATATTTGAATTCACTCGTAAAAACTAAAAACTGTAAAATTAACATCACTTCTACCTATACGCTCCCACAGCAAATTAAAAACAGGCAGTTTATCTATCAGTCTGTCTGTTTATGTATGTATCTTACATACTAGGTACCTGTTGCAAGGAAATATATTCAGAGCATAAATAAACACCCTACTCCCTTTAGATTTTCTGCTTGATTGAATCTGTTTATCAGATCCTTTATGTGGGATTTTCTTTTGTGTAATTATCCAAGTCAGTGGCCTGTGGATAAAAACACTGATAGAAGGCACAGTAAGAGAGCGCTTTGAAGAAGTGCAGAGCAGAAGCACCAAACTGTGTCACCTTTACCTTCCCTCATGCACATCAGTGATATTTGTTTTTACTTTTCAATGTAAAAAATGTGCTTTGTTTTCCATATATTCCCTATGCAAATAGTTATATGTTGTTTCTTATTTAAAATTAGAAAGCTGATCCATTAAATCAGTGCTGATTTTGTCCAGACAAAGCTTTTGAAGACATGCTCAGGTGCCTTCCTGTTTGATATGTCTTTTTCCTGTTGCAGTTGGAAGGAAACAATTTATTTCTGTTGTGCTTTAAACCTTGTCATATACTAGGTTCAGAGGACCTGCTGTGCAGCCAAGGCAACCAAGGAGAGCTCCTTATTGCGGCAGCACAGACAGGTGTGGAGCAGAGAGTGCCCCAGGCTGCAAAAGGCTAAGTAAGAAGCCCTTATTACTTCCTGACATTATTTGCTGCTGTTTTTGGAATCAGACTCTACACAATGTAGCCGTTCCACCAAAGCTACTTTTGAATCCAGACAGGAACTTTCACCAGCTTTAAAGAAAGTGGGTGAAATTTAGGGCCAGATAATACCTTGGGGTGGGGGTGAAATAAGGGAAGATATTCAAATGGATTTCTTTTTTTTTTTTTACAGTCATGACACTGAAAAGTGGCAGAAAGCTGGCAGAAGCAGGAGTTTGAGGCAGAAGTATAGGTCCGGGGCATTGCAGAGTCATGCCTTTTGAAGGGAGAAGGGCAGTTCTAGCTCTGGGGTGCAGCTTATTTGTCTGTGTAATGACTGTCTGAGCCACCCAAGGTTAACGATGTACACAATGTAAGCTTCAGTAATGAGCCTGGTCATAAAAAAGTGCCACTGCTTGCAACTCCCCACATAAATATATGTTTAAATCGCCTCCGGATTCAGATGCCAAATGTCGCATAAGATAGAAGACAAACTTATCTCTATGGTTACTGGCTTTTTTTGACAAGCCTTGGGCCAGTTAACAAGAAGCAAACAACTGAAAGTGGCTTCCTCAACGTGCCCTTTTGGTTTCATCCTTCCTACAATAAAAGCATGGTTACTCTGTTTCTTTTTGAAAAGAAATGTTCCGTTTTGTGGGACATGTGATCAGTGCAGGAAGGGGCTCTTAGGTTCACATATCTCTCCTGTTTCTCAGACCATTAAAGCTTTAGAAATTTAATTTCATGCTGCTTTTATATTTCCATTTTTGGCATTTTTCAATGTATCTATTTATTTTTTGTCTTTTTTTTCCCATGTTACATTTTATTTTATTTTTTGAATGAACAACAAAAAGAGAGATTTTTCATCTACAGCAAAGATAAACCGCATAGTAATAGTAATATCAAATAAAAGCTGCTCTCACGGGGTAGTGAATAAAATTTGTGCCAGATTTGGTAAAAAAAATTTTTTATTCTTACTTGTTAAGTTAAATTTTACTGTGTGAGTTTTAATAGTAGATATCCATACAAAAGGCTTTTAGTTTTTGTTTTTTGTGAATATTTGAACCAAGTGATAATTCTGTTTTTATGGAGCTCCTTATCTCTCATAAAACAGGCAGCAGGCTGAGGACGCCCTCCAGGATTTTTTGGAGAAGATCGAGCCAAGCAGTACTACAAACACTGGCTTTTTCTCTCTTCAAGAATATGGTAAACTACACCAGCAGAGTTTGGGTAAAACAGGTCAAGCTTTTATCAAACTATGTAGTCCTTGAAAGTTGTAAAAAAAAAAAACCTATGTGTTCAGGACTGTCTCTTGTGAGGGAACGGGAGGTTTTCAGGAGAGCCACTATGGAGCCTGTTCAGCAGCTGAGAGATGAGCTGCGCCTCAGATTGTATGAAGGACAACGACTACCACTCAGTGAACATTTAGGGCACCTAGAAGCAGTAAAACAGCAGGTATGCATGTCAAAAAATAAACATTTGTCTAAAAATCTACAAGTTTATCCACAGAAACTTAATTTGCTTTAAGTTTGCAAACAGAATGCTCAACTTTTTTCATAAATGTGCATATTTTTATTGCACCTCATTGTAAAAGAAATCAGATTTCATTTTAAATAACAGTTTGACTAATAATAGTTAATTACTGCCATTTAACCATCTGATTTGTTTGTTTTGTCAAAGCCTGTGAATTATTGTTATGTGAACCTTGTACAAGTTCCAGCTATTTAACCTCATACATCAATCAGACATTCAAACTCTTGTTTTTATCCTGCGAACTGATCTTCTTCAGAACTTTTATTGCCATTCATGGATCTCTGTTTATTTAAGTGTCTCTAAGTCACCAGCTTTGCCTTTGACTCTCTGAGGATTTTTCTGTGCTCAAAAGATGAATAGTGAGATTAAAGAGTTATCCGGGGTCTTAAAAAAGGGGCTGTGCTTGGAGTGAATTGTCTGCTGGACATTTTGTCAGCTTTGTGTTGCTCACAAATGCTGGTTTCTTTCCCATGACCTCTTTCTGTTGGCCCAAAACCTCTGCTTATTTGTTTTGCAACTTTTTTCTTGGCTACCTCGTTCTCGTCCTTGTCGTCTTGTCCTTTCTGCTTTTCTTTTAACCAAAGTAGTAATTAAAAAACTCTGGTCACATTTTTTAAGCCAAAATATCTTAAATTTAAAAAAATGAATGGAAAAATAACTTGTGGGTGCAACTTTTTAAAACAGTTTAAATGGGTGATTTTTGAGATACTTTAAGTCAATAAATCTGTGTCAGTTATATAACTTTTTTTCTGTTTTGCAGCTGTAGTTTATTTTGAAAATGTAATTTGTAGTTTCATAATTTTAGATTTATTTATTACTTTTTTATTTAAACTTTATTGCTGTTTGCTGTCGAACTTCATTTAAAAGACTGTTAATGTTTACTACTGACACATATATTGGAAAAAATATATGATTTTCTGTCTAGTATTTGGTAATTATGAATGGATATTTTCCTGACTGTAATATTGATCAAGGCTGTGAAAGATCATCAGGAAGCTATAATTACAAATCTCCATGAAGACCAGCAGAACACTGAAGAAGAGATCAGAAGCCTTGATTTAGAGGTAATTTTTTCATACTGCATTATAGTTTTTGTACCATTTCAAGCAAACATGTCTGCTGCCTTGTGCACTCTTCTATTACAGTATTTTAGTTCATGTGTGACATGGGTCACACATGAGTTTACACTAGTGACAAAAAATAGATTTTTTTCTAAAAAACATTTATTCTAAAATAATGTATTTTCTAAAAACGTGTATTCACTATAAAGTAAATAAATAGTTCTAGAGTTAGGGAATTGTCTTTAAATATTTTACTTTTTGTTAATTGAAAATAGGAAAATAAATATTTGTAAACTTTGCATCTCATATTTTGATACAATTGTTTTTTCTTTATAGACTGTTTTTGCTACTTAATTAAACTTTTTTGTATTTTCACCTCCATTTATTAACTCAATAGAAAAAAAATCAGAAATAACTGTATAATTTTATGTTACAAAACTTCAAATTATCCCATAATTTCTTGTCTTTTTGTAGAAATATTTTTCTAGCTCCTCAGATATTTGGGTAAACTTCGATAAAGTTCCTGTAGAGGTTTTGGATGCAGACTGTCCTTACCCAGAGCTGAAAGACTCACTGATCCAAGCCTTCCAGTCCACGTCAGAGAGCTACAGGAGTAGGCTGCAGTGTTTGCAGGAACAACTTCAAAACACAGATAGGTACATTTAAATTCTGTTGAAGTAAAAATTTTTTCTGTGGCTGAGAGCCTGGATAGACACTGCATCATCTTATAAGTTGTTCACATTGATCAAACACATGCTAGGAAGTAAATCTCTCAAAAAACTCAGAATTTTTCTGGGAAAATGCAGATACAACTTGAGCAGCCACTTACATTCCTGAAGTAAACTTATGAAACAAAGAAACATTTTCAAGATACACACTTTTGGTTGAATTAATTGAAAATAGTAACGGTCAAAATAGTAGAAGAAAGCAAATAATGCTAAGACATGATTGTGACTGCAAAAGCTACAACAAAATCAACCGAAACACTTATACAGTGGGTGAATTCTAACTTAGCTCAGCAAATTTTCATTCTTTTTTCTTAAAATAATAGGTGAAAAGCCAAAAAATTAGTTACATTTGTGAAAGAAAAGCTATAAAATTCCCAAGGGGGGCAGTTTAAAAAGAGGGAAAAAAATAACAAAGATGAATACTGGATTTTAAATCCTTTACCTCATGAAGTAGGAAAATTTGTAGCTCTGTAAACACTTTTTGAATTTTGAAAGTACAAAAAATGTGTAAGTATAGCAGCCAATAGAGGCATAGTTTTTTTTACAGTTGTTTTGAAGGTATTCTATACATTTAGCTTCAAATGAGCACAGTGTTTCAAGAAGCTTTTCCTTTTCATTATTAGTGATCCTAAGACAGCCTTGTGCTCCAGTAGATAGCAAAACTAAGGAATCTTCTGAATGTTTTGATACCAGTTTGATAGAAAAAGCTGAGAGCATGCTGAATAATAAACACTAAAAATCATACAAAACAATCAGAAAAGGATCTTAAGAGTGTGAATGCACCACAGAATTTAAACAAGTAAAATGACATTTCTGCCTATATTCTTTGGCTGCTCTGGTTATAAATGATTTGAGTTGAAGGCAACTATAAAGGCAGAACACAATCATAAAAACACAATAACATTGATCTATAATATGGATTCACAGTCAGTTTCCTGTAAAGGAAGCATCTTTAGAAAACACGTTCCTTTTGTAAGTTTGATTATAAATCACTTACATAAAAATATATAACATTGATTTGTTTTTTTAATGTATTTTGTGTTGAATTCCTTTCAGGTTTTGTGGCTGGTGTTCAGATGACCACCACCTTTTCCAGTTTGTGGAGTCCATGTACACACAGGACATACCCAGACACAGAGCCCTCTGCATGGACATGCTGCGGAGGCTGTTCCCTGGGAAAACAAGACAGGAACTGGTTAGTGGGAAGGAAGAATGACACATCCCCAGTGGCTTATTAAATAAAACTAAAGTTTATCAAGTTGAAATATCAGTGAGTGCACAGCATGCACAGACATGCCTACCCAGAAGTCTTTGCTGAAAATGTTGGAAACATGCAGAAAGAGCAGAGAATTTCCAAGAGAAATAACTTATCTCCCTGAATGATCTAGTGATACAGGCTTCTTTATGAAGGTGTTGACTTCCTGAGAATATCCAGTGAAATCATCTGCAGATCAATGAGCATGTCAGTTTTGTGGCTTGTTCAAGAGCAACATTTCTGTTGAATACATTTATCATCAATTAAATGGATTCCTCAGGACAACTTTTGGTAAATCAGCCTGGTCAGTAAGAAGCGCCAGTGCAAGGAACTCAGTACCTGAGGAGGTTAAGTTGGAAGCGGCATTTATTGTTTGACTTGTATCTATCTGTATAGCAAGTGCTTGTATGTGTTTTGTATTTGTATTTATGTTTTTTAACATCATGGCCAAGACACTACAGATGAAAACTAGTCTTTGGCTAATTCTGTCTTTTTAACCATGAATAATCATGTGTTTTCTTTATTGGGCTGTCCCCTTTTAAAGTCCCACTCCAACTGATTTTTTTTTCTATTGTAAAATGGTTGCCAGTGGACTTTTCATTATGATTATGCAGTTCTTAGCAAAAATGAAAACGCCTGTGTCGTTTTTTAAACCATATTTTCTGCAGCGCAGCAGGAGTTCATTAGAAATTCACCTCTGAATTGTGAGCGGGACTGTTGGCGCGGAAGTTAGCTCTGTTAATTTCCCATCATGCCTTTGTTTACACTCTCTCCTGCTAACTTATAGCACTTCATTAGCATACCAAAAAAGAAAAACGGTGAGCATTATCTGAGCTATCCATCCGTTCAGCTTTGAGCCAGATGGCAGCTCAAACAAGGAAAATTAAGTCAAAAATGCCACAAAAATATTTAAAAAACAAGATTTTCATTGGAGTGGGTCTTTAAATAAACTGTTCCTATTAAATCTTAGTGCCACATTTCCATGCACATTTATGCAACACAGTTTATGCACACTAATCTAAAAAATGACCCCCCTTTGTAGGAGGCAGACCTGCAGTGCGACTTGCAGCCTCCCTTGTCAATGTCGCTTCATTGCCTGAGCAGAGCAGACAGATACACCTGGACAATGATTTGCTTAGCACACTGCAGGATGTGCCATTTCGCCCACTGTGGACAATTCAAGCTCGCCACCTCTAAGTATTGCCATGACAACAGCCAGGCCCTCTCTCCTCCCTCACCCACATTCAGGAACCGTTTCAGTTCCAGCTGGGTGCTGCATTTAGAGCCATGTTCGTTCAGCCTCGGGGGTACTGCGAGGAGGACAGATGTCTTTCTCCACACTCTCACAGAAATTGAATCAGTGCTGGCATAGCTCTGATTCCACCAAATTCTGCCATTAGTCGTAATTAAACTGGCTTGCTAACCAGCATGAACTATGGATTGGTGAACTGAAACTTCAATGATTTGATTCCCAAGTCATGACTTTATAACAGCCAATTTTTATACAGAGTAAATACAGGAAAATCAAATAAACATTTAATAAACATTTAACATTTAAACATTAAATAAATGTTTCAATAAAACAAAAATTCATATAAAAACATGAACGGCCTACTTTTTGACAGTTTAACATTTGAGTAAAACTTGGTTCTAGGCAAACTCTTTAGCAAAAATAAGAAAATAAGAGTCTTTATTCAATTTGTTTTTTATTGTTTTTGTTTTCATGCTTGTGCTTTGTAGATAAATTACCAAAAATGTAAGGTAAAGGCAAAACGTTTCTGTTAAAGATTACTTTATTTGCTCTATTTTACCCCCAATAATATGAAGAATTGCAGCAGCTTTCACACGTAATCCAAGGGAGTTTTACCATCGTAGCAAATCAATCTTGCATGTAGCAGCTTGTAGACTTGTATATTGGTTTTTTTTTTGTTGACCTAAAGTTGAACTAGTTTAAGTGTTGCTGACAGATACCTCAGCTTACTTTGAGTCAAGAGCTCCCTCTGCTGGTTGGGGTATTTTGCTTTGTAATGTGTGAAAAAAAAGCTGCAAGTAAGGAAAGGTTCCAGCAGGAGTTCTCACTGCTCTAATGTGCCAAGCCTAAAGCAGGAACAGTTCGCTTACTTTCTTGCTGTTGCTTGTTCCTTTAATTTGCGCTCATGAAGGCAGCACTCTTCAAACTGTGTGTGCACAGCTTTGCGCCAATGTCCACATGCTTCCTGTGTGTGACAGTCAGAGTTCATTGCACAATATGTGCAAACATAACAGCACATGTACCCAGAACTGCTGACCTCCTCTGTACAGTAACACAGGAAAGACCGGGGTGGCTAAGGTGAGGGGAAGGCAGAGTGAAGTATGAAGGGTGAATCCCAGAGTTCCCAAAGTTGCGTGTTAATAAGCAGGACATGCATCTCTGACACCGGCACTCCTGTTCCATTGACAGGTCTGTCAGCCTACTCATTTTCAATAAAACCAGTCAGGTGTCTAATGCCTTCACACTGTCAGTTAGTCGCTATTAGCCTTTAGATGAATATCATTTCCTCTGTTCCAATGAGGCAGCCAAGTGGTGCAGCCTGTGAGAGCACTGACACAATGATGAATAGCTATGGGCAGCTTCACACAGAAAGAAACTGTTTTCCTTCAGGATGTTTCACAACTAGGAAAGTAAAACCATTTTATCCAACAAAAGTTAGATTTAGAACAGAGGTGTCCCTACGGAACGCCTGCCATTAATATAGACTGTGTCAGAAAGGTGTGCTTATAAATATCTTTTACCATGTCATCGCTCATGTTACCAAGCATAAAGCTTGTGTTACTGTTAGTCTAGCTATATAAACACAATGCTCTTTCACACTAGTCTTTTAGTTTTTGATATGGTGAGATATTTTGCAGTCTGCCCAGAAGTATACCTTTGAAGTGAAAGCGTTGCTGCGATTGTCCAGGTGGAGCATGAGCGTTTGTGGGACTCGCAGCGCTTCACCCAGACACAGCTGAAAGTTGTAATGCAGCAGTGGCAGAGAGACCTGGAGGAGCTGCTGGCCAGAGCCCTGGTCACCCTACAGGAGGCAAACCATGCTCACCAGCAGGAGCTGCACCTCCACAGGGACCTCCAGCACCAGCAGGAGATCTGCTGGCACCTCAGAGAAAAAGTTAGTGCTGCATTTTCTGATTTTTAACTGCAGATTCGTGTTTTGTTTTTAAATTTATAATCAGTTGACAAAGTGTTCACATTTAAACTGTCTTTCACACACATTAATTTTATATTATCGAGTGTATTTTGGGGTCAGACAGGCAGCACTGTGGGTCTCCCTGATAAGTGTGCAGTACATCTGCTGATGAGGCTCTGTTTTCCACCAAGCTGCCTGTCTGACAGCAGCTCCTGCTTTAGCTGCCACTTGGGATGGGCTGTGAATGCAAACAAGCTAATAAGGAGGCTTTTGCAAACATGATGCTTCTGTCTCTGAGGAGGGCTATAGTTCACGGTGACATAACAGATTCATCTGCTGATTACCAGTGCTAAACAAATTGAATTTGTATTTTGTATGAGTGGATATGTTCTTTTTATTTTTTACGTACCGTCCTGTATTGGAAAAAAAACACTTTTGCACCACTTTTGTTAAATATCTGGTTGTTTTTACTGTATTTTTTTGGTACATAGTTGAAGGTTGAGTTTTTTTATTTTCTCTTTCAACTATTTAGTTCATTTATTCATTTTTTTCTGCATTGGCTATAACTGGACTCAGATTTTAAAGGCAAGTCTTAGATCCACAGAGAAAGTTTGGCAGTTTAATTGATTTTTTGCTCCTTCCAAGGTGTGCTTCTTGAATTTAATTTGTCTTTTGAATACTGAAGTACAATGAAAAGAACATGATAAGACTTGGAGCACTGATAAGTTGCTGCGGATAAAACTGAAGAGCAGTTTTCTCCAAAAGAAGCTGTGATTTCATTTTCCTACAAACGCTTCCTGCCGTCGTCGTCAAGCAAAAAACGTTTTTGTAAGCCTCTATGGTTGAAAAGCTCTGACCCTCCTACAGTGTGCATGAAATTTTGACAAAACATATTGTTGTAAGAGTTCTCGAGGATTTTAATCCTCACTGCTTGATCTCAAACCAAATGCAATTGTTGATTTTAAAAAAGAGCTAAATTCCATGGGCTGAAAGTACCAGGGGATATTTTTAAGATGCCACGACAAGGTAGAATTGGTTCTGCAGGAGTGACTGCTTGTGTTGAGGATAAAACTATGACATGCAGAGCAAGAAGATGTACATCTGATGAATTTTGAATGAGGTTCAGCGTATTTTCTTAACCTCAAAAATAGGTTTCTAGAATTATGTGAAGGGTAAAATGAATGAGGTTCTACAGTGTTTCTGATACACAAGCTCGTGAATTCTCAGTAAACTAGACACAACTTAACTAATAAAAAAACAAGAGATGTTTACACACCTTTTTTTTGTTGCTTTTTCGACAGTTCAGAAAATTGATTTTGTCATTTCTTTGATTCTCTGTATTCATGCTCCTGTTCCTGCATTTATTCTTGTTTAAGCCTGTGTGAATGCTATTGACTTTACGAGAATTGGACTGACTGATTGTGATGTCACTCAGAAAATGCTTTACTTCCGGTTTCAACAAAACTAAGTCAGGTGAACCGCCATTTTTTGGGGAAATGGACATTGCCACGTTGGAACTAGAGATCGCCAGTAAGCATTGATTCTTCTGAGTTAACTTTTCTGGCAACCACTCTCATCAATCAAGAGTGAGCTTGTTGGAAGGTCACGGGCTTGGGAGAATCTGTCAGTCGTTTTGATGTTCAAAGTGAAACCACATACTTTTATTGAGGCATCTGATTGACCAGTTTATAATTTGAATAACTTGCGCTACAGAAAATGTATCATGAAAGAATTAGTATTATCATGAACATAAAAAGGCAGCAGAGCATGAATGGTTATTTTGACACATATAATGAAAGATCTGTTTATTTCTAGAATTCTATGGGATTTAGGCTTCTTAGGACCAGATGGAACTTCCTGTTTGGAAATTGAGGGGGTCACTCAGTCCAGTTCTCATTTACAGTCAATGGTGAAAGCTCGGATGGATACTTGTTTGCATCTGCTCACTTTTTTTACTGCTATTAACATTGTCGCACAGTGACATAGTACTAGTAAATCAAAATGGATACTTTTTCCCTTTGCCTCTACTGTTCCAACATTTGAGGGATGTAAAGCTTAACCAAGCTGTTCTGGCATTAGTGGTATGAGTTATTATTGTATAAAACACTGCCTGTATTACAATGAGGTTTGGGTCAAATTTTACTGATGGGGAAGTACATGAAAATGTATTTTTTATGAACTGCAATTGAGGAGGGGCTTTTAGCCATGGTTTGAGGGAAAGGATATATTTCCAACATATAATGGCTGCATTTAGCTTTGTTAAACACTTGGAAAATTAGGGGCTATTATAAAAGGTTCATTTTTTTCCCAGACAATTGTCTCTGTTTGATATTTTATAATAATTCAGATGAGAGCACACAAATGCATTTTTGGTCAGTCCAGACCTTTTGTTTGGAAGCAAGACTGTGTGTTACTGTGCGACACTCTTCAGGGGGGAGGGCGTAAGAAGAGCAGAAAATCCAGGATGATTTATTTCTGACTTGTCACATAGACTTCTTTTTGATAACCAAAGAATCTGCTGGATCCGTGTGTGGGGATATGGGTGACACATGACAGCTGTGATCCACAGTTTAAGAGCAGGAAGTGTCACGCATTGGCAAGGATAAAATAAGACGGACGATTGAAACATCAAGTCTGAATTTCATGCCTGAGACATTTCTCATCTCCCTGCATTTTATCGCTGAAAGACAGGCTCTTCTTTTCAACTCATTAGCCGTTTGTTTGGTGCTATTCTGGCTGCATTAATTAGCCAGTATTGTTCTTGATTTTGTTGTTCATTCCAGGTTTTTTTTTTTTTGGTCTTTGCCATCATTTTACCTCCTCCTTATATATCGCCCCCAGGCGTCTTTGATGAGTGATTGTGTTTTCCACATGATTGAATCGAGCCTGGAGGGATGACAGATTGTTGCAACATGTTCAGATGTTGAGGAGATGAGAGGGCCAGCAGGGCTAGTGACGGAACAATAAAAAGGGGAGGGATTTTCTTTAGATTCTGACAGTTGCTGCATTGAACCGTGGACATGGAAAATAAATATATATATTAGCTGTTGTAACTGTATTCAAGGTGTGTTTCAGTAATAAGGATATTCTCTGGGTAGCATGTCTGCATATCCTCAGAGTTCCTTTGGCGGGAGAGCCTCAGTAGTTGATACCAGTGTAAGCCACACAAGGTCAGAGCTCTGAAGAGTTAATGAGTCGAGTGTGCAGATTTTCTTTTTTCCAGAGGAAAGAACCACAGAGAATTTCTGATTCTGCCAGCTGTGGAACTACAACTATAATTGCGCGCTTTCATTTTTTAGTCATCTCATAATGGACATTAGTCTTTGTCCCTATGAATGTTTTCTTGCTTTGTGTAATAATTCTGCCCGAGTCGAGTGGTTCCACATGTGGAGGAGTGATGCTTCATTTTCCAATAATGACTTGCTGTTTTTCCTCAGTTTATATTAAATCTTTTCACACTTTATGTTTCATATGTATATTGAAGGCTTGTCATGAAGTGGCACACGGCAAGAAAAGTTCCAGAGTTGCTGCGACGCCCCCGACAGAAGAGATTTAATTGTGCAGCAATGCTAACAAAAGCTTTGAGCGGGCTGCAGCGCCCAGATAAAAACACTATCATTCTTTTGTCATTCTGACATCTCCCATCGCCTTTTTTTTTTTTTCTTTTGCTGCCATGAAAATGGATGAAGTACCATTTCCATTTAAATTCCCAAGAAAACGAGATTCCAGTGACAAATATTCTGGTTATAATGACCTTTTTTTAATTTGTGTTCCCAAAATTCCTTTTTCCATCTCGACGTCAGCTGTAAGTTACACCATGTCCTCTCAATAGGTTTTTATCAGACACTGTAACAATACTGTTCCATGTGATTTCATACTGCAAAAACATTTCTAATATGTCCTCTAACTGTAAACTTAAAGACACCAGGAGTTATTTACAAACACACTGCAATGAAAATCCTGTTTTTTGTGGTTTTAACATGTTCTTGTGGTGTTTTTGTTTTTGTTTTTTATTATGGAGGACACACATGAAGAAATTTAAACTCAAATTATGCAGTGGGGGGGCCACAAGCTCCTTGCTCCGCTCCGTTCAGATTCATCCGCTTGGAGACCAGTAGACCCATGTACGTCTTTGTTTTCCTCATCTGAGTTGGCATTTGGGTCAAAACTGCATGGCTGGATAGCTCTGATATTGGTTGCCTATTTTGTTTGGTAATGTTAGGTTGGGGTGTGAGGAGCTGTAAGCTAGTGGGAGAGCGTGGAACCAGAGATCTCTCAGCAATTGGAAGAGGAATGTGAGCAGAGCTTGCTCTGCACCAACAGTCCCGCCCACAACTCAGCCCACAAATGAACTACTACTACCGCACTACAGAAACTATATCCTAGAAAACCACACAGGTTTTATGATTTTAGCTAAAAACACCATAATCATATTTAAAAGACCACTGGGAACGCTTTTCAAAGAGCTCACAACGTGATCAGAGTGGGTCTTCAATTGGCCTGCAGAAATAAAATGTTTTTACATTTTATTCACATTAGACTTTGATTTATAATTTTTTTTTTGTCTTTAGTATGTTACTTTCATAAAGTATAACAGTTGTTTGACAATAATTTGCAGACTTTTTCATTGCTCTTGTTTATTTCATTTGAATGAATTTGATAAATAAAGATGAAAGCTGAAACTGCTGTTGGTAATCAAATTTCATTGGGCTGGATGTGCCCACAAAGCCTTTTGGCATTTAATTGGTACTAAAACTGAAGTGAATTAAAGGTTTAGTTTGTTTTTCAGTGATTGTCAATTGTAATTGAAATCAATTTTGTGCCTGTTTAAATTAGCAGATTCAACGAAACAAATGCAACTTACATGCTAAGACGCACTGATAAACAAAACAAGGGATTTTAACTATCCAGATAAAATAACTGCATGGCGGCATTAATGTGTTGTTACATCTTCTTTTTTTTTCTCAACTTGGCCACTCAGGACTGATATGCAGGCTATGGATTCTGTCAAAAACATTCTACTGAAAGTGATTATGTGAAAATATTATGATTTTTAAAAGAGAAAATGTTTTATCTTGGGGTTTAACAGTGTTACGTAGGAGAGGATTAGATGGTGGATCATTTTTAAAGTCCCCTTTCAAACACAAAGTAGCTGCTGCTGCTTCAGGAAGACTATTAAACGCAATTGACTTGATGATAACGACTGGTGGTAATGTGTGTGAGGCCAAGCTAATTCTCATCTTATTCCTTTGGGAGTTTCTAAGCTCTCTGCTGAAAGATCTGCAAATCCGTCTCTCAAGCGGGAATGCCACACTTCAATGCCCAGCAGACCAGCGACAAGCTGCTCCCCTAACTAACCCTTCCCTCATTCCTTCCCTAGCATCGTGTGTTGTGTAAAAAGAAATTGTGAGTAAAGCATTTATGTCTTTACTTGAACTCATAAATCTTAGAATTGGCCACACGCGTTACTTTGTAACATTATTATTTGAATGAAATGCATTTTGCAATGTCCTGAGATTCAAATATTGTTTGAAACATAGAAAATGAACAAATGATAAAGGATTTCATGCTCGAATGGAACATTTTTTACTTCTGAAACACAGCACCTCTCTATGTGTGTGTGCTTCAGTGCTTTGATGGATCCTAAGGGGATTTAGCATGAAGTGAAAAAAGCGCTTCTGTCACCTCCTCTGGAATTCATGCTGCACTTTGTCAGCCAGTTGTCTGCATGTAATTCTTTCGGAGCAGCTGCCGATTGACAATAATCTTGTGGGTTTGTAGATGCAGCAGTGGCGGGCCCAGCAGGAAGAGGTGGCAAAGCTGGAGGCAGCTATGGCAGCAAGACAACGAGAGGAGGAGAAGGCGAGGATGAAGAGGGAGAAAGAGAAAGAAGCTGCTGTCAGGCTGCAGCACAAGGAAAAAGTAAGTTTGCTTTAAAGGTTGGCTAAAAGGCCAGCAAACAAATGGTGTTTCACCTGTACTTAAACAGCTTTTGTGAGTATATCTGATCAAAACAGGACAAGTTTACATATTTCTGTAAAAGAAAGCACAGTATACAGCAACATTTCTTTCAAGAAGGTAGATGATGACCTCCACCACTAATCCTGTGCAATGTGCAGCTTCTTTCTGTTTACTTAAGATGCACACGACGGGATCAAAATGTGAAGAACCTGGTGGATAGATTGCATTGATTTGACTGATGTCAAATTGGATGCACATGCTGTTACAATTATTTGGGGCTTTTGCTGTTTTTCTCTACGTTTACTGAAGGCGCAGGTGTGATAACATCATATTCCTGGCTGTTTAATTAACTCGCTCCTCAGGGGTCTGCTAGAAGACTATGGGCAACCTGAGACACACACTGATTAATGAGGACATTTAGGCCTCATTGGATTCCATAATTTAGCACAATAGTCTGGGAGTCATTGAAATAACTCATTGTCTCTGTTTACACTTTATCTGATTTCGGCTCTATCTCAATCAATAGGACATGATGATCCTCAAAGTTTTATGAGTCAGCCAGTCAGTGATTGTCTGGCTGTTATTCATTTAAACTTTTGTGTAACCTTTGTTTTGTTTCTCTCAGGTAAGACAGTTTTATTTGACACAGCAAAAGAGGAGGGAGGCACTGGAGCGGAGGGAGGAGGAGAGACTTGCCGCTCTGAGGAGTGTCATGGAGGAACACGCGAGGCGGGACAGGCACAGGTAAGTATTGTACCGTTAGATCCAAGTTTTTTTAATGATGGTTGGTCCATTTTTGTCCTGAAATTATCTTATATTATATAATTATCTGATTTGTTTACTTTTTTTTATGAAAGAACTTTTGACTTAAAGACCCATTCTGATGAAAATCTTATTTTTGGTGTTTTTAACATTTTCATGTGGCATTTATGTGATGACAAAAGACACTTAATTAAGTTTAAAATAGCATTTCTTAGTATTTCTTTATTCAAATCGTAATGACCAAACAAACCAGACAAAAACCGTTCAAAAAAACATGTAGGTGTGACATCAAACCTAAAACAGCAAGCCACATTTTCCCTACTCCGCTCCTTTCTGATGCATCCACTTGTAGACAAATATTTCCATGTACGTTGTATTTTTCCGTGTCTGAGCTGGCATCTGACTAAGAACTGTACTGCTGCATGGCTTTGATATTGCTCAGTATTTTTTGTTGCATCGGTAATGTTAGGTTTGGGGTGTGATGGTCTACGAAGAGTGAATTAAAGAGTAAAGAGTGCACAAACTTATGGGCGATGGGAAGTGGGGGTAGGCTTACTCCTCATCAACAGTTCCTCCAACAACTCGGAGGCGAATTTCTAATTTAACTTATTTTTTATTTTGGCCAGACCACTGGGAATGCTTTTACAGTTGATCGAAAGAGTGGTACTTTAAATCCTAACTTAAATTCATGGGTTAAAATCTGAGGCCACCTCTGCAGACTGACTCCTCTCCTCAACAGCAAGCATATATTTTTCTGCATTTCCAGAAATGTTTGTCCCATTTGAAGGTATTTTTTTACTCAGACTAGTTTTAGTTCCTGCAAAATATAAAGGTATGTTTTGTGCAGAAACATAAATGTGTTTTAAAAAGGAGGATAGCTGATCAAGGTGGACTGAGTTTAGGTCAAACATCCAACTAATTCAGTGCGCAAAAATATACCCACTTACATGACCCAGAAGCTGTTTCACAGTGACTTTACAATAACTTTCTTTCCTAGCACACAAACCTTTGCTTGCTTCTCTTAAATCATTACTGCAGAATGCTTTTGTGTCTTAGGGCCACCAGCCTCTAGGTTTTTGACCTTGTTTCCCCATTTCAGGAAGTGGTTCACTGCTTGTCCTCTGAGAGGAGTTAGAGCTCCTTGTTTTGACGTGACTTTGCTCGTGTCAGTCTATGTTTAACGTGTAAAAGACTTGACTCGGTGGATTAATCGTGATGGCCTTATCTTGCTAATTTCTATTTCAATTTATATTTTCATTAATTTCTTATACGGGCTGCACGGTGGTGCAGTGGTTAGCGCTCCTGCCTCACAGCAAGAAGGTTCCCGGTTCAAGTCCTGGCTGGGGGACCTTTCTGTGTGGAGTTTGCATGTTCTCCCCGTGCATGCGTGGGTTTTCTCCGGGTACTCCGGCTTCCTCCCACCGTCCAAAAACATGCTTAATTGGTTACCCTAAATTGTCCCTAGGTGTGGATGTGAGTGTGCATGGGTGTGTGATTGTGGCCCCTGCGACAGACTGGCGACCAGTCCAGGGGTGTACCCTGCCTTCGCCCATGAGTAGCCGGGTTAGGCTCCGGCAACCCCGTGACCCCGAAAGGGATAAAGCGGATTGGATGGAAAATGAATTTCTTATACATTTGTAAATAAACTCAAGTTACTTAAGTACTGGATAGATTCATATTTCAACTGTAGATACATCTGGTGATGGATGACAGAAATGTTATTTATTTGCTGAAGCTTGAAAGGAAAACAAAGAAACATTGTAAGTATCATCTGTGTGCACGCTTCAGTGGGAATCAGCACTTTACTAAAGTGCAAACTTTTTTGTCTTTGACAACATGGAATTTTTGTAAACATTTCTAAAACCATTTTTGTGTTTTATAAGAGTTTTATAAAGTGTCTAAATCTTTTTTTTTACTTGATATGTGTTATTTTTTAATAAATCTAGTTATGAAAACAAGATTATTCCTAAACTGCTCCTAAAGGAGCTCATAGTGATGTTCGATAGATGTTGACACTTTAAAGGAAAAATTGGCCATCTATGTTCTATATCTGTCTAACACTGTGATCAAAATGTCTTCTCAAAAGGGGCTTATACCAACATACAATTTGTGTTCCCAATGATTTATAACCCCCAATTGTAAGAGTAAAATCTGTCTAATGCAAGAGGCTTTCAGCTCATATCTGTCTGCTCAGCTGTTGGACAGGACAAGTTAAAAAAAAAAAAAAAAGTCTTCTCATCTGGATCCAGCAAAGACACAAGTTAACAGGGGTTTATTTCATTGATCAATCATGTAAAATGTGTGTAAATTAGCTTGACAAAGCCCAAGAATAACTGTTGAATGCAACTTTTTTTTTTGTCCGGGAAAAAAAACAAAGTTCTTATTTTGTCCATAGATTGTCACAAATAAAGCCCCATTCTGATTTTTGGTTTTTTAATATGCTCTTGTGGCAGTTTTCTCGTGATGAAATAATAATATATGATATAAAGAAAATTGTACTCAAAACTACATTTCTGAGAATTTCTTCATTCAACTTGTTGAGAATCACTAGCAGATAAAAAAAGCAGTTTGAAAAGAGCTGTAGAAAGTACACTGGACAGGTCACAACAGGGAAGGGAAAGGGGGCGGAGTTGCAATACACAAACGGTCATGCCCACAACTCAGGGGGGAATTTCTAATGAACTACAGCAGAAACTACATCCTAGAAAATGACAGTTTTTAAAAAAATTGGCTATAAACGACATAATCCTAATTAAACTTCTGACCGCAGGAAATGCTTTTACAAAAGATCAAACGATGATTAGAGTGGGTTTTAAAATCATTTCAAAAAGTCTTATATGTGTCTCTCTACTTGCTACCTCAGTTTTTAAAATGTTTTTTTCTCTGTTTCTCCTCCCATTCAGTTGAGCTTCAAAACTCCACCCTTGAATCATCTGCTGGGTGTTTTCTTTCATGAGCACAAAATGTTCAGAGATGGTTTCGCTCATAATGTTTGGAGTGAGCTGCAGTTTATAATACTTCACATAATTGTTGGTTTTTTATCCGTTTTGGGTCTTTTTATAGCTTTGTGATGTTTAGCAAAGCACAAAACAATTATTTTAGGAATGCAGAAATCAAGACAAACAATGGACTAAGTTTGTCTTCTCAGAAAAACAGTAGAAATGTTCATATTTCTTTCAGTTTTTGCCCCCTTTGACCAACTAAACTTGACATGACCTTTATCATCTGTTTTTACTGACACGCTCAGAGACTTGCATTAATGCATTCAAATAGGGATGATTTTGGCTATGAGGTTAAACTGGGAGGACTGAGAAAAAGATAAAAACTTATGATGGAGTGAGAAGTCTCTCCCTGGCTCCGTCACAGCCAGAGGCAGGCTGTGTGGGAACTGATAGGTATTGCTGTCTGTGGCCATGACAAAAGAAGAGAAGCATCTTGCAAGTCTGATGTCCACATCCTCTCTCTGCTCCCTTCAGGGTGCAGTTACGGGCAGATATGTTGCTGCAGCGGCTAGAAGAAAGAGGGGAGCTGGAGCTTGAGCGGCAGAGAGAAGAACAAGCCAGACAGAATCGTCTGGAAGCTCTCAGAAAGCAGGTCAATCATTAGCCGGGCTTTACACTTTCAGCCTGCCGGTTTTCCTGTCAGATAAGATTAGTGACAAGGAAAAAAAATAATGGATTTACCTGTGAAGAGACATCAGTGCCACCTAATGGCTTACTGTAGAAATACAGAACTGTGCTGCTGTTGATTTTGCATAATGGGTTTTATTTTTAAAATTGTAGGTGGAGGTGGTGGCAGAGGCGGATCCTGTTAGGATGACAGCTAACACCAAGGCTTGGAGCAGCCGGGTTCTGGAAAAAGAGTACCAGAAGCCTCTCTACAACCTTAACACATACACAGACACACAGGCACGGTTAAAAATCTACCTTTTGTTTGTTGTTTGAAAGATTACAAAAACTGCCCTTGTGATGATTTTCTCCTATTTCTTTACCTTTAATTTGAACGGTTTAACTTTAAACGATCATCTGTCCCCATCAATGTTTCAGTCGGTCAGCGTTTTATGTTTCGTTTCTTTCTCAGCGAGACTGACCCCTTCTTTTGGGAAAATTATGTAAGATTTGTCCTGGTCAGACTGAACTTATTTCAACTAAAACCCGAAGGCCACTGTATCAATATATAAACTTTGGAGTCTGTCTGAGTGGCTGGTTTTGTTTATCATGTACAGAACATGTTAGGATAAGGTCATTATGTAACACAAGCTGTGATTTGTGGTTGTCAAAATGTGGATTTTCCCCTCCACTAGCAAATAGTGCAGATTAATGTCTGTCTGTTTGTTTTTTAGAGAACAAAAGTAGAAAGCTGTGTGTGATGAAGTTGACACACAGCTACAAATGAAAGCTTTATTTATTGTGGCTTTCCAAATGTTTGCTTTACAGATAGTGTCTGATCCGAGACTGCGGGTTGAGCAGGCTTTGCGGGAGGCTGGACTGCACCAAAGCCGTTACGCTACAAAGGTTCTGTCTGAAATCAAACCTCTCAAACCACCTCGACGTGACACCAAATCCATGCTTAAGTTTTGATCAATTTTTATTTTGCTCTTGCATGGAGTAATTGTGCACAAGTATTTTATTTAGTGTAGGAAAAACCACAGATAACTTTTGAAAAAACTTTGTTAATCTATCATAAAAAAGCAGTGCAACTGCAGTTAAAGTAAACCCAACAAGTGACCCCTGTAAGTACCTTTTTGCAGGATTTTTGATTTGTGGTCAAATGCTTTGCAACTCAATAAATGTATATTTATTTTAAAACTTGTATTTGAGATGCACAATCCAGGAACAATTTACTAAACACTATGTTTTCCTTTGTCACAGTAAACAAACTTCATTCTGAAATGAATAAAGTTTATTTTATATTTGCCACGTTTGTGATCTATGTGCAATTTACAACCTTTTTAGTAAAATGCAAACCACTCGACACAAAATTTTTGCAGATTTTTATTTGCTTACATAAATATCAAAGGATTAAAAAAAAAAAGATCCAACAAACCAAATATATTTGGCTTATTGAGCTAATCATTTAAACTCTTTAGACTTAAATATGTGCCCACTTCAAATATCACCAATCGATATATGTTAAGTGTATTTACATGTCTCAATGTTACATATTTACAATTGTTTAAGTATCTGGGGCTTCAGGGAATAAGTCCAAGGCGTTTCTTGATAAAGTAAGCTACCAGAATTTGAGGTCTCTGCTGGTACTCCACCAGAACCTCATGAGAAGAGGTGATCTGATCTCCTTCAAAACGATTCAGTAATGCGACACAGACCACAGCAGCTGAGGGAGGGAAAGGATCAGTGATAGGTCAGTTGTCAAGTTATTCAGACCATGTAAGCAAAAACTGCATAGGATTTTTACCTTTGAGGCCACAGAGGCGGCACATGGCAGCAAAGACGGTGGATTCCATCTCAATGTTTCTCACTCCAGCTTTGTAAGCTTTCTTTAGATACTCCAGTTTTTCCTCATGTGAGAAGGAGCAGAGAGCGCCGTCAAGCCGGCCCTGACCTGCAGAGCCACAGAGATGGATTTGTTAGTAAGAGGGTTCAAGATTTATTCACAAATGTGACTGAAATAAAAACTCTTTTTTTTTCAATACCTTCATAAAAGTCATGGGTGCACATGGTGTTTCCAATAACAGTTGGAAAGCTCTGAAGTTCAGAGGCGTACTGCAGAAGCTCACCCGCCACCTCTTCGTCCAACTCTGTACTCCTGGTGATGATCTTACCCAGAACCACTTGTTCAAACTGGGGGCAGAAAGAGTAATCCACTGCTTTTTCTGTTACCACCACTGTCCCAGGATTTAAACCTGAAGAAGACAGCAACTGCATCTTTATTTTCACATTTTTTGGCAAGCACAAGTCTCATCTACAATAAACATGCAGAAACTCTAAAATACGTTAAACGTACCCACTCCTCCAGATGTTCCCAGACGAAACAAAACCACATCCTGGCACCTAGCATGATGCAGCAGCTTGATGAGCTCATGCAGCATGATTGAGATGGATGGGACACCCATGCCATGCTGTCATGTCAAACAGTAAATTAGCTCAAAACCTGTAAAACTCTCAGTTTGTATGCAAACGAAAAGCTGTTAAAGCAGCAAATAGATAGTTCCTGTGTGCATTGAAATACTTACGCTTATAGAAAGAACTGGCCCCACTTTGTACATGGAGTAGCGATCCGTCCCCTCACAGATATCTTGGATGTCGTCTGGGTTTCCAGGAACGTTTAGTTCTTGGTGGATGAAGTGGGCAAAAGCCTTCATACGATTTGCGCTTCCACCAACACACACAAACTACATAAACAGAGAGACAAAAGAACAATTTTATTCTGGTTTCTCTTTGAATCTTAGAATATTTAGGTTTATCGTAGAACTGTTTCACAAACTTTGATATCTCCAAACATTTCTGGGAGGTTGTGCGTCTTAGTGCTCAGGCTGAAGTGGTACAAAATGTCCTCCTCCATGGTGTCCAGATAAGGATTTTTCACATGGACCTGTTGTCTGAGAGGGTTGTTTTGTATAAATAAATGCTCAGAAGTATAGTTGATAACATATTACAATCTTATTTTACTTACTTGATGTAATCCTTGTGGTTTTTTCCCAAGCGGTTCAGAAGAATCAGTGCCATGGTAGTAAGAGATGCTTTGAGGCAAAGTTAAAAAATAAAGTTTTCACCGATCGATGCAAAATCTGAGCTCCTGACTCTGTGGTTTTTCAATTAAAAGACAGCTTTAACTCCAGAGTTAATATACCAGTGACTCTTGACCCAACAGCTGATTGGTTGTATAGAGAGGTGTAGCAGCAGTCCCTGCCCTGATTAAGATGTACCGGCTCCAAATAAACAGAGCATGACAAAATATTTGTACAATGCATAATATGTTAAGAAAACAGCTGCAACAGGAAAAACCTACATCTCATATAAATACTGCTAAGGTTAAAGTTTACACATGTTGGGTAAAGTGTGTAATGTCCTGAAATCAGTCAATAGGAGGGTAGAATATCTGACGTGATGTGACATAACTGACTGAAAGAAAAGGGAGATGACCTGAGATAGAAAACTTGGAAAATCCTCCAAAACATTGACTTACTCACATGTAATGTACAACAAGCACACACTAATCACTGAGTGCAAACACATGAAAGCACAGACAAACAAAACTCCAAATGATATCAAATCTTTAGAACTTTATTTACATTTTTCTGCAAATAAGAACAATCCAGGTAAAATGTGACACATTCAGCATCTTTACTAACAAGGCAAAGCAGATGAGACAAACAGCAAAAAGGCTTCGGATTCAGTCGACCACTTTTACCCTCTGAGAGCTGCAACTACATTGTTTGATGGGACTTAACAAGAAAGAGGAAAAGAAATAAATGTTAAAGGAGAAGACGGCAGTCGTTCATCCCGTACATGGTTTTTGTTTCTGGCAGACCTCCAGACTGTTGGGGATAAAATAAAGCAGGGCAAAAATCATTAACTTCGCCTTTCCAACATAATTCACTAATATCTCTACATCAAGAGGTTTATAAATCTCAGGTGGCTGAAATTATAGTGATTTTATTGGCTATTTGTTTACACTGCTCAGTAATGTGTCTGCTTCTTTTTACAAAAGTACTGAAAGTGTAAAAAAAACAAGGAAAATGATGCTGTTTTGGGATGTTTAGGGCCTCTTACTTCAATGCATCATTGGATTGGGCTGTTGGCTCCAGCATAGCCGAAACTCAGGAGCTTGGACATGTCAACAGGTGCTGGCTTCTTGTTCAACACTCTGAAAAAGCAGAAAGTCATTCAAAACTGTATAGAAAATTTACTTTTGGGCTTTTGATGCAAATTAAATCAGTGGAAATATTTTGTAGCTTCAAAAATATAAATAATTGGCTAAAAACTGTAACCAAAAATACTTCAGTGGTTACAGTTTAAACATCAAACATGAATCCTTCCTTTCACTTATCCAAAAATGTGTTTTTTAAATAAACCCTAGCTACTTATTACTGATTTTTATACAAGTACACATAATCAGTAACTGGTAATGGCATTCTTCAAACAAAAATATTCACTGTCACCCATTTAGTAACATATTTTCTTCTGTTGAATAATGTTTCATCCAAAGAGGAGATACGTAGTTCATGAACTAGTAATTGTGTTTAAAACTGCTTAAAGGGCCTCATTAGTTTGCCTGCATTTTAAAAACACTGATATTTATAGTCATGAATTTTCTCAGCAGCAGTAAAGTGTGTTCCTGCATGGCTTTTAAAAGTCATTGACATTCTCCTGACTGTTTGGGGAACACAAAGCAGTCGTCAGATGTGAGCCAAAGCAAACAGCTTGGCTTACAGATGACTTTAGAAGCCATTAAACTTTGTTCTGTTTGACCTGAGCTTGCAGTCTGCCTGTCGTTCTATCACAATATATATGAACTACAATCTATTTGTCAGGTGTCAGCGCTCTGTCTCCCCCTTTGGTCACCAGTGGGAGCCATCCCCAGAGTACTGAGAGGACTTCATCACCCATCAACCCCAGCGCAATATCTGGATGCCTCCCTACCTGACTCTCATCAGTCAATCAGCCACAAAGAAACTTAAGCACTGCTCGGGAACACGTTCAGTGTGAAGTATTATTTGTGCCTTCCTGCTGACATACTGGTCCAGAGCTGATCACCTGTAACCTGACCCTGCTCTGTACCTGACTCTGCTTCTTTGCCACCTGTCCTGACCTTTGCCTGGATTATTACTCTGATTTTAGCTTTGTGGACTTTTAGCTGAGCTTTTCTCCTATCTGCCCGTCACTTTATAATTAACCTGCTGCAAGTGGAACAAGCTGTCTGCCCGTTTGTGACACTATACAAGACTGGCTCTGAAACATAAACACATTTTCTAACTATTATCAGCCAGCAACCTAATCAAAAATAATTACATGGAGCATCAGGAACATATGAAAAAGTTTCAGCTCTTTGCAAACTTATCTTTCTATTCTACGTAATGGTAATTTTCATCTCGTGCTTTTCAGCTAATTTAAATTTTAAAAAAGGCAAATGAAAATAACCAACAAATTAAAAGATCAATTCCTCTATTTAAGAGTTTTGTTTAAATTACCATCTTAAAACAAAAGTATTGTTACAATTTGGATCACATTTTCCACAAAAAATATGTGTATGATCACACTGGACAATATTATTCTTTATTACATTTTAATTTAAAATACACAGGGAGGGATTTAGAAATCAAATAATGTAGTTTGCTCGTTTGCTGCGTAAGGACCAGTTAACATGAAAATTGTGTTTTGGTACTGAACTGGAATCTGGCACAAAATTGTACGATTGGATAGCTTTGATATCGCTCAGCATTTTGTTGCACCGGTAATGTTAGCTTGGGGTTGTGAAGGGCTGTAAGCTAGTGGGAGAGAGTTTAAACAAGGGATGATGGGGTATCACTGCGGGGTTAATTTCCGATGAACTATTGCCGCTCTACAGAAACTGTGCTCTAGAAAACAACACAAGTTTTTACATTTTAGCTAAATTGATCAAGTCAACATAAACTTTTTCTTTTTTTTTTTTCTGAGTTTTCCTCATAAACTTAATTAAGCTGCAGCAGCTTTGTAAGAAAAAAATATGGAAAACCAAAGCCGTATTCATAGTTTCCGATAACAGTAACAGGACAAACCATAAAGATTTCCTGACATGAAACTAGCTGTTACTAATGTGGTCTGATTGTTTTACAATACTTGTATAGCCGTCTGTTCATATGTCTCATGTATTGGTAACTACAGTTTTTTGTTCAGGACCTCTCAGAGAATGTGTGCAATAACACAGAGCAACACCACCACCTTGTGACAAGAAGAACTTACATCCTCTTGTATTTGCTGGGCTCCTGGTGCTCAGTTTGGCCTTTCAGCTCCTCCGTATGGATGTAAAGCCCTTCAGCATTCTGAGGATAAAATATATATACATTCCTTTTGGTTATCCCACATTGGGGTAGTTAAAGCTACAGTCACACTAAACCTTCTATTTGGTCTCATTACGTGAACTTGTGGTAGAATGATTGCAAACAAAAGCAATAGATCATCATATAGCCTGGACATTTCTTGGCTCACCTTCTCTTTTTCACTGTAGCTCACATTGTCTCTCTCCCAGGCTGACATGTTATCAGACCCAAATGGGGGTTCTAATGTCTGAAAGGCTCCAGGGTTTTTCTCATCCTTGCTGTTAATTAGATATTTAGAGTAAAAATAATTAAGATACACATTTGAAAGCCTAAATAAGTCAGAAATATAATAATATGAAATTTAAAATGCATGCTAAATTATAACTACAAAGTGGAACTACATAGTAACAGTAAATCCAATTTTTCAAACACCTTTGTTGGCTGATATCGCCGAATTCTGAGCAGAACCAGTCTGGAGGTTTATATGAATTTGATGTGGAGGTAACTGCTTCCTCGTAGGACAAAAGTCCTGTTTTCATGACAAAAAAAAAAAAAGGGGGGGGGGGGGTTAGTAACAGACATAAAAGAAACTAAAGTAATGACTGAAACAGGACAGTGATTGTACCTTTATGTCCTCCTTGTTTTGCAAGCTTGACATAAGCAGAATCACTCTCCAGGATGATGGCCCTTCTCCCTCGAGCCCTCTCTTCAGGAATAGTCCTGATGGTTGGGGACAAACCAGGAATCTGGGAGATATGGCCATCTAGAGTGAGGTACCCTGTTTTGACTCCTGCAGAGGTGCATTGCACTTAATCATAAAACATATAAGATATATTTGTAGATATTAGGGACATATTGATTAATTGATTTCCATTCCAGATTGATCAGTCTGAGGCAGAATCGAATCGACCTGTTTCATTATAAAATTGTTTCAAAATTAAATAAATTGATAATTGATCCTGGAAAATACCATTTGGATTGAGACAGGATAGGTTTATTTTACTATAATCTAAAGATGTCCTGAATTAAGTATAGGTCAGTGAATCGGATCGATGACAAATTATGATATGAACTGAATCGTTGTTAAAATGAATCGTTACACTCCTGGCAGTCAGACACTTGAGTGGTGAATAGTTTCAAGAAAGAAGACTTCAAGTCCAGATGCCATGACACAACTTCAAGACAAACAAAATATTAGCAAAAAGTATTGTATTTAAGTGTACTTCAAGTTATACTCAGTCTATATACTAAAAGTGAGGCAGCATACTTTTTATTTACTATATACATTATTCAGTTATTTCCCACACTATATGTAAACTTGCTATACTTATACTCAAGTATACTTAATAAAATCAAATCATGTGCACTACTTTTTGCTGGCTTGGGGGAAAATAAACTGTTTATGCTAGTGAATGTATCCAATATTCTGCGTTAAAAGTACGATAGAAGATTCTTAGTTGCACATTGTTCATCAAGCTTTTTTAAAAATGTATGTAAACAGTTATACTTGCCAGATTTTACTGATTGAAGATCGCTATCCTTCAGAAACTGCGCGTTTCTAGTGAAAAGCAGAAGCAGCTAACAACAGTTCCAGAAAAACAACATTCCCAAAGTTTATTTAAAAGTTGGTTATCACCAGCCAACACTGCTTATTTATCCCAAACAGGTTAAAGTCGATGCGGTATCTGTGTGTTGTAAACTTACTTGGGATTCATCGTAGAAGAGCAGCTGCGGGAGAAACTGTTTTGCTAGCTCCGTGTAGCAGTTAAGTCCTCGTCTCCATGGAAACGGGTTCATATGGTCACCGCGGGGAGCAGCTGCTGTTCAGGTGAAATATGGAGCTTTTCCTGTTTAGTAAAACTAGAAAACTCGTATTAAAACTAACTATAACTGACTATCGTAAACAGATTGTATATATTCTTAAAATCATGTGTTAAAGGAAGCAGATTTATTAACAACAATTATTAAAATAATAAATAGATATCGGTCTTGAGTTTTATTTTGGTAAATTGTGTTTTATTGCTCATCTATTTTGAACTAAAATCTTGCGCATGATGTCCACTGAAGATCACGCTTTTGCTATTTTAATAGTTAACATTAAATATTTCTTCTATAATAATAAAACATTATTTCTTAATTGTTATAAGTTAACTAAATATTCACTAAACGTGAGAAAATTCAATTTAATTGTGTAGTAAAATATTAAATGCATTTATGTCTTTCATTTTGGATAACTATTAGTTTCTTAAATATTTAGATAAATATGTATTTTAAATAATTAAAAATATATATCATTAGGGTTAAACACCATTAGTTTCTTTCGTGTTCCGCAAGAATCTTGCCTGCTGACAGGGTGAGCAGTGCCAAGAATCAACCAAGTCCTTAAAAAACAGCTTGTCAAGTTAAACAGCAACAATGTACAAGACAGGAAATATTTATCTTTCTTACAGCATAAAATACAAACGGGAAAGAAAGGGATTGAACAAACCTTGCATTATCTCTTCTAACTTCTTTTTGTTCTGCAAAAAATATGTTTGTACTTAAATTTGTTGGCCGACTGAAAATGATGTGAATAAAATGAAACTCATTTTCACTTTCAGTCAAGGACATAATACTGATCAAAAATCTATGACTATTTTAAACTGCAATGTCAATTTTCTATTTGACGGTGGTGCTTTTTTCCCCTCTTTTGAAAAACCATTAAAAAAGGCAGATGAATTTTTGTTAAAAAATGAGAAAATAGTTTTCTTGGACAAATGCTCATGATAAATTGGTCACTGGGAGCAAAATTGATTAAACAATTGATTAACATGAAACTCTAATTAAAAGGATAAATTATTCAAATAATCAATTTAAATGTTTCTGAATGAATGTGAGAATGGAACAAGATGAATGACATGAGAAATAAATAATGTTTACTTACCCGTAAATAAATTTAAAAAAACTCAAGAAAATGTAAGAAATATGATATGTTTTCATATCATAAATGCCCATTCTATATTGGCAGTTTATTGTGATTTCATTTTTGTCTTTTTTTATTGATAAAACTGACAAACCTTTCTTTGTGATACATAAAAATAATTGTTTGTTTTTTTCAAACGAACTTGGAAAATAATAGTATGGTTGAATATTTGCTAATACTCAACATATCACGCTTTTCGCACATTTATTTAAATGTTTTAATTAATTGTTTTTATGGCGATTGTACATGTATTTTCTTGCAAAACGTTTGCTCTGTGGCAGGAACAAGAGCTAGGAATTTGGTTTTATTTTGGCATTTCAGACCGGAAGTACGTGCAGGAAACCCCTCACTTTCGCTAGCTTAATTACAGTAGTAAGTCGCCGCAAGGTAACTTCCTCCACCTATCCTGGCTTTTTGCCTTGGAATCGGCGCCGCCGGGGTGCAAATACTTAAGTCAGACGGTGTCACCCCCTCTCGTTGAACTGCGTAAAGAAAGGCATCGCCAGAAAATGTAGTTCAAATTTAGCCTTTTCTTTGTACGAACAGCGAGTGAGTTTGTCACCGCTTTTAGCCACGAAGCGACCGATGGACGATTACGTTGGCGTCATGAAGGCTCTGCTTTTCAGACTTCGGCAAACAAATAGGGTATTGTCAGTTAATTTTCGAGAGACGACAGCGTGAGTTCGACCTGCGTAGGTCACCGAGAACAAGTGAAGCACTTTGATAAAGGTAAGTTAAATCACTACATATGGTGCTTTAAAGCTGGCTTATATTCGTCCTACGTGTGTGTGTGTGTGTTAGGAATGCGACATGGAAAAGTTTCTCGAAAGAAACCTTTGCTGTGTTCACGCTTTGCTTCGTAAAAACCGGGCCTTTTATGTGTGTTTACCTATCAAAAATGTCGGATTTAACGTGTTTTGGGGTAGTGAACGGCTGCGTGTAGCGTCCAGCCCACAGTGGCCGTCTCAGGCAGACGGTTTTTGCTGTTAAATAAAATTGTGATGAGCTCAAAGTGTGTTCGCTTTCGCGGTTACTGCGGCCGGTCGTCATTTCTGCTCGGGAGGAACATCAGGCGCGCGATCTTCGCAAATAGTTGTGACTTTGTTGGAGGTTTTTGTCATGCAAACGGACACTGGGGAGGGTCGTTCGGGTTCGATCATGTGTCTGAGCCTGGCCACCCCCATCGCGGCCCCCGCAGGTGGGATAAGCCGGAGACACAGTTGACTTAAAACAGCAGTGTTGCGGTGTAGTTTGGAGGAAAAACGGGGTGATCAAATACTGTTTGCACGGTTTTACAAGTGTGAGGTGGTCAAACCGTAGGAGCCCTGGGGCAATCAGATGCAGCGAGGGCGTAGACGTCATTACTAAGGTGCTAAATCTTGATGAAAGCCCTCAGAGATAGGTGTGCTGATTGAATTGGAAAACGTGTGAATAGGAATGTCTCACACTGAAGTAATGCATCTCACTATCAACTCCCTATCCCCTCTTTCCAAATTACATCCCCACTCAGTAGCTGCGTTTACATGGACACAAGTAATCGGATTAAAAGCCTGGTCAGAATGAAAAATATTCATGTAAACACGCCGTTTGGAGCACTCTTGCCCAATCAGACTCATTCGGATCAAAATTTCCTTCTGATTGAGATTGGGTGAGTTATGCCGAATATTGATCTGATTTAGTGTATTCTGATTGAGGGTCATTACTCTGCTGGCCTTTACCTCATGTGTAGACGGTGTGTGCTCCGGAGGAGGCTTCAGAGTGCGAATCGGACCGGCCCGCTGCTCCGGTCGGATGAGCCGCCGGACTTTGGAGAACCGTGTCTCCGAACAGAGGAGCCTGAGCTCCATGTCTGTGAGCTGAGGAAGGGTGCGTCCAACACTAAATGTTGTTGTTGGTCACACTTATTAACCTAACCGTAACCAAGAAAAAAGTTCAGCACTGACTGCACTTATTTAGAAAATTGAGGAGTTAGCAGTTCTCTTATGCTCAGATCCATTTTATGCACTTTTGTTTTTTAAAAATAAGAAAAGTAAACAGCTACACTGAGATGCAGTCACTTCCTGCCTATCATATTAGACTTGTGGCACTTGAGGTATGGTAGTCATGGAAGTGTGAGGAGATGCTGTGACATGGTTGGACAGCTTGCTGCTCAGCAGTAATATTGAATGGCACTTGGCATGTTTATGCAATCTGGAGAATGTAACCATAGAGTGGACCAGTTACTGAGCTCCGGCTTCCATTGAGGCCAGGCATTCTCGAGAGAGTTTTGTTGCGGAGTCTGGCAGATAACGGTCAGATCAGATAGTTTAGGTGTGTATATGAGACAAATCCAGATGCCCCTTTGGGCTTAACCGCCGTTTAGCAGGGAAACTGAAACTAACAAGTTTGTGGAGGTCCGCCATGCTTGGTTTTCTCCTCTTTTTAACACTTTGAAGTCTATGATGATGTTACTCTCCTGTCCAGGGTTACAGTCTCGAACAGCTGATGTGCAGTAACAGGGTATTTCCCGCAACTTAATGGGGTTGTTGGATTGTGTTGATGCATAATGAGGGTCTTTAAAATGTTGCATGACTGATGCTGTCAGTAGGATTTACTCCACTTTGCACCATTAGCTGTAATTACTACCTTAAAACCTAAACAAACACATCAAATAAGCTTAGTTCTGTCACTCTATAGTTTAATCTAGTGGTTTTTTCCCCCTCTTATTTATTTATTTGCCACCACTACCGTTGTTCTTTTTAAGGTGTAGTTGATGAATCAACTACATATGCAATTTGTATGTATGTATGTATGTATGTATGTATACTCCATTTCCGTCGAACATCAACAAATGGCAACTGCTATTACTGATGAAGTACAACACAGTTGTAACACCATGGGAGAGCCACAACATCAGGTCAGATTGGAGGCTATACCACACTCCCAACCAGAACTTGTGAATGCAACTCCAACAACCACTGTTACGCTGAGCGAGGCAGCAACTGACCTGAAAGACAAGAATATGTCTAGAATGAACACCAGGCAACCCCGACACCAACTGCAACGTTTGAGTGAAGTACCACTTGAAAGTCTCCTGGAAACTGTGAATGAAGCATTGAGGGCAGTTCCTACCACAACAATTACAGAAATTAATGAATTGGTTTACACTTCAGCAGCAGTGATGCTTGAAATGGTTGGATATAAGAGCAACCATGGGAGAAAACAATACCCACCATGGAAGCAACGGTTGGAGGCTAAGATCAAGACAGCTCAGAGGGAAGTGAGTCAGATGACTGAGGCCCAAAGAGATACAATGAAAAAGCAAGTGTTTGAAAGATACAGCCAGATGTCCATACCTGAAGCACTGATAACTGCCAAACAAAGGTTCCTGGCCTTGAGCAGCCACTTAAAGAGGTACACAAGAGACAATGAAGCCAGACAAACAGGCTGTACGCAACTCACCCTGCGAAAATGTGGCAGGGCCAAAACAGCAGAGCAGACCCACCAAGGCTGGAAACTGAACAGTACTGGAAAAGTATATGAGAGACGGCACATAACAGATAAAACCAAATCAAATCAAACTTCATCTATAAAAAACACTTCTCAGACATTGAGCAACCTGAAACGCTTTACATTTAAAAACAAAGACATGCACAATAAAAACCTAACCCACCCTTCACCTCCCCCTCCCCTCTGTTAATACGAAAACCCATGACCTCGCAAATAATGAATACAGAAACAAAAAACTTATAAATTAAACTTGTGAAATATACTTAAGGCTTGGCTCTGCTGTGAGGAAACAGTATTGGAGAATCTGTCATACCAGGAGCAACTCGGCTACTGGAACACTGCCATCCACCGTGCCCATCCAGACCGGGACAGCAACGCGGTCCACTCCACACCCGTGATGCTGCAATGTAGAGGCAACAACTTGACAGCAAGGGCAACAACCGTGGCAACGACCCCAGACCAAGCCAGCAAACCCTGGCACAAAAGATCCCCACAGGAAACACTGGGGCTAAAACCGAAATACCATGTTAAAATTAAATACATAAGATGTATTTAAAAACATGAAATTGAAATTAAATGGATAAAGTAGAATTAAATACATAAAATATAAAAACTAATAGAATAAATAAGCATAAAATCAACTACAAGCAAAATTAAAAAGGTGGGTCTTGAGCTTCTTCTTAAAAGCACCTACGGTCTCTGCGGCTCTGAGGCTCTCCGGCAGGCTATTCCACAGGCGAGGCCCATAATGCCAGAACAAAGCATCACCATAAGTTCTGGTCTTCACCTTAGGAACAACGTGGGCTGCACAGTGGCGCTGTGCTTAGCGCTCTTGCCTCAAAGCAAGAAGGCCCCTGTTCAAGTCCCGGCTGGGGAACTTGAAACAGCATCACCGATGGGAGACCTTTCTGTGTGGAGTTGGCATGTTTTCCCTTGTTTGCAAGCGTGGGTTTTCTCTGAGGACTCCGGCTTTCTTCCACCATCCAAAAATATGCTTCAGAGGTTAACTGGTTGCTCTAAATTGTTTGGATGTTAGCAAAGGTGTGTGATTGTGTCCTCTGCGACAGACCGGTGACCTGTCCGGGGGTGTCCCCTGCCTTCGCTCACGAGTGGCCGGGTTAGGTTCTGGCAGCCCTGTGTCCCTGAAAGGGACAGGTATAGAAAATGAATGACAACTAAAAGGCCAGCAGCGGAGGACCTCACGGTGAGGGCTCATACTTTAAAAGTAGATCACTTAAATACAAAGGCCCAAAACCATTAAAACATGTATTAACCATTAAAAGAATCTTAAAATCAATCTTGATATGCACAGGGAGCCAATGCAGCAATTTAAAAATGGGTGTAATGTATTCCCGCTCCCTGGTGCTTGTCAGAACTCGTTCTGCTGACTTCTGTAGTAGTCGTAGGATTGAAAGAGACTTTTTGGGTAAACCATAGAGCATGGCACTACAATAATCTAACTTACTAAAAATAAAAGCATGCATAAGCACCTCTGTGCTGGCAAGAGAAAGGAATGGGCGGGCTCTGGCAATATTTTTGATAATAAAATCATTTCTTAACATTTTTAATATGTGGGATAAAATTCAGCTCATAGTCAAAGATCGCCCAAGTTTCTCACACAGTAAAAAGGTTTAAAATGGTTGAGCTTAGGTAAAAGTATTTCTCTCTTGTCTAACAGCAATGCTCAATGGCTGAGAAAAGAGCACAGCAGCCTTCCTGAACAGAATCCAGTAACCATCACGGTGGCAGACATCCAAGAAAGGACCTCAGGTATGAAAAACTGAACAACACAGGGTCCTGACATGGTACATTCATACTGGCTTAAGAAACTCACTGCATACCATGAGTGCCTAGCAGCACAAATGAACCAGCTGCTAAGAGATGGGACTTACCATGAATGGGTAACAGAAGGGCGAACGATCCTGATTCAGAAGGATCCCTCAAAGGGTGCAGTCCCATTCTACTATCGGCCAATAACCTGTCTCTCCACAACATGGAAGCTCGTGTAAGGCATCTTTATAGCAAAATACATCGGCACATGGATCGGTTCATGAGCAACGCACAGAAGGTTATTGGTAGAGATTCCAGGAGGAGTCAAACACCAACTCCTGGTTGACAGAACAGTCGCTCAACAGTCGCTCGACACACCAACCTGTGCACAGCCTGGATTGATTACAAGAAAGCCTATGATTTAATGCCACACACATGGATCACTGAATGCTTGGAGCTGAACAACATCAACAGGACACTAAGAGCCTTCATAGGAAACTCAATGAAGTTGTGGAAAACCACCATTGAAGCCAATGGCAAGCCACTTGCACAAGTGTCCATTAAATGTGGCATATGCCAAGGAGTCACTCTGTTCCAACTGCTGTTCTGCATAGGTCTGAACCCCCTCAGCCAAATAATCAACAAGACTTGCTATGGGTACCAACTAAAGAATGGGGCAATCATCAGTCACCTCCTCTACATGGATGACATCAAGCTATACGCTTAGAGCAAGCGTGACATTAACTCCCTGATCCACAGCACCAGTATCTACAGTACTGACATTGGGATGTCATTCGGGCTTGAGAAATGCAGTCAGATGGTGAAAGAGAGACGGAAGGTAGTCCACACTGAAGGGATCTCACTCCCAGAAGGAACAATAGCAGAAATTGAGGACAGTTACATGTACCTTGGAATTCCACAAGCAGATGGCAACCTGCAAGAGGCAACAAGGAAAGCCACAACTGCCAAATACTTCAGCGTAAGATAAGTCCTGAGAAGCCAGCTCACTGGCAAGAACAAGATACGGGCAATAAACAGTTACGTGCACTGCCAGTCATCAGGCACCCTACAGGAATAATAAGATGACCAAAGGAAGAGATACAGACCATGGATGTCAAGAAACACAAGTTTCTCACCATACATAGAGAGTTCTATCCCAAATCTAGCACCCTTAGACTTTACGCTAGCCGCAAGGAAGGAGGCCAAGGACTAGTGAGAGTGTAAGCCACTATCCAGGATGAAACATCCAAGATGCACGAATACATCAAGCTCAAGGCCCCAACTAACAGTGTGCTCAGTGAATGTCCCAGGCAATGGACAGCAGAGGATTCAGTGCCGGAGGGCAGATCCTCATGAGAGGATCCTGCATGGAATGTACCACCGAACCATAAGTTTAGTGGCTGATATCAAGAAGTCCTACCAATGGCAAGAAAGGGCTGGCCTGCAGGACAGCACAGAAGCGCTCATCCTGGTATCTTAGAAACAATTGTGTAATTGGAGCACTCACGGCCGTAACTCATAACTGGAGGAGTGGCTACAGCAGATCCCTGGAAAGACCTCCAACATCTCAGTCTAGAAAAGCACAGTGCTAGGAACAGCTAGGATACAGTGCGGGACCTTCAAGCTCCCAGGCCTCTGGTAGAGGACCAGAGCTTGGAGTGAGGTACCACCTGTGGAGGAAATCAGATTGAATGATGAAGAAATTATTTGTACAGTGGAGCAGAAATTCTTGAGGTTGAGTCATAGCAACTAGACTTCAAATCTTCTTCCTTGACATGTTTTGCCACTCATCCAAGTGGCTTCATGATGAAGCCACCAGTATTAATGAGAACCTTTAACTGATACCTGGCCATGACAGAGATAAAAACTTTCCTGTAGATCTTCTCCAGGTTTGTACTCACTAGCTAGTATTTTGGCCCATTCTTCTATTCAGATCTTTTCAAGAGCTGTGATGTTCCGGGGCTGTCGTAGGGTAACATAGACTTTTACCTGCCTCTGCAGATTCTTTATAAGATAGAGGCCCAGAGACTGAATAGGCCTTTCCACATCTTTGAAATGCAGTTTGTAAATTTCCCATCAGAGGTCACAAATTTCAGAAACCAGTGTTTCTTCTCGTGATGGTTGAAAGGGAACTTGGATAGTTATGAAATAATCTGTCACACACAGTTGGCTGTTTGGCCTAAAACAATATGACGTTTCTGCAAAGGACTAGCTGGAGAAACTTCTGAGACAATTACAGAGGTGTATGTTTGTGTGGAGGGGGTGTATGCATATATGTGTGGAATCAGGTTACATAGTCTGTCATTAACAGGGGGAGCTGCAGTTATAAGACGAGGATAAACTGCTTCAAGTCTGAGCAAGAGTCTGTGGTTCATCGCTCTTTCATGTAGGTGGGTCTCATGTTGGAGGGGGAATAAAAGAGGCAGCAGAGACTGCCTTTGAATGTGTTGTTTTGGTATACGACTGCATGTTAAGGCAGGTGGGGGTGTAGGCTGAAACTTAAAAGAAAAAGGTGGGGTTTGTCTTTAATCGCATGACCACTTTCTTTACTTTCAGTGCTGCTTGTGTGATAAAGTTTGGTAATAAATCTAGCTTTAGTTTGCTTTAAATATGAGGATCTTTGTTATTTTTAGTAGTAAATCTTTCATCCCTTTAAAAATCATAATCCTTGCATTGTCGAAACAAATCAGGATAAGGTGATCTGTCTGGGCCTTCAAGCACTGCAGTCTCAGCAGGATCCAGGAAGTTTGAAGGAGAACAAGAACCGAATAAAAAGACTTGCTTGTGTATCTGCCAGATTGCAGCCTTATTCCACTGCTTGCTGTGTGGGAGCTCTTCTCTTCTTCATGTGGTGGCTCTGCACAGACATATTGATTCTCCTTATTCTGTGTTCAACTGTGGATGAAGACCGGTGGAGACAGTGAGCTGGGAGACGAGACACTACTGTCTGCACAGAAGCATGGATCAGCAGCACCCGTGGCTCCTCTGCACTCCACACTTCCCCTAGACTGCACTGGAGACAAGTCTGCAATGCACTTTTTATGAGCCCTTTAGCTGCTTTAGTGCTCTCATCTTATTGCCCAGTTGTAACAGGAGGGAAAGTTGTTTTTACATCTTTGTGATCTCATTTCCAGGCCTATGTACTGTTTGGTGTGGGCATTTTGTCTACAATTTAATAGTAATATTTCATTTTGTACATAATGAGGTCATATGCTGATGTATTTCTGTCATGCCGTCTCGTCCGTATGCTGTCACTGTGTATAAAGCCTGCCAGGGTAAGTACTCAAGACAAATGGGGCATTTATGATGTTTTTGTTATTGAATTGTACTATCTTAATATATATATTTTTCACACTTTATGCTGAGCACTTTTTATTACAGATTCTAAGGCTCGATGTTTTCTCATGTTGAAATATCTTTTTTCCATTTGAAGCATTTAATCGCAAGAAATCACAAATGGCTACTGTTTTTTTTTTTTTATCAAACCAGACCAGAGAAAGGTGGAATGACAACATGCTTTCACAAATTAATCATTATGCTTTCCAACAAATTGTAGCGTGAATTCTGTATTACTAACTGGGTCCATTTGTAAAAGGATTTCCAGTGGTCTTTTAAATATGATTATATCGTTTTTAGCCAAAAAAAAAAAAAGTTTTTCTAGGACAAGGTTTTTGCAGAGCTTATTAGAGTTTTTTAGAATTTGACTCAAGTTGTGGGCAGAGCTGGCGGTACAGATTGAGCCCGCCCCCATTTCCCATCATCCATCTGTTTACGCGTTCTCCCACTAGCTTACAGCCCCTCACAACCCCAACCTAAAAAAACGAGTGCAACAAACATGACAAGCAAAATCAGAGGTATGTAGCTGTACAATTTTGAGTCAGATGCCAGCTCAGACGTGGAAAGCAAAGACATACATACATTAATCTAGTCATCTACAAGTGGATTCTTCGGAATGAAGTGGAGCAGAGAGCATGTGGCCTGCCGATTGTAGCAGCTGTGTAATAGCTACATGCTTTTTTCAAAGGCACTTTTTGTCTGCTCCTGATTCACCACAATATGAAAAAAGAAATACATAGAAACGTAGTTTTGATCTTAATTTTCTTTATATATGTCCTCCATCATGAGAACAATGTTAAAATGTTAAAACATGTTAAACAACTAAAGCACAATTTTCATTGGAGTGGTTCTTCAAGATGCACAGTTATTTAAAGTGACCAACAAAATTTTTAACTGAAAATCAAAATAAGGATGCCAAGTACCATTTTAAAGCTGTTTTTATTTTAAACCTAAAACTTTTTATTGAATAAATAATGTTTTTGCTTGATGTCTCTCTTAGTTCATAGAAATAACACCTGGTATTAAAGAAAATCTTTTTGGTGGTTTACTATCTATATATCAGTACTCTAAATCACTAATGTAAAGTGAAATCAATGGATTTAGAAATGAACTACCTTTTATAATGACGACTAACTTAAATGCTATCATAGTGTATTAAAAGCCTGTCTTGCAAAAATAATCCAAATACTTTGTTTTCCCACATACAACTTTGCCTATAAAATTTGTATACTGCAGTGCATGTGTGAAAAAGGCTATAAAAACATTTACTACTGCTTTGAATCCTGAGAAGTCTTTCTGTTCGAAGATCTGAAAACCTAAAGCCATAAAGGGTGTGTTGGCAGCAGGATGTCACAGCCAAGATCAGTTCCAGTTTGGAGCAGTGTTGTATTCATGGTATTGTTGGAAACTATTTACTTTGGGTTAAACATTACATTGTGGGGTCATCATGTTAGACCTCTGATGTATATCACTTGGCTTGTGCAAGCCAGGACATGACAGCAGACTAAATATTTCTCTGAGTGTTTGTAGTCTGCAGCTGCTTTGGTCTGTTTCTCTGGCTTACTGGCTTCACACAGTAAGAAATGTGTTTAAAAAGTGTACCTTGATACAAATCAAAATGTCCTTTGAGTAAAGATTGCCCCCAGGCCTGTGAACTTATTGAAATGGTTATTTAGAGGGAAGAGTGTTTGCGCATTCTTCTGTTGGCAGACATGGCAAACTGCCACAGGAGTTGGTGTTTGATTTTGCTTTTTCAAGTTAATTGAATGCTTTGTATGAAAAAGAATGTCTTAATTGCCATGGTGACTATTGAGCAATAGTCTGTTATAATGATATTTTCACAGTGGTGTGCAGCACCGTCTTATAAGGCATCATATGAATATGGCTCTGACATAACTCATAAGAGCAGATGTTTACGTTTAACTGTTGTCTTGCACTCCTATTATCATCTCTTGTTTTTGTGGTGGGTCTCTACATTTGTGTTCAATGCTTTACCTCCAAACAAATGGTACTTTTAGTTTAATGAAAAAAAATATTGCTCTCTCCCTGTGCTGGACATCATTTATTTGGTTTTTAGTGGTCATGGGAACAGTACATTGGGCATTTGTCAGTAAAAAAAAAAAAAACATTCATCATTCACCCAATCTACAATAGAGCTAAAAAGTGTTTGAAAGTAATCAATTTGCAAGTTTTCTGACTTACACATATGAGAGGTCTGTAATGTTTATCATAGGTACCCTTCAATTGTAGAAAATAGAATGTTTAAATAAATGTGCAAAAAATTAATATTTAGCTCCTACAAACAAGTATGAATTCTGTCTCTCTTCTACTATTTCTTTAAGAAGCTCTTCTATCTTCAACTTGTTACCTGTATAAATGACACCTGTTTGAGATATCTAAGGACACCAGAGACACGATTGTACACCTAAAAAGACTGACCGCAAGCAATCTACAATACATTAGTAACTGTTGGAGCAATTATTAGAAGCGCCTTTTGAGATCTCTCCTAATGAGGTTCAAATGATTTTAAGAACAGCCTGCCATACACTTTTGCCCCAGTGTAGATGTGGAATCCTTTACCCTTGGTGAGAGTGTATCTAAGAAGCAAAAGCCAGATATATTCTCTTCCCAACTACAATTAATGTCTGGTGACAATTGCAAGCACAGTGGAGTAATTTGCTTTTGATCAAATTCCTTTCTTTGTGAAAAGAGGTTACTGCAGAGATACTGTAGTTTCCTGTAACTCCAGAAGAGTCCAGAATCATCCCTTTTTATCTTCAGTTTGAAGAGGCCCATGGCCAGGGAAGTAGTTTTTCAAAAGGTTTCATCTGTCACATAGCAGCGTTTTATGTAACAGTACAACAAAGCTTGGTTTAGAACTACATCAAGTCTGTGCTGAGAAGTTTTGGATCCATATCCGTTTTTACACTAATACTTGAACTTTGTTGTTTTTCTAGTTCTGTATTGACACCATAAGGCATTAGATAGCTGTAAATGCACTCTAATTAAATATTTGAAGCTTATAGCAGTTGCTTCGTGCTTTTTTATTATTCTCACTGTGGTTTTTATTTTATTTTTTTGTATTTTTTACTTTTTTTTGGGGCGTCTGCTACATGGTTCATGTGCTTTCACATCGTTGCTGAACTGCACTAGGGTTCACTTGCAACTAACAGAGACCCTTGAAGCTTAAAAAATGATCATTTACTTTGGCCAACTATTGCATTTTGATAAATTGAATTTAGTGAGCCATTTTCTTACATGATGCATCTTGAGATTGGCTTTCAAAATGGCCAATAATGGTATCAATACATTGGAATTGTTTTATGAAGGCCCTCTGCAATCAATAAGATGTACTACACAGTTAGTTTTAACACTTGTGGTCTAAACTGGGTGGACCTACCAAACTTCTCAAATTTTAAAAGTATACAAACAAATGATTTTTTTCAAACTACTGAAGGAGACAAAACAGCTTTAAAACGGTGTCACTTTGTTGAATGCTGCTTTAAAGCGTGACCCAAAAATTATACACAAATGTTATAAAGATGCAATGCTTTCGTTAAAATCAGGTCAGCTGGTGTCCCTTTTTATATACATTTATATGTGAAAGTTACTTTAAAAAAAAAGAATTTACCATTTTCTTTATAGATCTTTACAGTTTATCCTGTACATATAAATAGACTACAACCTAACACAGTATTAAAACAGTATTGTGGATACGTACTGCTTTGTAAGTTAATATTTTCTGAATATACATTTCAGAAAGTGATAGCATGCAGAGGGAGAGAAAAATATACATTAAAAAAAGGAAATACAGATGGATAGATCTATACATTTTAGCAACAGCAATAAGTCAGAAATTGAGACACAACAAATAAATGATCTAGCTGTTAAATCAGATATTTTCTAAGAAAGGTATGCACATCATACTTGTACCATAGTTATGTTACTGGCTGGCATGTCTGGTTGAAACACAATAGATTTGAAATACTCATGTTAGTTTACAGTTTGTAGGCCCTTCAGCCTAAAGCAGCAAGGGTGCATACCTTACACTAAATGACAGGCATGTTTGGTGGCATTGCTCGTCACATCTGTCTGAAGATGGTTTTCGTATTGTAAAAGTGACTCTTTGTTGGTCTGATTCATCCTCACAGAGAATAATTGCATAGAACAAGAACAAGAACAAACCTATACCTGCAGTTATATGTGGTCTTGGAAAGTTTTTGCACAGCCTCTAAAGTCCTTCACTCAAGCTCCTTTGCAGTCTTTTCCTGCTATGACTCCTAGTATGCTTATTCTTGAGTTTCATTCTTATTTCCTCAGATGTTGTGCATTATCTGAGGTTTACTCATATGGGTTCAATTTGACAGAAAAAGAAGGTTGGCAAATTAGCCTGTAAGATAGCGGTGTGTTTCTAAATGCAGGCTGGTGCTACTGTGAAGAGGACAGCTTTCGTTCTCAAGTTTCAATACACCCACATCCACCTAAGAACAAACCATCTGCGTGTCTCTGATGATATGTTGGCTCTTTGGTTGTACTGAGGTGTAGGTCGAGGACAATGGCTGGGACACAAACAGCAGGCTCTGCATTGCCCCCCTATTGGCCTGTTTCTTTCACTTGCCTCCCTGCAGTTTGCTGCAGTTTTGTTGCTCTCCGGGCTATTTGAGCTATGGTAACTGTGCCAGCCTGCAAGCTCAGACACAGATTCCACCTCACGTCTCGCTCCTTGCTTGCATGATGACTCAGCAGCTCCTGCAGGGCTTCAGCTTTTTTCCTCTTCGACCTCAGTGATACGCCATGCTCATCAGACAAAGTAGTGTTCTGTCATTCTCTCCTATAGCTGACCTGAATACAAAGTAGTCCAAAATAAAAAGGCATCCAACCGTTTTGATGTAGCAGTAAAAAGCCATTTCAGCAATCTCTTTAAGTTAATAGTGGGCAAATCAATTGTAGCTAACTATTCATAAATTTTTTTTTATATCATCTCAACTATTTATGTGTCTTAACTTGTATTAAAGTGAGAGATTTGTGTAATTATCTCTTAAAATCACAGTCAGTGTAATGTGTATGAAGTCAGCTTTGTATAGTGGGATCCCTGGGAAGAGTTTGGTAAGGGAAATGTGGCGTCAAAGAATGGCATCAAAGATCTGAGGGTTTACTTTCAGCTTTCTCAATGTGTACTATAGCATACCTTTCGATAGGGCAGGTCTATTTCCTGCTTTGAATTGGGGTTTGTGCAAATGGTCAACACTTGGCATTTATCAGGTTCTTCAAATGATTGTATGAGACACTGGTGGGGGAAAAAATTTTGTTTTTTTTTTCAGTAAGACAAATGGTTAGTTTGGCTTATTAATCCTATGTTCAGGCTAAATGTTAGATTTATTAAAATCTAAACACACGTGTATTAAGAAAAGCCTAAGTGAATAGTAAGACAAACTGCGGCCAATGCTAATATTTTTGGGTGAAGAAAAAAAATTCAAGATCATTTTCAGATTGTTCCAATATTTTTTTAAACAGATTTGTCATGCTGGATTTCTCTGTAAATGTAAATGCTGCAAATAAAAATAGACATTGTGGATGTTAAACTGCAGTTATCTTGTGGAATTTAAACTAGTTTCCTAATACAACACCTCATCTGAGGACGGGGTTGTCGGCACACCCTTGGCTGAATGCCATCTCTCTTAACACACACTATACAAGACTAGCAAAGAATTCAGTATGCTGGAGCTGAGGGCTGTACACACGCACACAGAAAATGCACCACAAAACTGTGTGCTAAGATCACAATCGCTTCTGCAGATGCTCATCCTGCGTCGCTCTTTCCCAAGAATCCCTTCAGTGGTTTCCAATATCCAGGACTCGTCCCGACAGCCTGTTTGTCAAGCAAAACCCTTAGCCAGCATCGTATGTCATGCATCCTGTCACTTACTATGTTCACCGTGCTCGAGTAAACTAAATACTGTAAGAGAACACTTTTGCGTACAGTCTGAGGCTGACAGCACTTCAGATACGAAGATTTTTATTTGTTTTATTTTGTGAAGTGCTTCAAAAGCCCTCTAGGTAAAATGAACAGACCAATTTTTTTTTGCAAAGTTATGAACACCAGACCATGTGTTTGGCAGGATAACTCCCTGCAGCGTATTTCAGATTAATGGTCTCGTTGAGAGAGATGGACCAGTGGTTTTATTGTCTCCCTGTAGGTCATTTAGTGGTAAATATGCACAGACGTGTCAGATGGATCATTGAGACTGCGGTTGTTGTTTTTTGACAGATAGTTAGGAATAAATATGAAGAAAGCAAGAAGGATGGAAACTGATTAAATTTTAGTGCTATTTCAAGAGTTTTGTAGGGTTATTGAAGGGAAAACTGACTTAACAGACCGGTCAATAACCATATGGTAAACAACAAAAGATGTCAGCCTGATTGGTATCAACTCTACTACCAAATATCTTACAATTGTGGGCTGTCTCTAATTGATGCTGGTTTCCAATAGGCGTCAGATCTAAAAGGTGCTCATTACGGTCAGACGCTGGTTTTCAATAGTGTACAGGCTCCTTAAGATCCACCCATGTTCCCCATTGTGCACTGTCATGCAGATGCCGGGTGTCCAAGGTATTTGTGTTGTGAGCTAGTGTAGTAATCATTTGATTTAGTGTTTAAATTTTGTGTGGTGAAATATGCCAAAAATAATTCTGGGGAGGAATCTGCATGACATTTTGGGGTGGATGCTAAATGTATTCAAGAATGGCTCAGGCAGATGGGGGATATTGAGAAGACGGCGGTGTTGTCTACATTTCTAGACCAAATTTCACCCCAAAATGAAGCCATTACCATCACCATTCTATCTGCGATGGAATGAAAGCCTGTCTCCAACAGACGCCTGTCTCTTAATGCAGGGTCGGCTGCCAAATTTTTGGAATAAACGCAGATCCTACTATTGAAAGATATACAGAACTTATCTCTGTCTCTGACAGACGAGCTGACTCCCCCACTTCTACCCTTATTCACTCCACAGGTGGTGCCGTTCTTCACACAGTACCCCCAATTGCTGATATGAGACAGCCACTGCCCCTTAATCATTGCAGTCCACTTCTGTCCACGTGTCTTTTACGCACTTGCCCTACTTTTCGACCCGATGTCTCCGAGGTTACCTCAGGCTGCACCTCCCGTTGCCTCCCCTTGCCTCCCTGCCATCTCTCTGTCCCCATTGGTGCTTCTTTCCTTCTCTGGTCCAAGGGGAGCAGACAGAGCTCCCGATTATCTCTGTGTGGCAGCGTCTGTTTTGTGCTCTGATTAAAGGAGCAGCATGTGGTCTGTGTGTGAGCGGCCTGTGCAGACGCCGCCGTTGGGGGAATGCTAACATTACGTGCTTAATCATTTATGTCTGGGAGATGGGCACAAAGGCTTGGAGGGGGTGGAGGTAGGTGGTGTTTGGGTGTTTATCGGTGGCACAGATGCACTCAGACACTCATGCTGCCTGGCTAGCGTTCCCTGTGCTTAGTGTATTGTAAACAGGGCATGTTCCAGGCTTCAACAAAACTTGAACAGTATGTTCATTAAAATGTTCAATATTAGGGTTTTTATTAAATACATTTGTGTGTGGGATATTAGAAAGCTGACAAACAGCCCATGTCCCTTTAGATACAATAGGGATTGAAAGATTACACTGTCCCTAGTAAATGATAGTATTTGGACAACCTCTCTCCCCCTTTCCTCTGTCTCCCTTTTTTCTTCCTCCTCTTCTTATGTCTGTCTGCTCCTCTTCACTCTCTGCCAAGCAGCCTGTCCCTCCAACATGCACAGAAATTGAGACACACACACACACACACACACTCATGCACTGACGCAGCCAATAGGAGAGCACCAGTCTCCCTATTGCTTACCACTCAATGCCTTGTTTCCAGGACAACAGGAAGGCATGAGACCCACTTTACTGAAGCATTTTAAACTTGGTGTTGACTTTTTTTTTTAAACAAGAAAATGTCTCCCTCTGTTAAGTTATGCCTTCTAAGACTTTGAGGGTTCCTAAAAGTTCATGCTGCTTAACCAAATAAAGTTCTGAAAGTAACTTCCAAACTTACTTTAGTATATAACTTCTGTCATGAAGTAATCCTATGTTGTGTTTTTTCTGAATTTTTCTTTTAGATCTATAATGAAGAGTTTGGCCCTTTTCTCAGTTTTGCTCTGCTTGGTCACCCCATGTTCCTGCTTGGATGGTAAGCACTTGTCTCACACATCCCACCCTTTCACGGTGAAGCTCATTTAAAGTTGCGGCAGAGGGTTGTATTGCTTTTTATAGCCCAATTAGAGCACATTAGTTAACATCCTATGCTATCTCCAAGCATGGGCTATGCTGCAGATGCCTCATCTCATCACTGCAATAACCAAGATTACAGCAGCCTCCACAATGTCACTAAAAAAGGTGCGCGCCAGACATCTGCAACCCTGTCGCAGCCTCTGCACCCCCCCCCC